>JAPXFY010000022.1:1494855-1572355 GCA_030674185.1 Monoplex corrugatus | reverse complement strand
CACATCAACAATCATACCTCACATCAACAATCATGCCTCACATCAACAATCATACCTCACATCAATAATCATGCCTCACATCAACACTCATGCCTCACATCAACAATCATACCTCACATCAATAATCATACCTCACATCAATAATCATACCTCACATCAATAATCATGCCTCACATCAACAATCATACCTCACATCAATAATCATGCCTCACATCAACAATCATGCCTCACATCAACAATCACGCCTCACATCAACAATCATGCCTCACATCAACAATCATACCTCACATCAACAATCATGCCTCACATCAACACTCATACCTCACATCAATAATCATACCTCACATCAACAATCATACCTCACATCAATAATCATGCCTCACATCAACAACCATACCTCACATCAATAATCATGCCTCACATCAACAATCATGCCTCACATCAACAATCACGCCTCACATCAACAATCATGCCTCACATCAACAATCATACCTCACATCAACAATCATGCCTCACATCAACACTCATGCTCACATCAACAATCATGCCTCACATCAACAATCATTGAGGATGTTGCTCAAATCTCCTGACCAACACTGTATAGTGCATATGTCTGTTTTTCTCAGGCCGGATAAGCCATGATGTATTATGATAGTATGTGCAGAGTACAGCCCTGTCATGCTGTCTCAATCCAAGTTGGAACCCCACTGCATCATGATTATCATCTTCATCGTCATCATCATCGTCAAATCATAAAAACTGTGCCAGCTTCTCTGGTCATGAAGTGGTGTAGAAATGGGAAACACACACACACACACACACACCTAGCAGACACACACCTAGCAGAACACCCACTAACCCACATAAACATACATACAACAAACGCACACACCCACAAACACACAGATGCAGACACACCCACACACCCACATAAACATACACACAATAGCAGACACACCCACATAAACATACACACAATAGCAGACACACAACCACATAAACATACACACAATAGCAGACACACCCACTAACCCACATAAACATACATACACACAAACGCACACACCCAAACAAATGCACACACCCACAAACACAGATGCAGACACACCCACACACCCACATAAACATACACACAATAGCAGACACACCCACATAAACACATACAAAAGCAGACACACCCACAAATGCACAATAGCAGACACCCACACCCACAAAGACACAATAGCAGACACACCCACATACACACAAATGCAGACACACCCATATAAACACACAAACATAAACACACACACCCACAATAGCAGACACACCCACATAAACACAAATGCACACACCCACATAAACACACAACAGCAGACACACCCACAAACACCCACATAAACACACAATAGCACACACCCACAAACACACCCACATAAACACACAACAGCAGACACACAAACACCATCCACACACCCACACAACAGCAGACACACAAACCCATCCACACACCCACATAAATACACAACAGCAAAACACACAAACCCATCCACACAACAGCAGACACACAAACCCATCCACACACCCACATAAACACACAACAGCAGACACACAAACCCATCCACACACCCACACAACAGCAGACACACAAACCCATCACACACCCACATAAATACACAACAGCGACACACAAACCCATCCACACACCCACATAAACACACAACAGCAGACACACAAACCCATCCACACACCCACATAAACACACAACAGCAGACACACAAACCCATCCACACACCCACATAAACACAACAGCAGACACACAAACCCATCCACACACCCACATAAACACACAACAGCAGACACACAAACCCATCCACACACCCACATAAATACACAATAGCAGACACACAAACCCATCCACACACCCCATAAACACACAACAGCAGACACACCCACAAACCCATAAACACACATACACACGAACGTAGACATGCCACATACACACACTAGCAGACATACATACACACCAACACTGATACCCACAAATACTAGTTCACTATTCATATTGCTTATAACCCACCCACCACTAGAGCCATATCAGGGCTAACACCACGTCAACAGGAAAGAACAAACCCTTAAGATAAAAGACAACAGTTAAAAACACACATACAAAAGCACACATACAAACACACACACATACATGTACACACAACAGCAGACACACCCATAAACACACACATTCCCACATACACATAATAACAAACATACCTACACACCATCACACACACACGCACACACACACCACACACACACACACACAACACACACACACACACACACTATGTACAGACAAAAGCAGGCACCACACACACCCCACACAAAAACCCAATACACACAAAACCAATATCTGACCTGTTCCACAGCATAGTTATAGATGAGTTTGTCAGCCGTGTTGACAACCAGTTGTGGAGTCAGGGGGGTCTTGCATACAGACCCTAGTTGTTCGTACAGCTTGCGACACTCGTCGATACAGTACAGGTACAACTCATTTTGCTGGTTCAGTACTGTAAACATAACACAGACAATACACCATACACACCCTAGCTGTTCGTACAGTTTGCGACACTCGTCGATACAGTACAGGTACAATTCATTTTACTGGTTCAGTACTGAAAACATAACACAGACAATACACCATACACACCCTAGCTGTTCGTACAGTTTGCGACACTCGTCGATACAGTACAGGTACAATTCATTTTACTGATTCAGTACTGAAAACATAACACAGACAATACACCACACACACCCTAGCTATTGGTTCAGTACTGAAAAATACCACAGACAATACATCACATAGTTCTAGCTATTGGTTCAGTACTGAAAATACCACAGACAATACATCACATAGTTCTAGCTATTGGTTTAGTACTGAAAAAATACCACAGACAATACATCACATAGTTCTATTGGTTCAGTACTGAAAAATACCACAGAGAATTCACTACATGCCCCCTACTGCTGGTACAACTTGCCGCAGTCCTTCACCCAGTGTGGTACAAATGTACTGCAGTTTGTTTTGTCATGGCACACGCGCACTGTCTTGATAGGGTACGTACCCTTTTTGAGAGAAGAGACATACTGCAGTTTGTCTCGTTTCATCTCTTTCTCTGCCAGACCGATGCTCTGCGCCATCATCTGTAATGCTCGTAGGTACAACACCAACTGCTCCACAATTCTGTGCAGAGAAAGACAGAGAGAGGAACGGAAACATCTGTAAGGGTCATAGGTACATCAAAATTCACAATACTGAGAGATTTAAACACCTCTATGACTTGTAGTTACAATTGTGAAGTTGTCTACTCTGTGTGTGTGTGTGTGTGTGTGTGTGTGTATGTGTGTGTGTGTGTGTGTATGTGTGTGTGTATGTGTGTGTGTGTGTGTGTGTATGTGTGTGTGTGTATGTGCGTGTGTGTATGTGTTCGTTCGTTGCTTGATTTAACGTCTTTTCACTATATGTGTGTGTGTGTGTGTGTGTGTGTGTGTGTGTGTGTGTGTGTGTGTGTGTGTGTGTGTGCGTGTGTGTGCGTGTGTGTATGTGTGTGTGTGTGTGTGTGTGTGTGTGTGTGTGTGTGTGTGTGTGTGTGTGTGTGTGTGTGTGTGTGTGTGTATGTATGTGTATGTGTATGTGTGTGTGTGTGTGCATGCGTGCATGTTAAGATCTACTTTTTGTGTGTCATGTGTGTGTTGTGTTGTGCATTTATTCTCTGCTATGTTTTGAATAATCTTGACAAAGGCCTGTTGGCCGAAAACTTGTGCTTGTCTTGTTTTGTTCTGTTAAATATGTGTTCTAATTACATCTTTTTTTTCTAGTTAGTGTTTGCTTGAACGCTGCTAAGCACATCATAAACTGCTCCACAATTCTATGTGCACACACACACACACATACACACTCACACAACCACACATACATATGCAAACCAACACACACACACACTCTCACAAACCAACACACACACATACGAGGGTACTTTCCAGTAGAATGAGACCAATGAACTTATATGAGGGAGGAGGGGGGTGAGACAGACATAATGGGTGGGGGTGAACACCAGGTAGGAAGGGGGTGAGACAGACATAATGGGTGGGGGTGAACACGAGAGAGGAGGGGGGTGAGACAGACATAATGGGTGGGGGTGAACACGAGAGGAGGGGGGTGAGACAGACATAATGGGTGGGGGTGAACACCAGGGAGGAGGTGGGTGAGACAGACACAATGGGTGGGGGTGAACACCAGAGAGGAGGGGGGTGAGACAGACACAATGGGTGGGGGTGAACACCAGGGAGGAGGGGGGTGAGACAGACACATAATGGGTGGGGGTGAACACCAGGGAGGAGGGGGGTGAGACAGACACAATGGGTGGGGGTGAACACCAGGGAGGAGGGGGGTGAGACAGACATAATGGGTGGGGGTGAACACCAGGGAGGAGGGGGGTGAGACAGACATAATGGGTGGGGGTGAACACCAGAGAGGAGGGGGGTGAGACAGACATAATGGGTGGGGGTGAACACCAGGGAGGAGGGGGGTGAGACAGACACATAATGGGTGGGGGTGAACACCAGGGAGGAGGGGGGTGAGACAGACACAATGGGTGGGGGTGAACACCAGGGAGGAGGGGGGTGAGACAGACATAATGGGTGAGGGTGAACACCAGGGAGGAGGGGGTGAGACAGACATAATGGGTGGGGGTGAACACCAGGGAGGAGGGGGGTGAGACAGACATAATGGGTGGGGGTGAACACCAGGGAGGGGGGTGAGACAGACATAATGGGTGGGGGTGAACACCAGGGAGGATGGGGGTGAGACAGACATAATGGGTGGGGGTGAACACCAGGGAGGATGGGGGTGAGACAGACATAATGGGTGGGGGTGAACACCAGGGAGGAGGGGGGTGAGACAGACATAATGGGTGGGGGTGAACACCAGGGAGGAGGGGGGTGAGACAGACATAATGGGTGGGGGTGAACACCAGGGAGGAGGGGGGTGAGACAGACATAATGGGTGGGGGTGAACACCAGGGAGGAGGGGGTGAGACAGACATAATGGGTGGGGGTGAACACCAGGGAGGAGGGGGGTGAGACAGACACATAATGGGTGGGGGTGAACACCAGGGAGGAGGGGGGTGAGACAGACATAATGGGTGGGGGTGAACACCAGGGAGGAGGGGGGTGAGACAGACATAATGGGTGGGGGTGAACACCAGGGAGGAGGGGGGTGAGACAGACATAATGGGTGGGGGTGAACACCAGGGAGGAGGGGGGTGAGACAGACATAATGGGTGGGGGTGAACACCAGGGAGGAAGGGGTGTGAGACAGACATAATGGGTGGGGGTGAACACCAGGGAGGAGGGGGGTGAGACAGACACAATGGGTGGGGGTGAACACCAGGGAGAGGGGGGTGAGACAGACACAATGGGTGGGGGTGAACACCAGGGAGGAGGGGGTGAGACAGACACATAATGGGTGGGGGTGACACCAGAGAGGAGGGGGGTGAGACAGACATAATGGGTGGGGGTGAACACCAGGGAGGAGGGGGGTGAGACAGACACAATGGGTGGGGTGAACACCAGGGAGGAGGGGGGTGAGACAGACACAATGGGGGGGGTGAACACCGGGGAGGAGGGGGGTGAGACAGACACAATGGGTGGGGGTGAACTCAGGAGAGGAGGTGGTGAGACAGACACATAATTGGGTGGGGGTGAACACCAGGGAGGAGGGGGTGAGACGACACAATGGGTGGGGTCAACACCAGGGAGGAGGGGGGTGAGACAGACACATAATGGTGGGGGTGAACACCAAGAGGAGGGGGGTGAGACAGACATAATGGGTGGGGGTGAACACCAGGGAGGAGGGGGGTGAGACAGACACAATGGGTGGGGTGAACACCAGGGAGGAGGGGGGTTGAGACAGACACAATGGGTGGGGGTTGAACACCAGGGAGGAGGGGGGTGAGACAGACAATGGGTGGGGGTGAACACCAGGGAGGAGGGGGGTGAGACAGACACATAATGGGTGGGGTGTACACCAGGGAGGGAGGGGGGTGAGACAGACACATAATGGGTGGGGGTGAACACCAGGGAGGAGGGGGGTGAGACAGACATAATGGGTGTGGGGTGAACACCAGGGAGGAGGGGGGTGAGACAGACATAATGGGTGGGGGTGAACACCAGGGAGGAGGGGGGTGAGACAGACATAATGGGTGGGGGTGAACACCAGGGAGGAGGGGGGTGAGACAGACATAATGGGTGGGGGTTGAACACCAGGAGGAGGGGGGTGAGACAGACATAATGGGTGGGGTGAAACACAGGGAGGAGGGGGGTGAGACAGACATAATGGGTGGGGGTGAACACCAGAGAGGAGGGGGTGAGACAGACATAATGGGTGGGGGTGAACACCAGAGAGGAGGGGGTGAGACAGACATAATGGGTGGGTGTGAACACCAGAGAGGAGGGGGGTTGAGACAGACATAATGGGTGGGGGTGAACACCAGGGAGGAGGGGGGTGAGGACAGACATAATGGGTGGGGGTGGAACACCAGAGAGGAGGGGGGTGAGACAGACATAAGGGGTGGGGGTGAACACCAGAGAGGAGGGGGGTGAGACAGACATAATGGGTGGGGGTGAACCCACCAGAGAGGAGGGGGGTGAGACAGACATAATGGGTGGGGGTGAACACCAGGGAGGAGGGGGGTGAGACAGACATAATGGGTGGGGGTGAACACCAGGGAGGAGGGGGGTGAGACAGACATAATGGGTGGGGGTGAACACCAGGGAGGAGGGGGGTGAGACAGACACAATGGGTGGGGGGTGAACACCAGGGAGGAGGGGGGTGAGACAGACATAATGGGTGGGGGTGAACACCAGGGAGGAGGGGGGTGAGACAGACATAATGGGTGGGGGGTGAGCACCAGGGAGGAGGGGGGTGAGACACACAATATTACACAACAACAACAACAAAATGCTCACATTCTGTGACTCAGAAAACCTGGGAGGAAGTTGTATGTGAGGGAGGGGGTCCCCGCCCCGACTCCTGATGGAGAGGGAGTCGCCCATGGGGTTGTAGGCTGCCCCCTTGGAGCGTGCCAAGTTGACCACGCAGTCCACCACGTCCAGGATAAACCTCAGGCGTGCCATGGTCTGGTTATGCTCCTCCTGGTGACACACCTTTAATGAACAGCTCTGTGCGATCAATTCAACAGGGATGATGATCATGATGTTGTGGGGTTCCATGACATGCTTGTACTCTATGCTTACTATCCTGATGTTCAGGCCCGAGAGATACACTATAGACACCTGCTGTGCTGGTCACGAGATCTGAGCAACACTCTCAATGATGGATATGTAAAGTGGTCCCAAACGACCTGTTGGCCCAAAGTACGCTCGGCTCTGGACAGAAAACAGCTGGGGGCTTAACCCTTTGACACCCGCACCTATCCACTAAATGCAAAAACTTAACCCTTTGACTCCCTAAAAACTTAACTCTTTGACTCTCTCATCTTATCCACCAGCTTCCTGCAGAAAGCTAGTGGACAGGGTGAGGGAGTCAAAGGGAGGCAGGAAGTTGGTGGATAGGGTGAGGGAGTCAAAGGGTTAAGTTTCTACTATGCTAGCATGGTTGACAACGCTGGATGCTGAAGGACATGACAAGGGAATCAAAGGGTTAAAAATCCCATGACGATTTTGATGGGACTGATGGGGATCCGATCCCGTAATCTTCCAGTCGGTAGTCGACTGTGCTAACCACTGCAACACGGCGACTGGTTCACCCCACAACATCAAGGTCACAGGGGAGTGAGGTGGTAGAGCCTCAACTTATCTCTGGGTCGACATTACAAAGGCAGTGCCCATCTTTTCTATCTTGATCTTTACCTTCCCCAACCCTGACCACGGTGCAGTAGCCACTCAGTCACTACTGGGTGTCAGTTCACCGTCAACATTCACGGCACGCTGTCAGACAGTGAGGGAGGTGTGTGTCTCTACACCAACCTGTCTAATAAAGGAACTACTCCGTGTGGGGCCATCTGTCTTAAACACCTTGGATTAACACAAACCTTGGATTAAGAACATTGGCTATACAGATCTGGTAGTCACTTGAAACATAAGTATTATATGTGCACACACGCTCACACATGTGCACATCCACACACACCAAACACATACACACACCCCATGTACATATACATACACAAATGGCACACACACACACACACACACACACACACACCACACACACACCCCACAGATACAGACACATTCATGTACACATAGACACACAGGCATAAACACACAAACACACAGATGCAAATACACACACACACCACCACCACCATACACACACAAACACTCACACACACATCAACACAGCCATACACTCACACACACAGACGGACACACAAACACCCCTACACACAAACAAACACACACACACACACACTCTCTCTCACTCACATCCATTAGTGTATCCTCCGACAATTCAGGGGGGACAAATGGCGGGGCAGCATCGATACCGGAGGGGGAGGGGGCGAACATGAGGGAGGAGGGGGGTGAAGCCTCCACAATGAGGCTGTTGCGACGTTGTGAGAGGGGAGTTGTCCGCTCCTGTTCCAAGGAGCTGGGTGATATGCCCTCCCTGTCGCTACCCATCGACGTTCGCCGCTCACGACCACGGACCAGGCGACGAGGGCTCCAAGTCCCGTCACTGCAGGCACACAACATTCTTATGGGTATGAAACGACAACCATAACAACAACAACAACCCCTGATCCCACAAACAGCATGTTACTTATGGGTATGAATACAAAAACAACAACAACAACCACCAACCCAAACAGCATGTATTATGGGTATGAAACAACACACAACAACATAACAACACAACAACCACCCTAACCCACAAACAGCATGTTACTTATGGGTATGAAACAACAACAACAACAACAACAACAACAACCACCCTAACCCACAAACAGCATGTTACTTATGGGTATGACAACAACAACAAAACAACAACAACAACAACCACCCTAACCCACAAACAGCATGTTACTTATGGGTATGACAACAAAACAACAACAACAACAACCACCCTAACCCACAAACAGCATGTTACTTATGGGTATGACAACAACAACATAACAACAACAACAACAACCACCCTAACCCACAAACAGCATGTTACTTATGGGTATGACAACAACAACAACACAACAACAACAACAACCACCCTAACCCACAAACAGCATGTTACTTATGGGTATAAACAACAACAACAACAACATAACACAACAACAACAACCACCCTAACCCACAAACAGCATGTTACTTATGGGTATGACAACAACAACAAACAACAACAAACCAACACAACAGAAACAACAACAAACAACAACAACAAACAACCACCCTAACCCACAAACAGCATGTTACTTATGGGTATGAAACAACAACAACAACAACAACAACAACAACAACAACCACCCTAACCCACAAACAGCATGTTACTTATGGGTATGAAACAACAACAACAACAACAACAACAACAACCACCCTAACCCACAAACAGCATGTTACTTATGGGTATGAAACAACAACAACAACAACAACAACAACAACAACAACAACAACCACCCTAACCCACAAACAGCATGTTACTTATGGGTATGAAACAACAACAACAACAACAACAACAACCACCTAACCCACAAACAGCATGTTACTTATGGGTATGAAACAACAACAACAACAACAACAACAACCACCCTAACCCACAAACAGCATGTTACTTATGGGTATGACAACAACAACAACAATAACAACAACAACAATAACAACAACAACAACCACCCTAACCCACAAACAGCATGTTACTTATGGGTATGACAACAACAACATAACAACAACAACAACAACAACAACAACAACACAACCACCCTAACCCACAAACAGCATGTTACTTATGGGTATGACAACAACAACAACAACAACAACAACAACACCCTAACCCACAAACAGCATGTTACTTATGGGTATGACAACACAACAACAACAACAACAAACACCTAACCCACAAACAGCATGTTACTTATGGGTATGACGACAACAACAACAACAACAACAACCACCTAACCCACAAACAGCATGTTACTTATGGGTATGACAACAACAACAACAACAATAACAACAACAACAACCACCCTAACCACAAACAGCATGTTACTTATGGGTATGACAACAACAACAACAACAACAACAACAACCACCCTAACCCACAAACAGCATGTTACTTATGGGTATGACAACAACAACAACAACAACAACAACAACCACCCTAACCCACAAACAGCATGTTACTTATGGGTATGACAACAACAACAACAACAACAACAACCACCCTAACCCACAAACAGCACGTTACTTATGGGTATGACAACAACAACAATAACAACAACAACAACCTAAACCCACAAACAGCATCTGTAACATGACGATAAAGACTGTCCCATAATCACATCGACCCTTTTACTCCCTTACCCTATCCTGCAGTACCTGGCAAAAAGGGTGTAGGAGTGAAAGGGTTAATTAATCCTGGAGTAATAACAACTAAGCTGTTGTAGAGAAGATGTAAAAGGGTTAATCGTACAATAATAATCATTAAGCAGGTGTACAGGGTGAGGGTGTGAAAGGGTTAATCCTGCAGTAAGCTGGTGTAGAGGGTGTGAAAGGGTTAATCCTGCAGTAAGCTGGTGTAGAGGGCGTGAAAGGGTTAACCCTGCAATAAACTGGTGTAGACGGTGTGAAAGGGTTAATCCTGCAGTAAGCTGGTGTAGAGTGTGAAAGGGTTAATGCTGCAATAAACTGGTGTAGAGGGCGTGAAAGGGGTAATGCTGCAATAAACTGGTGTAGACAGTGAGGCATGAAAGGGTTAATCATGCAGGAAGACAAGGGTGAACAGTTTCTCCTTTAAACAACAGATTTTTTATTCTTTTGAAATACTACCAAAAACAGATAAAGTCAATAATACACAACTGATTAAGAATAAAGACAAACACAGGCACATGCAATAATACATCAAAAAACATGCACAGTCAGTAATATATATCACCTTGAAAAAGTAACATCAACAACAGGCACAGGAAACAATACATGTTTGTGAATACATAAACTCAAAAACAGGCACAGGCAAGAATACAAGTCTCAAAATATATAAAATCTAACACAGGCACAATCAGTAATACATTTTTGAGAAAAAATAAAATTGAAAACAGGCACAAGCAATAATACATGTTTGTGAGTAAATAAACTAAAAAACATAGGCACAGGCAATAATACATGTTTGTGAAAAAACAAAATAAAAAATTGATACAGGTGTGAATAAATAAAATCCAACACAGGCACCAGGCAACGATACATGACTGCGAATAAACAAAATCAACAACAGGCACAGGCAACAAAGTATGTTTGTGAGTTAAAAAAAAAAATCAAAAACAGGCACAGGAAATAATACTTGATTAAGAATAAATAAAATCTAACACAAACACATGCAATAATCACAGGCAATAATAATTGTTTGAAATTAAATAAAACTTAAAAAAAAACAAAAAAACAGGCACCTGCGATAACATATGTTTGCAAATAAATAGAACTAAAAAAACAGGCACCAGAAATAATACACAACTATGAATAAATAGAATCAACAACAGGCACCAACAATAACACATAACTGTAAATCTGGGTAAAGGGGGGAATATTTCAGACCTCTCAAGTCAACAGGCGTGAAGACCAACCAGCCCCTGAACCTCCTTGTGAGTATATATGCAAAAAATATCAACTACACATGTTAAAGATCCTGTAAATCATATCAGTGTCTGGTGACTTATAGACAGGTGAAAACACTCAGTACACAAGCCACAGTGTCTGGTGCCTTATAGACAGGTGAAAACACTCAGTACACAAGCCACAGTGTCTGGTGCCTTATAGACAGGTGAAAACACTCAGTACACAAGCCACAGTGTCTGGTGCCTTATAGACAGGTGAAAACACTCAGTACACAAGCCACAGTGTCTGTGCCTTACAGACAGGTGAAAACACTCAGTACACAAGCCACAGTGTCTGGTGCCTTATAGACAGGTGAAAACACTCAGTACACAAGCCACAGTGTCTGGTGCCTTATAGACAGGTGAAAACACTCAGAACACATGCCACAGTGTCTGGTGCCTTACAGACAGGTGAAAACACTCAGTACACAAGCCACAGTGTCTGGTGCCTTACAGACAGGTGAAAACACTCAGTACACAAGCCACAGTGTCTGGTGCCTTACAGACAGGTGAAAACACTCAGAACACAAGCCACAGTGTCTGGTGCCTTATAGACAGGTGAAAACACTCAGTACACAAGCCACAGTGTCTGGTGCCTTACAGACAGGTGAAAACACTCAGTACACAAGCCACAGTATCTGGTACCTTACAGACAGGTGAAAACGCTCAGTACACAAGCCAACTGAAGACCACAGTATGCAGACTGTGCAGCAACACTACAGCTGCATATAGTGGGCAAAACAATGTTCATACACACATCCAGTAAAAAATCAAAAACCTGGTATTACAAATGTTCTTTCACTGGTAAGAGTCAGCTTCTGGCATGAAACATGTACAGTACAGTACAGTGCAGTACAGTACAGTGCAGTACAGTGCAGTACAGAACAGTACAGAACAGTACAGTGCAGTACAGAACAGTACAGTACAGTACAGTACAGTGCAGTACAGTACAGTACAGTACAGTGCAGTACAGTGCAGTACAGAACAGTACAGTACAGTGCAGTACAATCTTGTTCCCACATCAAAAGGCCTCACTTCTTCTTCAGCAACAGACTTTAAAGGTATGATGAACTTAAAGGTATGCTGAACTTAAAGGTGAACTTTAAAGGCATGCTGAACTTAAAGGTATGCTGAACTAAGAGGCATGCTGAACTAAGAGGTATGCTGAACTTAAAGGTATGCTGAACTTAAAGGTATGCTGAACTTAAAGGTACGCTGAACTAAGAGGTATGCTGAACTTAAAGGTATGCTGAACTGAAAGGTATGCTGGACTTAAAGGTATGCTGGACTGAAAGGTATGCTGGACTTAAAGGTATGCTGGACTTAAAGGTATGCTGGACTAAGAGGTATGCTGGACTTAAAGGTATGCTGGACTTAAAGGTATGCTGGACTTAAAGGTATGCTGGACTTGAAGGTATGCTGGACTTAAAGGTATGCTGGACTTAAAGGTATGCTGGACTTAAAGGTATGCTGGACTTGAAGGTATGCTGAACTTGAAGGTATGCTGGACTTGAAGGTATGCTGGACTTAAAGGCATACCGGATGTAATAGACATGCTGGACTTAAAGGCATACCGGATGTAATAGACATGCTGGACTTAAAGGCATACCGATGTAATAGACATGCTGGACTTAAAGGCATGCCAGATTTAAAGGCATGCTGAACTTAAAGGCATGCTGGACTTAAAGGCATGCTGGACTTAAAAGGCATACGGATTTAAAGAATGCCGGATTTAAAGAATGCTGGACTTAAAGGCATGCCGGATTTAAAGAATGCTGGACTTAAAGACATACCGGATGTAATAGACATGCCGGATTTAAAGAATGCTGGACTTAATGACATGCTGGACTTAATGACATGCTGGACTTAATGACTGCTGGACTTAATGACATGCTGGACTTAAAGGCATACCGGATGTAACAGACATGCCAGACTTAATGACATGCTGGACTTAATGACATGCTGGACTTAAAGGCATACCGGATGTAATAGACATGCCAGACTTAATGACATGCTGGACTTAAAGGCATACCGGATGTAACAGACATGCCAGACTTAATGACATGCCAGACTTAATGACATGCTGGACTTAAAGGCATACCCGATGTAATAGACATGCAGACTTAATGACATGCTGGACTAAAGGCATACCGGATGTAACAGACATGCCAGACTTAATGACATGCCAGACTTAATGACATGCTGGACTTAAAGGCATACCGGATGTAATAGACATGCCAGACTTAATGACATACTGGACTTAAAGACATACCGGATGTAATAGACATGCCAGACTTAATGACATACTGGACTTAAAGGCATACCGGATGTAATAGACATGCCAGACTTAATGACATACTGGACTTAAAGACATACCGGATGTAATAGACATGCCAGACTTAATGACATACTGGACTTAAAGGCATACCGGATGTAATAGACATGCCAGACTTAATGACATACTGGACTTAAAGACATACCGGATGTAACAGACATGCCAGACTTAATGACATGCTGGACACTATATTCCAGTGAACAGCAGAGTACATGGAAAAACCAAAGGAAAAAGAGACAGACACTATCAAAACCTGGAGTGGAAAAGACATCAAAAAACACACCGGGGGGGGGGGGGGGGGGGGCAAGGAACCACCAGAAACAGGGGGCACTTGCTGGGTCTCCTCTCCAGCTCCAATGACATCAGACGTGGGTTAGGCACATGCATGCACCAAGCAACTAAAAATGGAATGGTCAGCAGCTACAGAACAAAATCCAACAACTTACCTCTGATTACCAGCATGAAGCCACAACCATACACTCACTGACACACACTCCCCTCCCCTCCATATTCACATATATATATACACAACATTTATCCACAGACCTCACACATGACATATACACAACATTTATCCACAGACTCACACATGACATATACACAAATTTACCCATGACCTCTACACACTCTCTCCCTGATCCCATTCCCGTTCTGTATCTTCAATCTGCTTTCTTAAACACACCCCACACACACACACACCACACACACACACACACACACACACACACACACACACACACACACACTATTACAGACACACACTTACTTTATTTACCAGCAGCAGACTTAGTGCGAAGCCAAAGCCACACAATACAAGTCGGAATAAAAGAACTGACATCACACGCACACACGTACATGCACCCACCCACCCACACACACACCCACACACACACATACACACACAGACACACATACACACAGACACACAGACACACATACACACACACACACCCACACACACAGACTTACAAGCAGCAGACTGTTGATGTGAAGCAAAAGCCGCACGCAACATATGGCTGGAATGGAACGGCTGAGACCGTAGGTCAGGTTCTGTCCCACAACGATGATAAGGCTCCAACCCTGCCTCTGACAACACAACCACCATCACCACCACCATCATCACCACCATCCTCTTCCTGGGGAACTACAACCACCACCACTAACCACCACCACCACACCCACCACCACCACATCTTCTGTGATAAATTACAACCCTCATCACCACCACCATCTTTCATAAACTACAATCATCACCACCACCATCATCTTTCATAAACTACAACCATCACCACCATCATCATCTTTCATAAACTACAATCATCACCACCACATCATCATCTTCATAAACTACAACCATCACCACCACCATCTTTCAAAACTACAATCATCACCACCACCATCATCTTTCATAAACTACAACCATCACCACCACCATCATCTTTCATAAACTACAACATCACCACCACCATCATCTTTCATAAACTACAACCACACCACCCACCATCATCTTTCATAAACTACAACCATCACCACCATCATCATCTTTCATAAACTACAACCATCACCACCACCATCATCTTTCATAAACTACAATCATCACCACCACCATCATCTTTCATAAACTACACAACCATCACACCACCACCACCATCTTTCATAAACTACAACCATCACCACCACCATCATCTTTCATAAACTACAACCATCACCACCACCATCATCTTTCATAAACTACAACCATCACCACCACCATCATCTTTCATAAACTACAACCATCACCACCCACCATCATCTTCATAAACTAAACCATACCCACATCACTCAAATACAAACCACCACCCCACCTCATCTTTCATAAACTACAACCATCACCACCCATCATCTTCATAAATACAACCATACCACCACCACTTCATAAACACAACCACACCACCAATCATCTTTCATAAACTACAACCATCACCCACCATCATCTTTCATAAACTACAACCATCACCACCACATCATCTTTCATAAACTACAACCATCCACCACCATCATCTCTTCATAAACTACAACCATCACCACCACCATCATCTTTCATAAACTACACACTCATCACCACCACCATCATCTTTCATAAACTACAACCATCACCACCACCATCATCTCTTTCATAAACTACACACACACCCCCACCACCATCACCCCTCTCTTCATAAACTACAACCATCACCACCACCATCATCTTTCATAAACTACAACCATCACCACCACCATCATCTTTCATAAACTACAACCATCACCACCATCATCTTTCATAAACTACAACCATCACCACCACCATCATCTTTCATAAACTAACACAACCACACCACCACCATCATCTTTCATAAACTACAACCATCACCACACCACCACATCTTTCATAAACTACAACCATCACCACCACCATCATCTTTCATAAACTACAACCATCACCACCACCACTCATCTTCATAAACACAACCATCACCACCACCATCATCTTTCATAAACTACAACCATCACCACCACATCATCTTTCATAAACTACAACCATCACCCCCACCATCATCTTTCATAAACTACAACCATCACCACCACCATCATCTTCATAAACTACAACCATCCACCACCATCATCTTCATAAACTACAACCATCACCACCACATCATCTTTCATAAACTACAACCATCACCACCACCATCATCCTTCATAAACTACAACCATCACCACCACCATCATCTTCATAAACTACAACCATCACCACCACCACATCTTTCATAAACTACAACCATCACCACCACCATCATCTTTCATAAACTACAACCATCACCACCACCATCATCTTTCATAAACTACAACCATCACCACCACCACCATCATCTTTCATAAACACAACCATCACCACCACCATCATCTTTCAAAACTACAACCATCACCACCACCATCATCCTTCATAAACTACAACCATCACCACCACCAATCATCTTTCATAAACTACAACCATCACCACCACCATCATCTTTCATAAACTACAACCATCACACCACCACATCATCTTCATAAACTACAACCATCACCACCACACATCATCTTTCATAAACTACAACCATCACCACCACCATCATCTTCATAAACTACAACCATCATCCACCACCATCATCTTCATAAACTACAACCATCACCACCACCATCACTTTCATAAACTACAACCATCACCACCACCACATCATCTTTCATAAACTACAACCATCACACCACCACCACATCTTTCATAAACTACAACCACACCACCACCACATCACTTCATAAACTACAACCATCACCACCACCATCATCTTTCATAAACTACAACCATCACCACCACCACATCATCTTTCATAAACTACAACCATCACCACCACATCATCTTTCATAAACTACAACCATCACCACCACCATCATCTTTCATAAACTACAACCATCACCACCACCATCACCTTCATAAACTACAACCATCACCACCACCACCATCATCATTTCATAAACTACAACCATCACCACCACCATCATCTTTCATAAACTACAACCATCATCACCACCACCATCAACTTTCATAAACTACAACCATCACCCACCACCATCATCTTTCATAAACTACAACCATCACCACCACCATCATCTTTCATAAACTACAACCATCATCACCACCACCATCACTTTCATAAACTACAACCATCACCACCATCATCATCTTTCATAAACTACAATCATCACCACCACCATCATCTTCATAAACTACAACCATCACCACCACCATCATCTTTCATAAACTACAACCATCACCACCACCATCATCTTTCATAAACTACAACCACCACCACCACCATCATCTTCATAAACTACAACCACCACCACCACTATCTCCTTCATAAACTACAACCATCACCACCACCACCATCTTCATAAACTACAACCACCCACCACCACCATCTTTCATAAACTACAACCATCACCACCATCATCATCTTTCATAAACTACAACCACCACCACCATCACTTCATAAAACAACCATCACCCACCACCACCATCATCTTTCATAAATTACAACCACACCACCACTATCATCCTTCATAAATACAACCATCACCACCACCACCATCATCTTCATAAACACAACCATCACCACCACTATCATCTTTCATAAACTACAACCATCACCACCACCACCATCATCTTTCATAAACTACAACCATCACCACCACCATCATCTTTCATAAACTACAACCATCACCACCACCATCATCTTCATAAACTACAACCACACCACCCATCACTTTCATAAACTACAACCACACCACCACCACCATCATCTTTCATAAACTACAACCATCACCACCACTATCATCTTTCATAAACTACAACCATCACCACCACCACCATCATCTTTCATAAACTACAACCATCACCACCACCACCATCATCTTTCATAAACTACAACCATCACCACCACCATCATCTTTCATAAACTACAATCATCACCACCACCACCATCATCTTTCATAAACTACAACCATCACCACCACCATCATCTTTCAAAACTACAACCATCACCACCACCACCATCATCTTTCATAAACTACAACCATCACCACCACCATCATCTTTCATAAACTACAACCATCACTACTATCATCCTTCATAAACTACAACCATCACCATCATCATCTTTCATAAATTACAACCATCACTACTATCATCCTTCATAAACTACAAACATCACCACCATCATATTTCATAAATTACAACCATCACCACCACTATCATCCTTCATAAACTACAACCATCACCACCACCATCATATTTCATAAACTACACCCATCACCATCATCATCTTTCATAAACTACAACCATCACCACCATCTTTCATAAACTACAACCATCACCACCATATTTCATAAACTACAACCACCACCATCATCTTTCATAAACTACAACCATCACCATCATCTTTCATAAACTACAACCATCACCACCATCTTTCATAAACTACAACCACCACCATCATCTTTCATAAACTACAACCATCACCATCATCTTTCATAAACTACAACCATCACCACCATATTTCATAAACTACAACCACCACCATCATCTTTCATAAACTACAACCACCACCATCATCTTTCATAAACTACAACCATCACCATCATCTTTCATAAACTACAACCACCACCATCATCTTTCATAAACTACAACCATCACCATCATCTTTCATAAACTACAACCACCACCATCATCTTTCATAAACTACAACCACCACCATCATCTTTCATAAACTACAACCACCACCATCATCTTTCATAAACTACAACCATCACCACCATCTTTCATAAACTACAACCATCACCATCATCTTTCATAAACTACAACCATCACCACCACCATCATCTTTCATAAACTACAACCATCACCCCATCACCACCATATTTCATAAACTACAACCATCACAACCATAATTCGATACAACACAATCCCCACCCTGTGACAAAACACAATGACCGACATAATGTCCTCACAATGCACAACCAATAACAAAACAAAAAACCTCATCCAAACAGATGATAAAGCACAACTGCCACCACCAGGCTTTCTGAAAAAAAGGACACCCACTACAATTTAAAATAAAATTAAAAAAGAACATGATTTTGTGACAACACACCTGCATGACAAGACACCAACAACTTTATACACTGCCTCCTCTGATTTATTGGAGCTAAAAAAAAAAAGAAGAAAAAAAAGAAAAAAACATGCTGCCTGTGCCATTTTTCAACCTGGGAATTTTCGTTTTTTTCTGTGCCATTTGTCTGATTCAGTGCTTTAACCCCCTGACTCCCTGACGTTAGCAAAGCAAAAACTCAACCTGACTCTCTCACCCTATCCACATGGGTGAGGGAGTCAAAGGGTTAATTTTTCTAGTGGATAAGGTGCGAAGTCAAAGGTTAAAATATCTGTGTCCTATCTTTAAATCAACTAAAAATAATTCATATAAAATGACTAATGTCAAAAATGTGAATACATAAACAAGAAAGGAAAAGGCTTTATGTTATTGTTATGAAAAGACGCTGAAACAACCTACATTAACGTTTACGACATTACACACACACACACAATCAGAACGCTTGTCTATGTCAGCAAAGGGTTCATTGTTTCAACCTCTGTGACTATTAGGTGGTATCCAACAGAACAGTAAAAACAAGTATACAAACAGAACAGTAAAAAACAAAGTGTTGGGTTGACTGTCCACATCAGTAAAGCGTTGATGGTTCCAACGTCTGGCTATTAGGTGGTATACAAACGAACAGTGGAAATCAAAGTGTGGGCTGACTGTCCACGTCAGCAAAAGGTTAGCTGTTTCAACGTCTGTGACCATTAAAGTGGTATACAACAAACAGAACAGTAAAAATCAAGTGTTGGGTTAATTGTCCCCATCAGCTCAGAGTTAAAGTGAGGGTGTAGTGCCAAACACTGACACACTGTCCCTGTCCTGATACCTACCTTCACGGGGTGGGTAGGCCACCAGGGCGGTGCAGTCTGGCACCGTGGGGTAGCGGTGGAACTTGGGGTCCTGGAAGCCGTAGGGGTCTTGCGCGGGGTAGTACGGGTTGTAGGTGTGGTGAGGAGGGGGGTGGTAAGGGTGGTGGTAGTGGTAGTGACCGGCGGAGGAGCCAGCAACGGTGGGGAGGGGGGAGGGGGCACTGCAGGGATGGTGGGGAGCGAAGCAGGAACCAGGGGAACAGCTGACTGAAAGTTACCATGCCCACAAGACGTCAGACAGCGGCCAGCCAGCAAATGGATGAAAATAGTGGGGGTTGGGCACTAATGTTTGTCTGTCTGTTTTCCCTGATGGCGGTGAACGGACAATGACAGAAAGCGGAAAGGAAGGATGAGAATACGACAAAATATAAAAAAAAATTAAAATTCAGAGCAAAACAGAGAGAACAGTAAACAGGGGCACATAATTCAGCCCCTACAAAAGCAACAAGCACAACTTTACATTAACCCTATATACAGAAGCACATATCTTAACCCCACAAGAGCGTGTTAATCCCACAAGACTAACAAGCAAGAATATAAAAGTAAGCCTGTGTCAAGTTATTTCTTTTCACAGAAAAAAGTGAAATCATGAGAGCAGTGCAAACAAGAGAACAGTAAATACCACGAGACAGACAGACAGACGGACAGACAGACAGACGGACAGAGACAAACAGGAGAACACTAAACACCACGAGACAGACACAAAACAGACAGACAGACATAAACAGACAGACAGACAGACACAAACAGACACAGACAGACAAACAGCAGAACACTAAACACCATGAGACAGACAGACAGACAGAGACAGACAGACAGAGACAGACAAACAGCAGAACACTAAACACCATGAGACAGACACAACAGACAGACAGAGAGACACAGACAGAGAGACACAGACAGACAGACAGAGACAGAGACACAGACAGACAGACAGAACAGACAGACAGACAGAGACAGACAGACAGACAGACAAACAGCAGAACACTAAACACCATGAGACAGACACAGACAGACAGACAGAGAGACACAGAAGACAGAGAGACACAGACAGACAGACCAGACAACAGACACAACAGACAGACACAAACAGCAGAACACTAAACACCATAGACAGACAGACAGACAGACACAGAACACAACAAAGACAGACAGACAGACACAAACAGACAGACAGACAGACAAACAGCGAGAACACTAAACACCATAAGACAGACAGACAGACAGACAGAACAGCAGAACACACACACAGACAGACAGACCAGACAGACAGACAGACAACAGCAGACATAACAAAGACAGACAGACAGACAGACAAAGCAGAACACAGAAACCAAGACAGACAGACAGACACAAACAGACAGACAGACAGACAAACAGCAGACACAAACAGACAGACAGACAGACAGACAACAGACAAAGACAGACAGACAGACAAACAGACAGACAAACAGACAGACGAGACAGACAGACAGACAGACAGACAGACAGACAGACAAAGAGGAAGACAGAAGGCAGACAGAGAAGCAAGATAAAAACAGAAAAGCAGAGAGTGAGGATCAGACAAAAAGCTGGAGACAAAGCAGAACAAAGGATCAGACAAAAAGCTGGAGACAAAGCAGAACAAAGGATCAGACAAAAAGCTGGAGACAAAGCAAAACAAAGGATCAGACAAAAAGCTGGAGACAAAGCAAAACAAAGGATCAGACAAAAAGCTGGAGACAAAGCAAAACAAAGGATCAGACAAAAAGCTGGAGACAAAGCAAAACAAAGGATCAGACAAAAAGCTGGAGACAAAGCAAAACAAAGGATCAGACAAAAACTGGAGACAAAGCAAACAAAGGATCAGACAAAAAGCTGGAGACAAGGCAATACAAAGCAAACTATGAATGCAACAGTATGTGCACAATGTGAGAGAAGAAAGAATGTGAGCGTATGAGCGTATATGGATGTGAGCGAGTGTCTACATCGGTACAGGTACATGTACATACAGGTGAGTAAGTGTATTACTCCATTAGTGTATTAGAATACAAGTCTTCCCTCCTTTCCCTCTTCACCCCTCCCCCCCCCCACACACACCACACACTTCACCAACTACACATTTCACCTAGCTTTTGTTCCCCGCTCCCCACACACACACACGACTTTTCCACCTGTACTGACCTTCTGTTCCCCCACCACTCCCCCACACACACGACGCACAGAACATGACACACACACAGCAGAACTGACACACACACACACAACAACACCAACAACATGTACCTGATCTCCTCAGTGGCGAAGTGGAGGGGGCAGGACCACCAAAACTGCCGGTACGTTTCCATGTGCCCATGTTGGGTGTGTACCGATACTGAACTGAACTGTGGACAGATACCATGACAACATGACACCATGAGAACACGACACCATGACACCATGAGAACACGACACCACGACAACACAACACCATGAGAACACACACCCATGACAACACAACACCATAACACAACACCATGACAACACAACACCATGACACCACTGACAAACACACCATGACAACCAACACAACACCATGACAACACAACACCATGACAACACAACACCATGACAACACGACATCATGACAACACGACACCATGACAACACAACACCATGACAACACAACACCATGACAACACAACACCATGACAACACAACACCATGACAACACAACACCATGACAACAACACCGTGACAACACGACACCATGACAACACAACACCATGACAACATTACAACAAACGAACCGTGGGCTTAAATATTTAACCCTTTGACTCCCACACACCGTCCATAAGCATCCTGCTCTGCCAACCATGCTAGCAAAGCAAAAACTTGACCCTGCAGGAAGCTGGTGGATAGGGTGAGGGAGTCACAGGGATACGTTTTTGCAGTTGGGGGATAGATGCAGGAGTCAAAGGGTTAACATGACAACATTATAACAAGACTGTTGGTACATTTCCACATACTTATGCAATGTTGGGTTAACATGACAACATTATAACATGACTGTTGGTACATTTCCACATACTTATGCAATGTTGGGTTAACATGAACAACATATAAATACTGTTGGTACATTCCCACATACTTATGCAATGTTGGGTTAACATGACAACATTATAACAAGACTGTTGGTACATTTCCACATACTTATGCAATGTTGGGTTAACATGACAACATTATAACATGACTGTTGCTACATTCCCACATACTTATGCAATGTTGGGTTAACATGACAACATTATAACAAGACTGTTGGTACATTTCCACATACTTATGCAATGTTGGGTTAACATGACAACATTATAACAAGACTGTTGGTACATTTCCCACATACTTATGCAATGTTGGGTTAACATGACAACATTATAACATGACTGTTGCTACATTTCCACATACTTATGCAATGTTGGGTTAACATGACAACATTATAACATGACTGTTGCTACATTCCCACATACTTATGCAATGTTGGGTTAACATGACAACATTATAACATGACTGTTGCTACATTGCCACATACTTATGCAATGTTGGGTTAACATGACAACATTATAACAAGACTGTTGGTACATTCCCACATACTTATGCAATGTTGGGTTAACATGACAACATTATAACAATTGTTGCTACATTTCCACTTATTTATGCAATGTTGGATGAACTGTGAACATGATTTTCACTTCAACATCTCTAAATTGTTTACTCTAGAGGTTTAAGAGTTTCAGGTGTACATGTAGCTAAAATCAGAGTTGATGTCAGATCACACCCAAGAGAAGATCCTGCCCCCTCAACAAACAACACAACCAACTCCAGGATAATTCACAACTCACCAGCAGGGGTGACACTAGGATAAAGAACTCACCAGCAGGGGGCGACACTTGAGTGATGTCAGGAGCTGCCAAAGCTGTCTCTGAATTCCTCCTTCCTGTACTTCTGTCTCCGGACTGAGGGTGAATAGATAGAAATAATACAAGTCAATAAACAAGGAGACAGAGGGTGAATAGACAGAAATACAAGTCAATAAACAAACAAACAAACAAACAAATGAAAACATAAACAAACACACACAGAAGCAGGCAGAATAGGACACAAGACCATACTCACTTGTCATTAACCACTACCATATACTGTATTTTTTCTGCCGTGTTTTACATCATGTCATAACACACAACAAAGTTGTTTCATTCCTCCGACATCATTTCTATCATAAATGTTTAAAGCCAACATCATTTCTATCATTAATGTTTAAAGCCAACATCATTTCTATCATTAATGTTTAAAGCCGTTTAAAGCCGACATAATTCTATCATCAATGTTTAAAGCCGACATCATTTCTATCATCAATGTTTAAAGCCAACATCATTTCTATCATCAATGTTTAAAGCCGAATCATTTCTATCATCAATGTTTAAAGCCAACATCATTTCTATCATCAATGTTTAAAGCCAACATTTCTATCATCATTGTTTAAAGCCAACATCATTTCTACATTAATGTTTAAAGCCGACATCATTTCTACCATTAATGTTTAAAGCCAACATCATTTCTATCATCATTGTTTAAAGCCAACATCATTTCTACCATTAATGTTTAAAGCCAACATCATTTCTACCATTAATGTTTAAAGCCGACATCATTTCTATCATTATTGTTTAAAGCCAATACCACAAAGAAGTGCACACAGCCATGTCAGGACTATAACCATCACCAAACACACACACACACTTCACTAACCCACAAAACACAAAAATGTTAAGTATGCATGATAAACTGGCCGACACAATGTAGAATATACTAAGGCACTGACCATGCCCCCTATTATACATGTACATCACCAGGATAGGGGTAAGGTATGTGCTATTAAAACAGAACTAAAAACTCTATATATAAAAATCTGGCCTAATCTAAGTACTCTACAAAACTAACTGAATCTATCATTAATTGCACCATTTGATAAATTATAGCAGTCCACCACGTAGGTTTTACTGAATCCATTAGTCATTATTACTTTATAACACCTACACGTATGGAATCACTGTATGCACCATTGTTTAAACAAGTCAGTCGCTGATGAGGCCGGTCACGGCGACAGCGCTACGACACAAGTAAGTGTAAACAATGGTGCATACAGTGATTCCATACGTGTAGGCGTTATAAAGTAATAATGACTAATGGATATCATTAATTGCTTCTGCAGATCACATTTCCTGAGAGCCCAAACCCACACATGTGTCCATCATCAATCCTAACAGAAAGTATGTAGGGCTTTACAGAACACATACACTACAGGTGAATGGACCAGCAAGACAAAAAATGGTAGGAAGAAATGATAGAAAGCAAAAGAACAAGGCAGAAACAAAGAGACTGACAGAAAAGAGGACATTTCTAGCACAGAACTTCCACAAACTCCCAACATCTCATTACACACAGACTACACACAACAGTTCATTAAACGGACCACATACAACAGTTCATTCAAACATGTCATAAGACACAAGAAAGTTGTCAGACCACTACACTGGAAAAAGCATATGGACAAAAGGTCATATCTTAACCAACAAACCAAACAACCAATTAATAACAACCATACACCAACCAAACAAACCAAAACCAACCAATTAACCACAACCAACAAACCAACAAAACCAACAACCAATTAACCAACCAAACCAACCAAACCAAACAACCAATTAACCAACCAACCAACCAATCAATCAACAACAACCAACTGATCACCCAACCAAGCAAGCAGCTAGGGACCCCAAAGAAACCAGCTCCTTACCCTGTCACCGCTGCTGCTGGATGCCGACCGTTTCTTCATGCGGCCAGGACTGGCCGACTTGCCGCCCGCGCCGTCTCGCTGTAACTGCTGGCTGAGACTGGACATGCGGGACAACGAGGGCACGGGAATGGGGGCTGATGACCCCCCTGACCTCTGTGAGAGGGGAGGGGAGGGGGAGGGGAGACAGGGCTGGGCAGGTAGGTGGTGGGGACGGAAGGCGAAAAGGGTCATCCTTGCGGAAATGAACTCTGCCCTCATCCGCGTTCAGTCGGAGGGGTTGTACGGAAGAGGTCAGGCTTTCCCTGTGTGGAACAGATCGTCATGTTATCGTTGTTCAGGTCTGTGTTGTGTTTGTAACCAAATCAGACATCTCTGGTCACATTATCATCATGCAGAACATGTCATCATGTTTATTGTTATGTCTGTGTTATATAGAACAGATGATCATGTTGTCACTGCTATGGTGTGTGTGTGTGTGTGTTATGTTTATGGTACATGTCATCATGTTTATTGTTATGTCTGTGTTATATAGAACAGATCATCATATTGTCACTGCTATGGTGTCTGTGTGTGTGTGTTATGTTTATGGTACATGTCATCATGTTTATTGTTATGTCTGTGTTATATAGAACAGATGATCATGTTGTCACTGCTATGGTGTGTGTGTGTTATGTTTATGGTACATGTCATCATGTTTATTGTTATGTCTGTGTTATATAGAACAGATCATCATGTTGTCACTGTTATGGGTCTTGTGTGTGTGTTATGTTATGGTACATGTCATCATGTTTATTGTTATGTCTGTGTTATATAGAACAGATTACCATGTTGTCACTGTTATGGTGTGTATGTGTGTGTGTTTGTTATGGTACATGTCATCTGTTTATTGTTATGTCTGTGTTATACAAACAGATTATCATGTGTCACATGCTATGGTCTATGTGTGTGTTATGTTTGTGTCCTACTTGGTACAAAACAAGTGTTCATTGTTATGGTTTGTTTGGTTACACTGTACATATACACAGTACATATACACCGTACAATTCTTTACTGTTACTGTTTGTTTGGTTACACCGTACATATACACTGTACATATACACAGTACAATTCTTTACTGTTACTGTTTGTTTGGTTACACCGTACATATACACAGTACATATACACAGTACAATTCTTTACTGTTACTGTTTGTTTGGTTACACCGTACATATACACAGTACAATTCTTTACTGTTACTGTTTGTTTGGTTACACAGTACATATACACAGTACAATTCTTTACTGTTACTGTTTGTTTGGTTACACTGTACACAAATTCAGGGAACAGAACTGTTTCCACTGCAAACATTTGCACAACAACACAATGTGACAATTACACACGGACATACATGTAGTGTGACTGCACTCTCTCACACACTCCCTCTCTCACACACTCCCTCTCTCACACACTCCCTCTTTCACACACTCCCTTCAGCATACACTCCCCCCCCCTTCATTAACTCACTCCTCTCTCTTGCACGCCCTCACACACTCCCTGTCTCTCTCACCCCCTGTCTCACACACTCCCTGTCTCTCACACTCCCTGTCTCTCTCACACACTCCCTGTCTCTCTCACACACTCCCTGTCTCTCTCACACACTCCCTGTCTCTCTCACACACTCCCTGTCTCTATCACACACTCCCTGTCTCTCAAACACTCCCTGTCTCTCTCACACACTCCCTGTCTCTCTCAAACACTCCCTGTCTCTCTCAAACACTCCCTGTCTCTCACACACTCCCTGTCTCTCTCTCACACTCCCTGTCTCTCTCACACACTCCCTGTCTCTCACACACTCCCTGTCTCTCTCACACACTCCCTGTCTCTCTCACACTCCCTGTCTCTCTCACACACTTCCTGTCTCTCTCTCTCTCACACTCCCTGTCTCTCACACACTCCCTGTCTCTCTCACACTCCCTGTCTCTCTCACACACTCCCTGTCTCTCTCTCACACTCCCTATCTCTCACACACTCCCCGTCTCTCTCACACACTCCCTGTCTCTCTCACACACTCCCCGTCTCTCTCACACACTCCCTGTCTCTCTCTCTCACACTCCCCGTCTCTCTCACACACTCCCTGTCTCTCTCACACTCCCCGTCTCTCTCACACACTCCCTGTCTCTCTCTCACACTCCCTGTCTCTCTCACACACTCCGTCTCTCTCACACACTCCCTGTCTCTCTCAAACACTCCCCGTCTCTCTCACACACTCCCTGTCTCTCTCACACACTCCCTGTCTCTCTCAAACACTCCCCGTCTCTCTCACACACTCCCTTCCTCTCTCACACACAGATGAAAACTATGCTCACTCAAAAGCATC
The DNA here is from genome assembly GCA_030674185.1 of Monoplex corrugatus. Lineage (NCBI taxonomy): Eukaryota > Metazoa > Mollusca > Gastropoda > Littorinimorpha > Ranellidae > Monoplex > Monoplex corrugatus. The sequence continues at coordinate 1,543,429 of JAPXFY010000022.1, read as the reverse complement.
ATACTCCTCCTCCGCCGATGCAAGTGGAGCGCGGGACATCTTTCCTCTTTTCTCTCCTGTCAACACACAAAGATAACATCACACATTTCCTCTTTTCTCTCCTGTCAACACACAAAGATAATAATAATAATAATTACAATATTTATATAGCGCAAAATCTTGATAAAATCAAATCTAAGCGCTGAAACACACACACACGCACGCACGCACACACATGCACGCACGCACGCACCCACGCACACACACACACACACATACACACGGCTATAAATGGGGAGAAAGAATAAAAACAATGGAAAATTATAGAGAGCATATTATATACAATTATATATTGCAATGTGATTCCCCTCCGAGTGGAGACAGGCTGCAGAGGGGATTGAGTGAGGTCAGGATTTTATGCAGAGGAGAAAAGGTGAGTTTTGAGAGCGGACTTGAAGGAGACAAAAGTAGGTTGCCGACAGACTGAGAGAGGAAGTTTGTTCCAGGAGAGCGGACCAGAAACAGAGAAGGCTCGTGGACCATAGGTATTGAGCTTAGTGCGTGGAAAGCGAAAAGTCAGAGGATCGGAGGCAGAGTGGAGGGTACGTGAGGGAACATAGATCTCAAGTAGGCTTGACAGGTAATCGGGGGATGCGTTATTGAGGCTTTTGTAGCACATGGTGTCTAGTTTGTACTGTATGCGCTTTGATACAGGGAGCCAGTGAAGGTGTGCCTGGAGAGGAGATATGTGGTCAGCTTTTTTCTTTTTGAGTACAAGGCGTGCAGCATTGTTTTGAATGCGCTAACATCACACATCTTTCCCCTTTTCTCTCCTGTCAACACACAAAGATAACATCACACATTTCCCCTTTTCTCTCCTGTCAACACACAAAGATAACATCACACATTTCCTCTTTTCTCTCCTGTCAACACACAAAGACAACATCACACATTTCCTCTTTTCTCTCCTGTCAACACACAAAGATAACATCACACATCTTTTCTCTCCTGTCAACACACAAAGATAACATCACACATTTCCTCTTTTCTCTCCTGTCAACACACAAAGATAACATCACACATCTTTCCTCTTTTCTCTCCTGTCAACACACAAAGATAACATCACACACAATTCCTCTTTTCTCTCCTGTCAACACACAAAGATAACATCACACATCTTTCCTCTTCTCTCTCCTGTCAACACACAAAGATAACATCACACACATCTTTCCTCTCCTGTCAACACACAAAGATAACATCACACACATTTCCTCTTTTCTCTCCTGTCAACACACAAAGATAACATCACACACATCTTTCCTCTCCTGTCAACACACAAAGATAACATCACACATTTTCTCTTTTCTCTCCTGTCAACATACAAAGATAACATCACACACATTTCCTCTTTTCTCTCCTGTCAACACACAAAGATAACATCACACATCTTTCCTCTTCTCTCTCCTGTCAACACACAAAGATAACATCACACACATTTCCTCTTTTCTCTCCTGTCAACACACAAAGATAACATCACACATTTCCTCTTTTCTCTCCTGTCAACACACAAAGATAACATCACACACCTTTCCTCTTTTCTCTCCTGTCAACACACAAAGATAACATCACACACATTTCCTCTTTTCTCTCCAGTCAACACACAAAGATAACATCACACACATTTCCTCTTTTCTCTCCTGTCAACACACAAAGATAACATCACACATTTCCCTTTTCTCTCCTGTCAACACACAAAGATAACATCACACATTTCCTCTTTTCTCTCCTGTCAACACACAAAGACAACATCACACACATCTTTCCTCTTTTCTCTCCTGTCAACACACAAAGATAACATCACACATTTCCCCTTTCTCTCCTGTCAACACACAAAGATAACATCACACATTTCCTCTTTTCTCTCCTGTCAACACACAAAGATAACATCACACACATCTTTCCCCTTTTCTCTCCTGTCAACACACAAAGATAACATCACATAACTTACGACAAATGTCACACTCTTACTGTTCTTTTAACCCTTTTCACTTCTGCACCCTATCCACCAACTGCAAAAACTTAACTCTTTGACCCCCTCACCCTTTCCACTAGCTTCCTGTGTAGGAACCAGAAAAACACACAAATACAATCAGAACGCGTATTTAATACAAGACAAGACAGGTGTAAATTTTTGGCCAACTGGCCTTTGTCAAGCGTGAATATAAGATCACGAGCAAACATCAAATACAAAATTATGAGAAAAAGACTGAAACTTCCCTGCTGCTGCTGCTTCTAGTGGGAGAAGAGTACTGAATGAAATAGAAATGTGTTTGTGAGTAATGGTAAGAAACGGGGAGAGGGGGGGGGGGGGAGGCAAATATGATGTCAAAGAGGAAGTGAGATGAATTCTGCAATTTGAAAACTTTTTTCACACATAGGAAATTTTCCTTCTAAAATTTAACATATTCCATCCTTCCACACTGGCTCAGCAATACAGGTATCAATTTTTCTACAGCAACATCGTCTTCACTATCAACCCTGGCTGATGCGCTCATTCCACTGATTCTTGCAGGTTAATATTCCTGACGACCTTTTGCTGTCCGGCTCTCCCCAGTTTCTTACTACTGAGATACCTGTTTGGCCCCGGACTCGCCATAATGAAACACAACAATTTCAAGAAATGACAGTCAACCAATAAAACCTAGGTCAGGGTTTTGTCAAATGACAGAATAATGATCAAAAGGAAAAAAAACTGCTGTACAAATATTTGAAGGTTACAGGAACACTACTGATTTCCTTACACCGGTTTCAGTTTACACTAGAAAAATTACTTCAGTCTGCCTGTCGCCAGCTTCCAACACACATGTAGATGAAGTCTCTGAAACCTGCATCCAAAAAGACTCCACTGGTTTGAATTAGAGAGCACAGATTATGATGACAGACATCAACACAGAACAGATGATGACAGACATCAACACACAACAGACCAAGACAGAGACAGGGGACAGATTATCTGTAAACAGACAAGAGGACAGAAGATGTATGTCACATACAGACAGATCAGCAGATGACACACACAGGCAGACAGACAGACAAAGGACAGACAACAGACAAAGTCTATTACAAGTAATGCTTACCTGAGCTGTTATATTCTGGTAAACTTTCAGGGACCAGCACAAAGTCCTGAACAACAGGAATATTCATATCACAAGAAGCAACAATAAAAAAAATGATGTGTTTTTACTATGGTATCATTTAGTCAATCATCAGGAATTGTTTGCCAACATGTTGTTGCCAGCACATGGACATTCAGAAATTCCCCCCCCCCCCCCCCCCCCCAGAAAACCCGAAAGGATTACAGGGAAGCAACTTCAATATTTTCCAAAAGCAGAAAGTCACTGCTGTTACCCGGTGTTAATTCCCCTGTGCAGAACATGGTGTCTATGCTGTTTAGCTGTCATTATTCATTTTGTGATTTTCAAAATTGACAAGAAAGAAAATGGTGCCCCCATATGTGGAATGTTCCATGCACAAAAAGTTTTCTGTCTGCCTCGTTTTGACTGTATCCGTGGACTGCACCTGATGTGAATGTTGTTTTGTTAATGTGGGCGACTATTCAACTATGCCCCATGGCAAAACAGGGGATTTCTGTACTTTGTGCCAGATACCACTTGTTCCTCCACCTTTTTTTTTGATAGTTATACACTATGGTTATGTATGTGCAATTAAAAAAAATATAACAATGGTATTCATAAAGCCCTAAATGTTGATGTATAAATCATATCGTATCTTGGTATACCACAGACTACTGGACTATTCATAAAGCCCTAAATGTTGATGTATAAATCATATTGTATCTTGCTATACCACAGACTACTGGACTATTCATCAAGCCCTAAATGTTGATGTATAAATCATATCGTATCTTGCTATACCACAGACTACTGGACTATTCATCAAGCCCTAAATGTTGATGTATAAATCATATTGTATCTTGCTATACCACACACAACTGGACTATTCATCAAGCCCTAAATGTTGATGTATAAATCATATTGTATCTTGCTATACCACAGACTACTGGACTATTCATCAAGCCCTAAATGTTGATGTATAAATCATATTGTATCTTGCTATACCACAGACTACTGGACTATTCATCAAGCCCTAAATGTTGATGTATAAATCATATTGTATCTTGCTATACCACACACAACTGGACTATTCATCAAGCCCTAAATGTTGATGTATAAATCATATTGTATCTTGCTATACCACAGACTACTGGACTATTCATCAAGCCCTAAATGTTGATGAATAAATCATATTGTATCTTGCTATACCACAGACTACTGGACTATTCATCAAGCCCTAAATGTTGATGTATAAATCATATTTTATCTTGCTATACCACAGACAACTGGACTATTCATCAAGCCCTAAATGTTGATGTATAAATCATATCGTATCTTGCTATACCACAGACAACTGGACTATTCATCAAGCCCTAAATGTTGATGTATAAATCATATCGTATCTTGCTATACCACAGACTACTGGACTATTCATCAAGCCCTAAATGTTGATGTATAAATCATATCGTATCTTGCTATACCACAGACTACTGGACTATTCATCAAGCCCTAAATGTTGATGTATAAATCATATCGTATCTTGCTATACCACACACAACTGGACTATTCATCAAGCCCTAAATGTTGATGTATAAATCATATCGTATCTTGCTATACCACACACAACTGGACTATTCATCAAGCCCTAAATGTTGATGTATAAATCATATCGTATCTTGCTATACCACAGACTACTGGACTATTCATCAAGCCCTAAATGTTGATGTATAAATCATATCGTATCTTGCTATACCACAGACTACTGGACTATTCATCAAGCCCTAAATGTTGATGTATAAATCATATCGTATCTTGCTATACCACAGACTACTGGACTATTCATCAAGCCCTAAATGTTGATGTATAAATCATATTGTATCTTGCTATACCACAGACTACTGGACTATTCATAAAGCCCTAAATGTTGATGTATAAATCATATTGTATCTTGCTATACCACAGACTACTGGACTATTCATAAAGCCCTAAATGTTGATGTATAAATCATATTGTATCTTGCTATACCACACACAGGGAAATGTCACTTACATCAGGACTCTGTGGCCGTGTGTCTGGTTTCTCCACTTTGGTGAAGCCAGCATCGTCATCGTTGGATCCCGTTAGGGTGCTGACCATGTCACTGTCAGGTACCTGTACCCATTAACTGTAGCAGTTAGTACCTGGTTCACATAAGTCTACTGTACCCAATAACTGCAGCAATTAGCTGGTTCAGGTAACTGTACCCATTAACTGTAGCAATTAGTACCTGGTTCAGGTAAGTGTACTGTACCCAGTAACTGCAGCAATTAGCTGGTTCAGGTACCTGTACCCATCAACTGTAGCAATTAGTACCTGGTTCAGGTAAGTGTACTGTACCCAGTAACTGCAGCAATTAGCTGGTTCAGGTACCTGTACCCATTAACTATAGCAATTAGTACCTGGTTCAGGTAAGTGTACTGTACCCAGTAACTGCAGCAATTAGCTGGTTCAGGTACCTGTACCCATTAACTGTAGCAATTAGTACCTGGTTCAGGTAAGTGTACTGTACCCAGTAACTGCAGCAATTAGCTGGTTCAGGTACCTGTACCCATTAACTGTAGCAGTTAGTACCTGGTTCAGGTAAGTGTACTGTACCCAGTAACTGCAGCAATTAGCTGGTTCAGGTACCTGTACCCATCAACTGTAGCAGTTAGTACCTGGTTCACATAAGTCTACTGTACCCAGTAACTGCAGCAATTAGCTGGTTCAGGTACCTGTACCCATTAACTGTGGCAATTAGTACCTGGTTCAGGTAAGTGTACTGTACCCAGTAACTGCAGCAATTAGCTGGTTCAGGTACCTGTACCCATTAACTGTAGCAATTAGTACCTGGTTCAGGTAAGTGTACTGTACCCAGTAACTGCAGCAATTAGCTGGTTCAGGTACCTGTACCCATTAACTGTAGCAATTAGTACCTGGTTCAGGTAAGTGTACTGTACCCAGTAACTGCAGCAATTAGCTGGTTCAGGTACCTGTACCCATTAACTGTAGCAATTAGTACCTGGTTCAGGTAAGTGTACTGTACCCAGTAACTGCAGCAATTAGCTGGTTCAGGTACCTGTACCCATTAACTGTAGCAATTAGTACCTGGTTCAGGTAAGTGTACTGTACCCAGTAACTGCAGCAATTAGCTGGTTCAGGTACCTGTACCCATTAACTGTAGCAATTAACACTGGTAAAGGTAAAGATGGACAATGTTGACGTGGCCTGTCAGACACATCTCTATTGTTGGCTGTACCAGTGATGAAGGGAAAGATGGACAATGATGATGTAAAGATGGACAATGTTGACGTGGCCGGTCAGACACATCTCTATTGTCGGCCGTACCAGTGATGAAGGGAAAGATGGACAATGATGATGTAAAGATGGACAATGTTGACGTGGCCGGTCAGACACATCTCTATTATCGGCCGTACCAGTGATGAAGGGAAAGATGGACAATGATGATGTAAAAATGGACAATGTTGACGTGGCCGGTCAGACACCATATCTCTATTGTCGGCCGTACCAGTGATGAAGGGAAAGATGGACAATGATGATGTAAAGATGGACAATGTTGACGTGGCCGGTCAGACACCAGATCTCTATTGTCGGCTGTACCAGTGATGAAGGGAAAGATGGACAATGATGATGTAAAAATGGACAATGTTGACGTGGCCGGTCTGATACCAAATCTCTATTGTCGGCTGTACCTGCGCAATGAAGATAGACAATGTTTACAACTTGCCATCAGCAGACTCTAGTGCTGAACAACACAGTGCACAGCAGTGGTGGCCAAACACAAAAGCTGCACACACATGCACACATACACACACACACACACAAAGAAAACCAAACACACACAAACATCAGCACACACACTCACACACACGCACGCACACACACACACACACACACAAAAAAACACAGTCACACACCTGTCGAGCGAGGGGCGAGATTTCCCTGTGGGAGCCAGGTGTGGAACTTTCAGATGACGAGCTGGGTGTTCGCCGGTGGGCAGGGATCGGAGATGCTGAAATAAAACAGAAAATAAACTAACTGAAAAAGGCTTCAAGGAAAATATAAGGAGATGACATTCTGAACAAGGAGGGAAAAATATTATGATGGCAGGGTTGCCTACCCCTAAAATGTGTTTTCAGGGACATCCCTTGCCAAAATCAGGGACACAGCATGATTTTCAGGGACACACATTAACATGCCCCAAACTCACAATAGACACCAACACACATAAACAAAAAAACACACAAAAACTACAGACATAAACTCGCCTTTATATACACTATATACACAATTCAGGGGAAGCAACGCTACTGGCTGGCAAGCTGCCCGTGGTAGGCACCCTTCAGCATCTTCAGGTCTTCATGTCCATACGATCTTTAGGTTGCCACCCCAGGCCTTGACTTTGCAATCACAATTGCCTCAAGCGTGTCTTGGCCCGTATTGCTGCAGAACTCGGTTTCATTCTTTCTCACTTGTGAGAATATGCGCTCGCAGTGAGCCGAGGAGTGTGGTATGGTCAAGATACTGCACATGAGGGTTGGTAAGACCTTGAAGAGGGGCTCTCCATCCCTTTGGAGCTTGTTGATTTCTCCCCAGGTGATGGAGCTTGTTGATTTCTCCCCAGGTGATGGAGCTTGTTGATTTCTCCCCAGGTTGTATCTATCCTGTCAGTCTCCTTCATGCACTGACTGATGTCACAGCACTGACAGTCGGCAAATTCCAGCTGAATGTCAGTCAGTGTCACATCAGGGGGCTGCAACACCGGAAATCTGGTGAGGAAATATTCAAGAGAAGCAAACTTGGCTTCCTCCTGCTTGGCTTGTTTTTCAACTAGCTCCTGGTTTCTTTTGTGTTTGTCAGTGTTCACATGCCGCTACAGTCATCTTTGCCACCAGACTTGATTGAGAACTTGCAGGAACACACTTCACAGAACGCGAACATACGTCCTTTTTTGCCACTTTTAAGAAACTTCCACGTGTCAGTATAATCCTCTCGAAAATTCTGGCTACGCTTGATCTTCTTAGCCGCAGGCTCTGTTGATGACTCAGAAGTCGTGTGGGAGCTTCCCGCTTAGACGCCATTTTGATAGTATGCCTATCGAGCAGGCTAGCGATGTGCATGCGTTGTTATCAGCATTTAAGCATAAGGTCAATTCTGATTGGTCCGGCTTCATACTAGGTGCACTCAGTACTCTTGCACTCAGTACTCTCGCACTTTTGTACCGAAAAGCTGCTTGTGGAAAAACTGTCTTGGCAGTTTTTAATTTTCCGGACTGCGCGACCAAAAACTGGATTTCCGGACACCTAGGCCATTTTCTGATTTTCAGGGACAAATACGGACACACCAGGACGGTGGGCAACACTGCAACGGTAACCTACAGTCTGTGTGTGTCCTGTAACAAGCTTTCACATGTCACATACCGTCTTTCACATGTCACATACCTGTCTTTCATGTAACCCTACAGTCTGTGATGTGTCTTTTAACAAAGCTTTCACATGTCACATACCTGTCTTTCACATATCACATACCTGTCTTTCATAACCTGTCTGTTCATGTCACTTAACTGTCTTTCACATGTCACTACCTGTCTTATACCTGTCTTTCACATGTCACATACCTGTCTTTACCTGTCTTCACATGTCACATACCTGTCTTTCACATGTCACATCTGTTCTTCACTGTCACATACCATTCCATACTGTTACTTCATTGTCTATACCCAGTCACATACATCTGTTCTTCTTCACTTGTCACACACCTGTCACAACTGTCTTCACTTGTCACATACTGTCTTTCACAGTCACATACTGTTCTTTACCTGTCTTCACACAGTCACATACTGTTCTTTCACATGTCACATACCTGTCTTACACTGTTTTCACTGTCACATACCTGTCAACACTGTTCTTCACTTGTCACATACCTGTCTTATACCTGTTCCTTTCACATGTCACATCACTGTCTTTCACATTGTCACAACCTGTCAACCTGTCTTCACATGTCACACACCAGTCAACTCTGTCTTTCACTGTCCACAGTCACACTGTTTTCACATGTCACAACCAGTCATACATCTGTTTTCACATGTCACATACCAGTCTTATACACTGTTCTTTCACATGTCACATACCTGTCTTCACATCCATCTGTCTTAACTGTCCACATCCACAGTACCCTGTTTTCACTTGTCACACCCCACCCAGTCACACATCTGTTCTTCACTTGTCACACACCAGTCACACATCTGTTCTTCACTTGTCACACACCAGTCACACATCTGTTCTTCTCTGTCACACACCAGTCAACATCTGTTCTTGTCACACACCAGTCACACATCTGTTCTTCACCTGTCACAACCAGTCACACATCTGTTCTTCACCTGTCACATACCAGTCACACATCTGTTCTTCACCTGTCACTACAGTCTTCATACAGTTCTTCCTGTCATCTATCACACATCTGTTCTTCAGCTGTGTCATGTCTTTCATTACAAGACTCAATCTATAACACACCTCTCTTCAGCGTTTGATGTCTGTGCTACAAAGACACAACAAAATACATGTAAACAAAACTCCTGTTACACAAAGTCAACAAATACACAGACAACGAAACTACATTCATCACCAAGTGAATGTATCACAACTCACATGAACACAGAAAGCTTACATCATCACATTGTGAATGTTTTCACAGACTCACATGTACACAGCACCAAAGCTTACATCATCACATTGTGAATGTTTTCACAGACTCACATGTACACAAACACCAAAGCTTACATCATCACATTGTGAATGTTTTCACAGACTCACATGTACATAGCACCAAAGCTTACATCATCACATTGTGAATGTTTTCACAGACTCACATGTACACAGCACCAAAGCTTACATCATCACATTGTGAATGTTTTCACAGACTCACACGTACACAGCACCAAAGCTTACATCATCACATTGTGAATGTTTTCACAGACTCACATGTACATAGCACCAAAGCTTACATCATCACATTGTGAATGTTTCACAGACTCACATGTACACAGCACCAAAGCTTACATCATCACATTGTGAATGTTTTCACAGACTCACACGTACACAGCACCAAATCTTACATCATCACATTGTGAATGTTTTCACAGACTCACATGTACACAGCACCAAAGCTCACATCATCACATTGTGAATGTTTTCACAGACTCACATGTACACAGCACCAAAGCTTACATCATCACATTGTGAATGTTTTCACAGACTCACATGTACACAGCACCAAAGCTTATATCATCACATTGTGAATGTTTTCACAGACTCACATGTACACAGCACCAAAGACTTATGCTGGTGAACACAGAACAAACGATGAAAGATATTCTCATTTTTTTGAATGTTTCACAGACTCACATGTGTGTGCTCGCTTGCTGGAAGATCGTCGGAACTTCTTCAGGAAAGAATGTTCAACCAGCTCCTCTGAAATACACAGTGACAATCATTGTAGGTTACATCTTACAGACATTAGTACAATCATTGTAGGTTACATCTTATAGACATTAGTACAATCATTGTAGGTTACAACTTACAGACATTAGTGATAACAGTGACAATCATTGTAGGTTACATCTTACAGACAATCATTGTAGGTTACATCTTACAGACATTAGTACAATCATTGTAGGTTACAACTTACAGACATTAGTGATAACAGTGACAATCATTATAGGTTACAACTTACAATCATTGTAGGTTAAAACTTACAATCATTGTAGGTTACAACTTACAGACATTAGTGATAACAGTGACAATCATTGTAGGTTACAACTTACAGACATTAATACAATCATTGTAGGTTACAACTTACAGACAGTACAATTATTGTAGGTTACATCTTACAGAAGTACAATCATTGTAGGTTACATATTACAGACATTAATACAATCATTGTAGGTTACATCTTACAGACAGTACAATCATTGTAGGTTACAACTTACAGACATTAATACAATCATTGTAGGTTACAACTTACAGATATTAGTGATAACAGTGACAATCATTGTAGGTTACAACTTACAGATATTAGTGATAACAGTGACAATCATTGTAGGTTACAACTTACAGATATTAGTGATAACAGTGACAATCATTGTAGGTTACAACTTACAGACATTAGTGATAACAGTGACAATCATTGTAGGTTACAACTCAGACATTAGTGATAACAGTGACAATCATTGTAGGTTACAACTCACAGACATTAGTGATAACAGTGACAATCATTGTAGGTTACAACTCACAGACATTAGTGATAACAGTGACAATCATTGTAGGTTACAACTCACAGACATTAGTGATAACAGTGACAATCATTGTAGGTTACAACTCACAGACATTAGTGATAACAGTGACAATCATTGTAGGTTACAACTTACAGACATTAGTGATAACAGTGACAATCATTGTAGGTTACAACTCACAGACATTAGTGATAACAGTGACAATCATTGTAGGTTACAACTCACAGACATTAGTGATAACAGTGACAATCATTGTAGGTTACAACTCACAGACATTAGTGATAACAGTGACAATCATTGTAGCTTACAACTCACAGACATTAGTGATAACAGTGACAATCATTGTAGGTTACAACTTACAGACATTAGTGATAACAGTGACAATCATTGTAGGTTACAACTTACAGACATTAGTACAATCATTGTAGGTTACAACTTACAGACATTAGTGATAACAGTGACAATCATTGTAGGTTACAACTTACAGACAGTACAATCATTGTAGGTTACAACTTACAGACAATCATTGTAGGTTACAACTTACAGACATTAGTGATAACACTGACAATCATTGTAGGTTACAACTTACAATCATTGTAGGTTACAACTTACAGACAGTACAATCATTGTAGGTTACAACTTACAGACAATCATTGTAGGTTACAACTTACAGACATTAGTACAATCATTGTAGGTTACAACTTACAGACATTAGTGATAACAGTCATATAAACACTGCTACTACTCCTACTACTACTGCTACTACTACTACCACTACTTGGGGTTCCTTACAGTGACTGACATACACCTGGGGTTCCTTACAGTGACTGAAACACACCTGGAGTTCCTTACAGTGACTGAAACACACCTGGGGTTCCTTACAGTGACTGAAACACACCTGGGGTTCCTTACAGTGACTGAAATACACCTAGGATTTCTTACAGTGACTGAAACACACCTGGGGTTCCTTCCAGTAACTGAAACACATTGGGGTTCATTACAGTGACTGAAACACACCTGGGGTTTCTTACAGTGACTGAAACACACCTGGGGTTTCTTACAGTGACTGACATACACCTGGGGTTCCTTACAGTGACTGAAACACACCTGGGGTTCCTTACAGTGACTGAAATACACCTGGGGTTCCTTACAGTGACTGAAATACACCTGGGGTTCCTTACAGTGACTGAAACACACCTGGGGTTCCTTACAGTGACTGAAATACACCTGGGGTTCCTTCCAGTAACTGAAACACACCTGGGGTTCCTTACAGTGACTGAAACACACCTGGGGTTTCTTACAGTGACTGAAACACACCTGGGGTTCCTTACAGTGACTGAAATACCCCTGGGGTTCCTTCCAGTGACTGAAACACACCTGGGGTTCCTTCCAGTGACTGAAACATACCTGGGGTTCCTTACAGCGACTGAAACATACCTGGGGTTCCTTACAGTGACTGGCTTGTAACAGACATGTGTGGACAATCTTTGTTGCTGACTTACACATTGTCTACACTGATGATATTACATTTAAATAATTAAGTTTTTGCAGTTGGTGGACAAGATGCGAGAGTCAAAGGGTTAAGTTTTTGCAGTTGATGGACAGGATGCGAGAGTCAAAGGGTTAAAGGTCGTTATGTTATCTATTGTCATGGTATCACCTTTACTTAACACTGCTGATCAAGGTCACAGTCACAGTCATCATCTTGTACTTACTGATTCCAATTCTCTTGGTGGCGTCTCGGGTCAACAGACGAAGCAGCATGTCCTTCAGCTCTGGTGATGTGTTCTCCGGGATTCTGTGTCATTACACAACACACAGTGTATCAATACCAATGTAAACGTAAATACACAACATGCAAGTAACACTCCGGGATTCTGTGTCATTACACAACACACAGTGTATCAATACCAATGTAAACGTAAATACACAACATGCAAGTAACACTCCGGGATTCTGTGTCATTACACAACACACAGTGTATCAATACCACACCACGCAAAACAACAACAAAATACTCTATGAAACAACACAATAAATAAAAAAATGTACGGACAATGCATTCACACGGCAATGCAAAACACAACAACAAAATTCTCTCTGACACAACACAAAATAAAAAAAACATGAAATGTACTGTCAATGCTCAGTTACTACAAGCCGCACAATGAAGAAATGTATCACTGTGATGCTATGATGACCATCTACATAAAACTGAACCCATTGTCCTGGCTCAAGTTTGACATTAGTGGAATTGTTCTGCATACAAAGATCCAGCTACTACCATGATACATTACACTGCTGTAGGAATCTGTTTCCATCACCTCTCTGACACGCTCCCCACCACCCCCACCCCCACAAAGAGATTCACTCTGGACTGAAGTCAACATTACAGGCACATACTATCCATTAAACTACTATGGGAAGATGTCTCAACAGTCTCTTAACCTTCCTCTGCGAAGGAGAGAGAACAAATTCGATTTGGCTCATGGGCAAGATGATTGGCGTACAATTCATTATCATAGAAAGACGCATCAATCATCTGTCAGCCCGTGCCCCCCCCCCTCCATCACCCTTGTGAAGGACACAGAACGGAGTCAACATGGCTTGAGGTCAAGATAACGGCAAAGTGGTCATTATCATGGGAGGATGCTCAATCATCTGTCAGCCCCTGACCCCATTCTTGAGGACAGGACCCACTTCAGCTCAAGGTTGACATTAATGGAGTCGTGTTCATTAGACATTAATGGAGTCGTGCTCATTTGACATGAAATGGAATGTGGTTCATTAGACATGAATGGAGCCGTATTCATTAGACATGAATGGAGCGTTTCATTAGACATGAATGGAGTCGTGTTCATTAGACATGAATGGAGTCGTGTTCATTAGACATGAATGGAGTCGTGTTCATTAGACATGAATGGAGTCGTGTTCATTAGACATGAATGGAGTCGTGTTCATTAGACATTAATGGAGTCGTGTTCATTAGACATTAATGGAGTCGTGTTCATTAGACATTAATGGAGTCGTTTCATTAGACATTAATGGAGTCGTGTTCATTAGACATTAATGGAGTCGTGTCATTAGAATAATGGACTTTCATTAGACATTAATGGAGTCGTATTCATTAGACATTAATGGAGTCGTATTCATTAGACATGAATGGAGTCGTATTCATTAGACATTAATGGAGTCGTGTTCATTAGACATTAATGGAGATTCGATGTTCATTAGACATTAATGGAGTCGTGTTCATTAGACATTAATGGAGTCGTTTCATTAGACATTAATGGTAGTCGTGTTCATTAGACATGAATGGAGTCGTGTTCATTAGACAACCACAGGAAGATGATCAGTACTCTCTCAGCCTTCCCCCCCCCCCCCATCCCCTCCACCTTGAAAGACAGAGAATGGACTCACATTGGCTCAGAGTAGTATTCATTACTATGAGGAGAGGTCTCTATCATCTCTAAGATCACTCCTCCCTCTTCCCCCCCATGAAGAAGACAGAATGTACTCATTTTGGTTTGAGGTCAACACTATTGGTGTATATTTCATCACACTACTAGAGAAAGATGCCCCAATCACCTGTCAGCTTCCGCCCGTGAAGAAGACAAAGAGTACTCACTTTGGTTTGAGGTCGACATTATCGGTGTAATATTCATTATTCTGAGATTGGTTTGAGGTCAACACTATTGGTGTATATTTCATCACACTACTAGAGAAAGATGCCCCAATCACCTGTCAGCTTCCACCCGTGAAGAAGACAAAGAGTACTCACTTTGGTTTGAGGTCGACATTATCGGTGTAATATTCATTATTCTGAGACTGGTTTGAGGTCAACACTATTGGTGTATATTTCATCACACTACTAGAGAAAGATGCCCCAATCACCTGTCAGCTTCCACCCGTGAAGAAGACAAAGAGTACTCACTTTGGTTTGAGGTCGACATTATCGGTGTAAATTCATTATTCTGAGATTGGTTTGAGGTCAACACTATTGGTGTATATTTCATCACACTACTAGAGAAAGATGCCCCAATCACCTGTCAGCTTCCACCCGTGAAGAAGACAAAGAGTACTCACTTTGGTTTGAGGTCGACATTATCGGTGTAATATTCATTATTCTGAGACTGGTTTGAGGTCAACACTATTGGTGTATATTTCATCACACTACTAGAGAAAGATGCCCAATCACCTGTCAGCTTCCACCCGTGAAGAAGACAAAGAGTACTCACTTTGGTTTGAGGTCGACATTATCGGTGTAATATTCATTATTCTGAGACTTTGGTTTGAGGTCGACATTATTGGTGTAATATTCATTACTATGAGACTTTGGTTTGAGGTCGACATTATTGGTGTAATATTCATTACTATGAGACTTTGGTTTGAGGTCGACATTATTGGTGTAATATTCATTGCTATGAGACTTTGGTTTGAGGTCGACATTATTGGTGTAATATTCATTACTATGAGACTTTGGTTTGAGGTCGACATTATTGGTGTAATATTCATTATTCTGAGACTTTGGTTTGAGGTCAACATTATTGGTGTAATATTCATTACTATGAGACTTTGGTTTGAGGTCGACATTATTGGTGTAATATTCATTACTATGACACTGGTTCAAGGTCGACATTATTGGTGTAATATTCATTACTATGACACTTTGGTTTGAGGTCGACATTATTGGTGTAATATTCATTATTCTGAGACTGGTTTGAGGTCGACATTATTGGTGTAATATTCATTACTATGAGACTGGTTTGAGGTCAACATTATTAGTGTAATATTCATTACTATGAGACCTTGGTTTGAGGTCGACATTATTGGTGTAATATTCATTACTATGACACTGGTTCAAGGTCAACATTATTGGTGTAATATTCATTACTATGACACTTTGGTTTGAGGTCGACATTATTGGTGTAATATTCATTATTCTGAGACTGGTTCGAGGTCGACATTATTGGTGTAATATTCATTACTATGACATTTTGGTTCGAGGTCGACATTATTGGTGTAATATTCATTACTATGAGACTGGTTTGAGGTCGACATTATTGGTGTAATATTGATTACTATGAGACTGGTTTGAGGTCAACATTATTGGTGTAATATTCATTACTATGAGACCTTGGTTTGAGGTCGACATTATTGGTGTAATATTCATTACTATGAGACTGGTTTGAGGTCAACATTATTGGTGTAATATTCATTACTATGAGACCTTGGTTTGAGGTCGACATTATTGGTGTAATATTCATTACTATGACACTTTGGTTCAAGGTCGACATTATTGGTGTAATATTCATTACTATGACACTTTGGTTCAAGGTCGACATTATTGGTGTAATATTCATTACTATGACACTTTGGTTCAAGGTCGACATTATTGGTGTAATATTCATTACTATGACACTGGTTCAAGGTCGACATTATTGGTGTAATATTCATTACTATGAGACTTTGGTTTGAGGTCAACATTATTGGTGTAATATTCATTGCTATGAGACTTTGGTTTGAGGTCGACATTATTGGCATAATATTCATTACTATGAGATGTCTCTACCATCTGTGAGCCTGCTCCCCCCCCCCCCCCCTGCCCATACACACACACACCCCTGTGAAGACAGAGTGTACTCACTTTGGTTTGAGGTCAACATTATTGGCGTAGTATTCCCTCAGTTGTTGTGGGGTGTTGGCCAGGAAGGGAGCCCTGCCCACCAGACACTGGAAGATGATGGTGCCCACACTCCATAGGTCCGCCTTGGAGTCGTACTTGTGGGACATGATCACCTCTGGGGCCTACAGTATCAACAATACATTGTTAACAATAATGATGATCACCTCTGGGGCCTACAGTATCAACAATACATTGTTAACAATAATGATGATCACCTCTGGGGCCTACAGTATCAATAATACATTGTTAACAATAATGATGATCACCTCTGGGGCCTACAGTATCAATAATACATTGTTAACAATAATGATGATCACCTCTGGGGCCTACAGTATCAATAATACATTGTTAACAATAATGATGATCACCTCTAGGGCCTACAGTATCAACAATACATTGTTAACAATAATGATGATCACCTCTGGGGCCTACAGTATCAATAATACATTGTTAACAATAATGATGATCACCTCTGGGGCCTACAGTATCAATAATACATTGTTAACAATAATGATGATCACCTCTGGGGCCTATAGTACTAACAATACATTGTTAACAATAATGATGATCACCTCTGGGGCCTACAATATCAACAATACATTGTTAACAATAATGATAAACAACACAATCTGCCTTGGAGTCGTACTTGTGGGACATGATCACCTCTGCAACCTACAGTATCAAAATACATTGTTAACAATAATGATAAACAACACAATCTGCCTTGGTGTCATACTTGTGAGACATGATCACCTCTGGGACCTACAGTATCAAAATACATTGTTAACAATAATGATAAACAACACAATCTGCCTTTGAAGACGAAAAGCATTCTTACCAACAAATGCCTATCAATTTACATCAGGAAGAGAGTTCTTGAATGTTATATAGAACCAATAATGTTATATGGTTGTGAGGCGTGGATAGTCAGCATGCAAAGCCAGAACAAGATTGAGGCAGCTGAGATGTGGTTTCTAGGAAGAATGTTGAGAGTTCCATGGACAGCAAAGAAAACAAACAAGACAGTCTTGATGGAGGCAGACACAAGAAGATCATTGATAAAGAAGATTAGGAAAAGACAGGCAACATTTATAGGCCATTTTATGAGGAAAGGGGAATTAAGGGCACCTGGTCACAACGGAAAGCTGGAGGGAAGAGAACACCAGGTAGACCCAGGGAGAAAATATGGATGAACTTGCAGGCTGGCTGAAGACAGAGAGGGTGAAAGACGCACTTGCAGCGACAAGGGATTGATACATATGGAGGGCCATGATCGCCAACGCCATGCGGCAGGGCACATGGTGATGATGAATCTGCCTTGGAGTCATACTTGTAAGACATGACCACCAACCGATGTATGACACAAGACATGACAGAAGCAACAGAAATGATTCACAGTCCCACTTGAAAGTCATGGTCACCAACAGGTCTAAGACACAGACAAGACCAGAAGACGCTATATAACTATCTAAGACACAGACAAGACAGAAGACTCTATATAACTATCTAAGACACAGACAAGACAGAAGTCACTATATAACTATCTAAGACACAGACAAGACAGAAGTCCCTATATAACTATCTAAGACACAGACAAGACAGAAGACATCTACATAACTATCTAAGACACAGACAAGACAGAAGTACATCTACATAACTATCTAAGACACAGACAAGACAGAAGACACCTATATAACTATCTAAGACACAGACAAGACAGAAGTCACCTATATAACTATCTAAGACACAGACAGACAGAAGAACCTATATAACTATCTAAGACACAGACAAGACAGAAGACATCTACATAACTATCTAAGACACAGACAAGACAGAAGACATCTACATAACTATCTAAGACACAGACAAGACAGAAGCACTACATAACTATCTAAGACAAAGACAAGACAGAAGACATCTACATAACTATCTAAGACACAGACAAGACAGAAGACACTACATAACTATCTAAGACAAAGACAAGACAGAAGACACTACATAACTATCTAAGACACAGACAAGACAGAAGCATCTACATAACTATCTAAGACACAGACAAGACAGAAGACATCTACATAACTATCTAAGACACAGACAAGACAGAAGAAACCTATATAACTATCTAAGACACAGACAAGACAGAAGACTTACATAACTATCTAAGACACAGACAAGACAGAAGACATCTACATAACTATCTAAGACACAGACAAGACAGAAGACATCTACATAACTATCTAAGACAAAGACAAGACAGAAGACATCTACATAACTATCTAAGACACAGACAAGACAGAAGACATCTACATAACTATCTAAGACAAAGACAAGACAGAAGACATCTACATAACTATCTAAGACACAGACAAGACAGAAGACATCTACATAACTATCTAAGACAAGACAAGACAGAAGACACCTAATAACTATCTAAGACACAGACAAGACAGAAGTCACCTACATAACTATCTAAGACACAGACAAGACAGAAAGTCCTACATAACTATCTAAGACACACAGACAAAGACACCTACATAACTATCTAAGACACAGACAAGACAGAAGTCACCTACATAACTATCTAAGACAAAGACAAGACAGAAGACGCCTATATAACTATCTAAGACACAGACAAGACAGAAGACGCCTATATAACTATCTAAGACACAGACAAGACAGAAGTCACCTAATAACTATCTAAGACACAGACAAGACAGAAGACACCTACATAACTATCTAAGACACAGACAAGACAGAAGACGCCTACATAACTATCTAAGACACAGACAAGACAGAAGACGCCTATATAACTATCTAAGACACAGACAAGACAGAAGACACTATCTAAGACAAGACAAGACAGAAGACACCTATATAACTATCTAAGACACAGACAAGACAGAAGACCACTATCTAAGACACAGACAAGACAGAAGACACCTATATAACTATCTAAGACACAGACAAGACAGAAGACACTATCTAAGACACAGACAAGACAGAAGACGCCTATATAACTATCTAAGACACAGACAAGACAGAAGACACTATCTAAGACACAGACAAGACAGAAGACGCCTACATAACTATCTAAGACACAGACAAGACAGAAGACGCCTACATAACTATCTAAGACACAGGACAAGACAGAAGACACCTATATAACTATCTAGACACACTGGACAAGACAGAAGACATATCTAAGACACAGACAAGACAGAAGACCCTACATAACTATCTAAGACACAGACAAGACAGAAGACGCTCCATAACTATCTAAGACACAGACAAGACAGAAGACACTATCAACATCTAAGACACAGACAAGACAGAAGTAACTATCTAGACACAGACAAGACAGAAGACGCTACATAACTATCTAAGACACAGACAAGACAGAAGACGCCTATATAACTATCTAAGACACAGACAGACAAGACCACTATCTAAACACAGACAAGACAGAAGCACTATCTAAGACCAGACAAGACAGAAGACGCCTACATAACTATAGACACAGACAAGACAGACGCCTATATAACTATCTAAGACAAGACAGACAGATACGACTTCATCTCTAAGACTTCAGACACAGACAGTCACTGTCATCTAAGATCACACAAGACAGATGGTCTGTTCAACTGGTCCACTTTGTTCCATCATGTGGACTGTATGCACTGTGCCTTCTTATATCGAGTTGCATCAGTCTGTTTCAACAGCCCCAGCTGCATATTAAACCCCTGGTCTGTTCACTGTCCATCTTAATGCTTCCATCAGTGGCCTGTTCACTGTCCATCTTAATGTTTCCATCAGTGGTCTGTTCACTGTCCATCTTAATGTTTCCTCGTGGCCTGTCACTGTCCATCTTAATGTTCCATCAGTGGCCTGTTCACTGTCCATCTTAATAC
This sequence comes from Monoplex corrugatus, assembly GCA_030674185.1. NCBI lineage: Eukaryota > Metazoa > Mollusca > Gastropoda > Littorinimorpha > Ranellidae > Monoplex > Monoplex corrugatus. The sequence goes on along the minus strand of JAPXFY010000022.1, from coordinate 1,522,393 downwards.
TTCCATCAGTGTTCTGTTCACTGTCCATCTTAATGTTTCCATCAGTGGTCTGTTCACTGTCCATCTTAATGTTTCCATCAGTGGCCTGTTCACTGTCCATCTTAATGTTTCCATCAGTGGTCTGTTCACTGTCCATCTTAATGTTTCCATCAGTGGTCTGTTCACTGTCCACCTTAATACTTCCATCAGTGGTCTGTTCACTGTCCATCTTAATACTTCCATCAGTGGTCTGTTCACTGTCCATCTTAATGTTTCCATCAGTGGTCTGTTCACTGTCCATCTTAATGTTTCCATCAGTGGTCTGTTCACTGTCCATCTTAATGTTTCCATCAGTGGTCTGTTCACTGTCCATCTTAATGTTTCCATCAGTGGTCTGTTCACTGTCCACCTTAATACTTCCATCAGTGGCCTGTTCACTGTCCATCTTAATACTTCCATCAGTGGTCTGTTCACTGTCCATCTTAATGTTTCCATCAGTGGCCTGTTCACTGTCCATCTTAATGTTTCCATCAGTGGTCTGTTCACTGTCCATCTTAATACTTCCATCAGTGGTCTGTTCACTGTCCATCTTAATGTTTCCATCAGTGGCCTGTTCACTGTCCATCTTAATGTTTCCATGTGTGGTGGTGTCAACTTGGTGTTCCAAAAATCCCTCCCCACTCCCCAATTTCAAGGCCTCGCCAGCACATAGGGTTTTGCACAAGCTCAAGGGAGTCTGCCAGACAATTACTGGCAGATCTGGGTGGAGTACATACACATACCCAATTATTAATCCTAAGAGAAAAGTACTTAAGACGTTATCGAACACATACAGGTGAATGGACCAGCAAGGCAGAAAATGATAGGAAGAAATGACAGAAAGCAAAAGAACAAAGTAGAAACAAAGACAGTAACAGAAAAGAGGAAATTTCTTGCACAGAATTTCCAGAAGGTTGGGATACTATTTATACTGAAATCCCCCGGCATCCCCACTCACCATGTACATGGGTGAGCCACACAAAGTGCCTGCCATCTTGCCTTCCTCCAGAAATCGTGCAAAGCCAAAGTCAGCTGTAACACACAAACCTGACACATCACCCAGTGAGATATGGGATAATATGGACAGGACGATGATTTGTACATGTAGTGTGTAATGTTCTGTTAGATATGTATATAGTCACAATGTTCTGGTCATTTCAGTGAGTCACGGGATAATATGGATAGAACAATGACTTGTGATGTGTAATGTTCTGTGTGTGTGTGTGTCGTCACTGTTCTGGTCATTTACAGTGAGTCATGGGATAACACGGATAGAACAATGACTTGTGATGTGTAATGTTCTGTGTGTGTCATCACTGTTCTGGTCATTTACAGTGAGTCATGGGATAACATGGATAGAACAATGATCTGTGATGTGTAATGTTCTGTGTGTGTCGTCACTGTTCTGGTGATTTACAGTGAGTCATGGGATAACACGGATAGAACAATGACCTGTGATGTGTAATTTCTGTGTGTGTCGTCACTGTTCTGGTCATTTACAGTGAGTCATGGGATAACATGGATAGAACAATGATCTGTGATGTGTAATGTTCTGTGTGTGTCATCACTGTTCTGGTCATTTACAGTGAGTCATGGGATAACATGGATAGAACAATGACCTGTGATGTGTAATGTTCTGTGTGTGTCGTCACTGTTCTGGTCATTTACAGTGAGTCATGGGATAACATGGATAGAACAATGACCTGTGATGTGTAATGTTCTCTGTGTGTGTCATCACTGTTCTGGTCATTTACAGTGAGCCATGGATAACACGGATAGTGTGGATACAGTGTGGATACAGTGTGAGCTGTGTGGATACAGTGTGGATACAGTATGAGCTGTGTGGATACAGTGTGGATACAGTTAAGCTGTGTGGATACAGTGTGGATACAGTGTGAGCTGTGTGGATACAGTGTGGATACTGTGTAAGCTGTGTGGATACAGTGTGGATACTGTATAAGCTGTGTGGATACAGTGTGGATACAGTGTGAGCTGTGTGGATACAGTGTGGATACAGTGTGAGCTGTGTGGATACAGTGTGGATACAGTGTGAGCTGTGTGGATACAGTGTGGATACAGTGTGAGCTGTGTGGATACAGTGTGGATACAGTGTGAGCTGTGTGGATACAGTGTGAGCTGTGTGGATACAGTGTGGATACTGTGTGGATACAGGAAAAAGACACGCACCAATTTTCAGTCTGAGCTGTGTGGGTGGAGTGGTCATCTTGTCCTTGCCTTTAGGACAACACAACAAGATGTTCTGCGGCTTCATGTCTCTGTGCACGATCCCTTTGTCATTCAGGGCATTCAGCGCTCCCGCTGTACACACACACACACACCACACACACACACACACACACACACACACCACACGCAATACACACACACACCACACACACACACACACATACAACACACACACACACAGACACACACACACATCCAGATGAATACAATCACACACTGCAGTTTATTCAAAATGACTGGTACTTACAATACTTAATACATGCATCAACACCAAAGCATACATGAACAAAAGACACACACACACACACACACACACACATACATACACTACACCACACACACACTCACACACACACACACACACACCACACACACACACACACAACACACACACACACACACACACACACACACACTACATACACACACACACACACACACAGATATGCGCACATAAACACATAAATACAATCATACATTGGAGAATTTCAAAATGACAGGAATTTACAATACTTAATATGTGCATCAACACCAAAGCATACATGACACAAAACACACACACACCACACACACAACACACACAACACACACACATACATACACACACATACACACCAACATACACACACACATACAACAACACATACAGACACCTCATACATACACTACATACACATACACACACACATACAATGATACTACACTACATACACATACATACACTACATACATACATACACATACATACACTACATACACTACACTACATACACTACATACACATACATACATACACTAACTTACACATCATACATACATACACTCATACATACACTACATACAATACATACATACACTACATACACATACATACACTACTACACTACATTACATACACTACATACACTACATACACTACATACATACACTACATACACTACTACACATACATACTACCTACATACACATACATACACTCACTATACACTACATACACTCAATACACTACACTACATACACTACATACACATACATACATACATACACACATACACATACACTACATACTACATACATCATCAACTACACTACATACACATACATACATACACTCATACTACTCACTACATAACATACATAAACTACTACACATACATACACTAATACACTACATACATACACACTATACACATACATACACTACATACACATATACATACATATCATACACATACATACACTACATACACATACATACATACATACATATCATACACTACATACACATACATACTACATACATACACTACATACACATACATACATACATACATACATACACATACATACACTACATACACATTACATACATACATACACATACAACACTACATACACATACAACTACATACACATACATACACTACATACACATACATACATACCATACTACACTACATACACATACATACATACTACATACATACATACATACATACACTACATACATCATACATACACTACATACACATACATACATACACTACATACACATACATACATACACTACATACATCATACATACATACACTACATACACATACATACATACACATAATACAACATACATACATACATACACTACATACATACATACATACACTACATACACATACATACATACACACATACATACACATACATACATACATACATACACATACATACATACATACTACACTACATACAAATACATACAACTACATAACATACATCATAACATACAATACATACATACACTACATACACATACATACATACACACATACACATACATACTACATACTACATACTACATACATACATACATACATACATACATACATACATACATACACTACATACACATCAATACATACATACATACACAACATACATACACTACATACACATACATACATACTACATACATACATACATACATACATACACATACATACATACACTACATACACATACAACATACACACTACATACACATACCATACAACATACAACATACTACATACATACAACATACACTACATACACATACATACACATACATACATACTACTACATACACATACATACATACATACATACCATACATCACATACACTACATAACACTACATACACATACATACACTACATCTACATACATACACATACATACACTACATACACATACATACATACACATACATACATACATACACTACATACACTACATACACATACATACATACACACTACATACACATACATACATACACTACATACACATACATACATACACTACATAACACATACATACACTACATACACATACATACATACACTACAACATACATACATACACTACATTACACATACATACATACACTACATACACATACATACATACACTACATACACATACATACACTACATACACATACATACATCATACATACATACATACATACACTACATACACATACATACATACACTACATACATACATACATACACTACATCACACATACATACACTACATACACATACAACATACACTACATACACATACATACATACTACATACAATCACATACATACATACATACACATCATACAACAACATACATCATACATACACATACATCACTATACATCACTACATACACAACATAACTACATACACATAAAATACATACACACACACACATACATACATACACTACATACACAACATACATACACTACATACACACAACATACATACACTACACACAACATACACAACTACAACACATACAACAACACTCATACACAACATACAACACTACATACACATTACATACATACATACATACATAACACATACACTACTACCAACAACACTAATACATACACCACACACACAAACATACATCATACACACACACATACATACACACATACATACATACATACAAAACATACATACATACACATACAAAACACAACACATACATACACTATACAAACAACACATACATACACTACATACACACACATACATACACTACATACACAATACATACACACACTACATACACTACATACACAACACATACATACAACATACATACACACACACACATACATACCACTACATACACACACAGTACAACACTACATACACACACAACATACAATACATCACATACTATACATCACATACACACATACATACTACTAACACAATATACATACACATATACACATACATCTACACTACCCACACATACCAACACATAACTATACATACACACCACAAACACATAACACATACATACACACATACACACACAACATATACTACATACCACACACACACATACTACATACATACACACACACTAATCACTAACACACATACATATCAATACACATAACATACACATACATACATCACACATACATACACTACATACACTACATACACACACACACTACATCACTACTACATAACACACATACACATACATACATCATACACATACATACATACACTACATACAACACACATACTAACATACATACACACATACATACACATACATAAACATACATACAACATACACATACACTATCACATACCACATACACTACATACAACACTACATACACATACATACATACACACATACATACATACACATACATACATACATACATACAACATACATACATACATACACATACATACAACATACATACATACATACATACACTACATACATACACTACATAATACATACATACAATACACATACATAACATACATACATACATACATACATACACTACATACAACATAATACATACATACAACATACACATACAACTACATACATAACACTACATACACATACTATACATACATACATACATAACATCATACATACATACATCATACAACTACATACACTACTCATACACATACATACATACATACACTACATACACATACATACATACACACACTACATACACATACATACATACACACACTACATACACACACATACATACATACACACAATACTACATACATACATACCATGTATACATACATACACTACATACACATACATACACACATACACTACATACACACACATAACACACAGAGATATGTGCACCATAAAAACACCATAATACAATCATACATTGGAGAATTTCAAATGACAGGAATTTACAATACTTAATATGTGCATCAACACCAAAGCATACATGACAAAACACACACACACACACACACAACACATACACACACACACTACACACACATATACAACACACACACACACACATACACACACACACACACACACACACACACACACACACACACACACACACACACACTACCCACCCAGTGAGGTACTTACCTATCTGCTGCACAAACGATGACAGAGTGTCTTCTGACAGAGTGCCTTTACCTGTACAACACACCACAAGACATTCATCAGTTCACAGCTAACATCAATACACACTGCCTTTACCTGTACAACACACCACAAGACATTCATCACTTCACAGGTAACATCAATACACACTGCCTTTACCTGTACAACACACATTAAGCTGATGCTGACAAAACCGTGTCTCCATCACACGGCATCAGAAATGTCAGTGCATATGGAAATCATGACATTTTCATGAGAAACTGAAACTGAAACTGAAACTTAACTCTTTTGACTCCTGCATGCTATTCATCAACTGCAAAAACTAAACCCTTTGACTTCCTCACCCTGGTAGCAAGCTGGTGGACAGTGTGAGGGAGTCAAAGGGTTAAGTTTTTGCTTTGCTAGCATGGTTGACAATGTAGGATGCTGGTGGACAGTGTGTATGAGTCAAAGGGTTAAATATTGTGGGAACTAGTAGAATGCCAACCCTGTGTATAATTTAGTGAATGACTCACCTTACAAATACAGTAAAATGCCATGCTGTGTGACACACTACAAGCCTCAAAAACATCATGATAATACTAATATACAAGCAATTACGAAAGACCACAATAAAAAATAAATAAATGATGAAAATAGTCAATGGAGAAAAAATAACCACACACACACACACACACACACACACACACACGTACATACACACACACATACACACACACACACACACACACACACACACACACACACGTACATACATACACACATACACACACACACACACACACACACACACACACACACACACACACACACACACACACACACACACACCACACACACACAGGGAAACAGGAACAATTCTGCTGTTCAGGTTCACATCATTGTATTTCATTATAATGATTACACTGGACTGTGTGTTGGTATGAAACTGTCTGCTCAACCATTGAGAAAACTTTCTTACACCATTACCGTAATCAACATCCATATTACTGTTGTTACTGTTGTTATTGTAACACTGAACAAAAGACTGAGCAGAAAGCGAGTGAAGACAGGACAAGACAGACTGACAACAAAGTGAAAGACACAAGTACAAGTAGTGTATACTCACATTGAAGATAATCAGCCAGGTCTCCTCCATTACAGTACTGAAATAATAACAAAAACATCAAGCAACGCTATAACACAATGCACACATACAACAACAAAGTATCAACACATGAAACACCAGGTCCCCTCCATTACAGTACTGAAACAACAACAAAATATCAATTAATGCTACAATATAGTACACACATATAACAACAACATATCAACATATGATACACCAGGTCACCTCTGAAACAGTACGCTCAAAACAACAACAACAACAACAACAAACCAATTCATAGTGCAATAAAACAATCCCAGGTGATCAGTCATGTCCCCTACATTACAATACAGAAACAGTCAACAACAACAACAACAACAACAACAACAACAACACCATATCAATAAACAGTACAGTCAAACACCAACAACTGACAGTGATCATTCAGATCCCCTCCATGACAATATTGTAACAGTCCACAACAACAACAACAACAACAACAACTGACAGTGATCATTCAGATCCCTCCATGACAATATTGTAACAGTCCACAACAACAACAACAACAACAACAACAACTGACAGTGATCATTCAGATCCCCTCCATGACAATATTGTAACAGTCCACAACAACAACAACAACAACAACAACAACTGACAGTGATCATTCAGATCCCTCCATGACAATATTGTAACAGTCCCACAACAACAACAACACACAACAACAACAACTGACAGTGATCATTCAGAAACCCTCCATGACAATATTTGTAACAGTTACATACAACAACAACAACAACAACTGACAGTGATCATTCAGATCCCCTCCATGACAATATTGTAACAGTCAACAACAACAACAACAACAACAACTGACAGTGATCATTCAGATCCCTCCATGACAATATTGTAACAGTCCACAACAACAACAACAACAACAACAACAACTGACAGTGATCATTCAGATCCCCTCCATGACAATATTGTAACAGTCCACAACAACAACAACAACAACAACAACAACTGACAGTGATCATTCAGATCCCCTCCATGACAATATTGTAACAGTCCAACAACAACAACAACAACAACAATGACAGTGATCATTCAGATCCCTCCATGACAATATTGTAACAGTCAACAACAACAACAAACAACAAATGACAGTGATCATTCAGATCCCTCCATGACAATATTGTAACAGTCCACAACAACAACAACAACAACAACAACTGACAGTGATCATTCAGATCCCCTCCATGACAATATTGTAACAGTCAACAACAACAACAACAACAACTGACAGTGATCATTCAGATCCCTCCATGACAATATTGTAACAGTCAACAACAACAACAACAACAACAACACAACATGACAGTGATCATTCAGATCCCCTCCATGACAATATTGTAACAGTCAACAACAACAACAACAACAACAACAACTGACAGTGATCATTCAGATCCCCTCCATGACAATATTGTAACAGTCCCAACAACAACAACAACAACAACAACAACTGACAGTGATCATTCAGATCCCCTCCATGACAATATTGTAACAGTCCACAACAACAACAACAACAACAACAACAACAACTGACAGTGATCATTCAGATCCCTCCATGACAATATTGTAACAGTCCACAACAACAACAACACAACAACAACAACAACTGACAGTGATCATTCAGATCCCCTCCATGACAATATTGTAACAGTCCACAACAACAACAACACAACAACAACAACTGACAGTGATCATTCAGGTCCCCTCCATGACAATACTGTAAAAGTCCACAACAAACAACACCAACAACTGACAGTGATCATTCAGGTCCCCTCCATGACAATATTGTAACAGTCCACAACAACAACAACAACAACAACAACAACTGACAGTGATCATTCAGATCCCCTCCATGACAATATTGTAACAGTCAACAACAACAACAACAACAACAACAACAACTGACAGTAATCATTCAGATCCCCTCCATGACAATATTGTAACAGTCCACAACAACAACAACAACAACAACAACAACTGACAGTGATCATTCAGATCCCTCCATGACAATATTGTAACAGTCCACAACAACAACAACAACAACAACAACAACTGACAGTGATCATTCAGATCCCTCCATGACAATATTGTAACAGTCCACAACAACAACAACAACAACAAACAACAACAACTGACAGTGATCATTCAGATCCCCTCCATGACAATATTGTAACAGTCCACAACAACAACAACAACAACAACAACTGACAGTGATCATTCAGATCCCTCCATGACAATATTGTAACAGTCCAAACAACAACAACAACAACAACAACAACAACAACTGACAGTGATCATTCAGACCCCTCCATGACAATATTGTAACAGTCCACAACAACAACAACAACAACAACACCATATCAATAAACAGTACAGTCAAACACCAACAACTGACAGTGATCATTCAGATCCCCTCCATGACAATATTGTAACAGTCCACAACAACAACAACAACTGACAGTGATCAAGAGGGGACAATATCGTAACAGTCCACAACAACAACAACAACAACAACTGACAGTGATCAAGAGGGGACAATATTGTAACAGTCCACAACACAACAACAACAACAACAAACAACTGACAGTGATCAAGAGGGGACAATATTGTAACAGTCCACACACAAACAGGTTGGTGTTTGCAGTTTCTTCGCTGGGAGTTTCTCCAAATGTTCCAACATGTTCACCTCTTTGCTTTTGTTCACTTCGTCTGATTCACTTGTTTGGGGGATAGGAGGGTATTTTTGTGTTGGTCCACTCCCTGTCAACACAAGTGATTAGTGTGCCTTATCTGGGTTGTTTATGGATCAGGACTGTTGTTTATCAGAATGATCACATGTGCATCATCAAAGGGTCACCACACGCTCTACAATGGAAGGAAATTCCCCATGGGGCCTTGCTTTTTTTTCACTGTCCTGGATAAAATGACTGTTGTGTTATCTGGGTTGTTTATGGATCAGGATTGCTGTTTATCAAAATCACATCACAGCTGTGGTGCACAAAAACTTTTATCTTGAAAGGAAATTCCACACCATGACATCAACCCCCCACCATGACATCAACCGAACAGAAGCCAAAAATAGTTCACAGCAGAAGTTTCTACAAGAGTCCAGACTTGTTCTCTATCCAGCCATCCACACCATACTGACATTTATCATGTCAACAACACACTTGTTCTCTATCCAGCCATCCACACCATACTGACATTCATCATGTCAACACACTTGTTCTCTGTCCAGCCATCCACACCATACTGACATTTATCATGTCAACAACACACTTGTTCTCTGTCCAGCCATCCACACCATACTGACATTTATCATGTCAACACACTTGTTCTCTATCCAGCCATCCACATCATACTGACATTTATCATGTCAACACTTGTTCTCTACCCAGCCATCCACACCATACTGACATTTATCATGTCAACACACTTGTTCTCTACCCAGCCATCCACACCATACTGACATTTATCATGTCAACAACACACTTGTTCTCTATCCAGCCATCCACACCATACTGACATTTATCATGTCAACAACACACTTGTTCTCTATCCAGCCATCCACACCATACTGACATTTATCATGTCAACACTTGTTCTCTACCCAGCCATCCACACCATACTGACATTTATCATGTCAACACACTTGTTCTCTATCCAGCCATCCACACCATACTGACATTTATCATGTCAACAACACACTTGTTCTCTATCCAGCCATCCACACCATACTGACATTTATCATGTCAACAACACACTTGTTCTCTACCCAGCCATCCACACCATACTGACATTTATCATGTCAACACACTTGTTCTCTACCCAGCCATCCACACCATACTGACATTTATCATGTCAACACACACTTGTTCTCTATCCAGCCATCCACACCATACTGACATTTATCATGTCAACAACACACTTGTTCTCTATCCAGCCATCCACACCATACTGACATTTATCATGTCAACAACACACTTGTTCTCTATCCAGCCATCCACACCATACTGACATTTATCATGTCAACAACACATTTGTTCTCTTCCAGCCATCCACACCATACTGACATTTATCATGTCAACACACTGTTTCTCTGTCCAGCCATCCACACCATACTGACATTTATCATGTCAACACACTTGTTCTCTGTCCAGCCATCCACATCATACTGACATTTATCATGTCAACACACTTGTTCTCTTCCAGCCATCCACACCATACTGACATTTATCATGTCAACACACTTGTTCTCTATCCAGCCATCCACACCATACTGACATTTATCATGTCAACACACTTGTTCTCTGTCCAGCCATCCACACCATACTGACATTTATCATGTCAACACACTTGTTCTCTGTCCAGCCATCCACACCATACTGACATTTATCATGTCAACACACTTGTTCTCTATCCAGCCATCCACACCATACTGACATTTATCATGTCAACAACACTTGTTCTCTATCCAGCCATCCACACCATACTGACATTTATCATGTCAACACACTTGTTCTCTATCCAGCCATCCACACCATACTGACATTTATCATGTCAACACACTTGTTCTCTATCCAGCCATCCACACCATACTGACATTTATCATGTCAACACACTTGTTCTCTATCCAGCCATCCACACCATACTGACATTTATCATGTCAACACACTTGTTCTCTACCCAGCCATCCACACCATACTGACATTTATCATGTAACACTTGTTCTCTACCAGCCATCCACACTACTGACATTTATCATGTCAACCACATTGTTCTCTATCAGCCATCCAACCATACTGACATTTATCATGTCAACAGACTTATTCTCAGTAAAATTATACGCCAGTGTTTGCTGATAGTTCTTTGACACTTTAAAGTACTAACAAATGATTTAAACAAATTAACTGTCACAAATATCCTATACCATATTAAACTATAAGTTTTCACACACTTTAAGGTGCTAACAAATGATTTCAGTAAATTAATTATCACAAATATCCTATACTGGAGTAAACTAGTAGTTGTTGGACACTTTAAAAACTACCAAATGATTTATATAAATCAATTATCACAAATATTCAATACCAGAATAGACAATCAGTTCTTGGACACTCTGAAGTATTTAAAAATCATTTCAACAGATGAACTCTCACAAATAAGATATACATGTACTATAATTAGCAGTTAGTTTTGGGTACTCTAAGAATGATCTCCATCACAATGATGAGTTCAGACAACATAAACGTACAGAACTGTATAATGTCAGAACTATCTCCATCACATCAGTTCACATGACATTAACCATACAAAACTGTATAATGTCAGAACTATCTCCATCACATCAGTTCACATGACATTAACCATACAAAACTGTATAATGTCAGAACTATCTCCATCACATCAGTTTTACATGACATTAACCATACAGAACTGTATAATGTAAGAACTATCTCCATCACATCAGTTCACATGACATTAACCATACAGAACTGTAAATGTAAGAACTATCTCCATCCAACATCATTCACATGACATTAACCATACAGAACTGTATAATGTAAGAACTATCACCATCACATGAGTTCACATGACATTAACCATACAGAACTGATAATGTCAGAACTATCACCATCACAATGATGACTTCACATGACATTAACCATACAGAACTGATAATGTAAGAACTATCTCCATCACATCAGTTCACATGACATTAACCATACAGAACTGTATAATGTCAGAACTATCTCCATCACATCAGTTCACATGACATTAACCATACAGAACTGATAATGTCAGAAACTATCACCATCACATGAGTTCACATGACATTAACCATACAGAACTGTATAATGTCACAACTATCTCCATCACATCAGTTCACATGACATTAACCATACAGAACTGTATAATGTCAGAACTATCACCATCACATGAGTTCACATGACATTAACATACAAAACTGTATAATGTCAGAACTATCTCCATCACATCATTCACATGACATTAACCATACAGAACTGTATAATGTCAGAACTATCTCCATCACATCAGTTCACATGACATTAACCATACAGAACTGTATAATGTCAGAACTATCTCCATCACATCAGTTCACATGACATTAACCATACAGAACTGTATAATGTCAGAACTATCACCATCACATGAGTTCACATGACATTAACCATACAGAACTGTATAATGTCACAACTATCTCCATCACATCAGTTCACATGACATTAACCATACAGAACTGTATAATGTCAGAACTATCTCCATCACATCAGTTCACATGACATTAACCATACAGAACTGTATAATGTCAGAACTATCTCCATCACATCAGTTCACATGACATTAACCATACAGAACTGTATAATGTCAGAACTATCACCATCACATCAGTTCACATGACATTAACCATACAGAACTGTATAATGTAAGAACTATCTCCATCACATCAGTTCACATGACATTAACCATACAGAACCAGAAGAATGTAGACATCTGTACACAACAAACCATGTCCACGTACATATCAGTTATTACTCACCTCTATCATCAAGTACACACTCAAGTCTGTTTCCTGAAAACAAATGGAAACAAAAGAGAATAATGTAAAAATCAGATGAATTCAAAACGTACCAAATGTAAGATTAAAACAATACACACAGTCTATCATTCTATTTCCATATATATATTTTCAAATAAAGACATTGTGTCTTTGTCTCTTTGACATAACATACAAAATGTCTTTGTCTAAAAACAACACACAAAGTGTTTATGTCTTAACATCCAACAAACACACACTGTTATTCTATTTCCATAAATAAGACATTATGTCTATGTTAATTCAAAACAACACACAGTGTTTATGTCTTAACACCCAACAACACACAAAATCTGTCACTATTTCCATCTTTTTAACCCTTTCACTCCCTCACTCTATCTACCAGCTGTGAAAACTTAACCCTTTCACTCCCTCACTCTATCTACCAGCTGTGAAAACTTAACCCTTTCACTCCCTCACCCTATCTGCCAGCTGTGAAAACTTAACCCTTTCACTCCCTCACCCTATCTACCAGCTGTGAAAACTTAACCCTTTCACTCCCACACCCTAAACACTTTCACTCCCACACCCTATCTACCAGCTGTGAAAACTTAACCCTTTCACTCCCACACCCTAAACACTTTCACTCCCACACCCTATCTACCAGCTGTGAAAACTTAACACTTTCACTCCCACACCCTATCTACCAGCTGTGAAAACTTAACCCTTTCACTCCCACACCCTAAACACTTTCACTCCCTCACCCTATCTACCAGCTGTGAAAACTTAACACTTTCACTCCCACACCCTATCCTCTAGCTTCCTTCAGTGAGGGCGTGGAAGGGTTAAATATCTGCTTTGCTGTCATGCCTGTGAATGTGGGATGCTGGTTGATAGAGTGAGGGAGTCAAAGGGTTAAAGAAGATATTACAACAACACACAAAATATCCATGTCTTAAAACAACACACAAAATATCCATGTCTTAAAACAACACACAAAATATCCATGTCTTAAAACAACACACAAATATCCATGTCTTACAACAACACACAAAATATCCATGTCTTAAAACAACACACAAAATATCCATGTCTTAAAACAACACACAAAATATCCATGTCTTAAAACAACACACAAATATCCATGTCTTAAAACAACACACAAAATATCCATGTCTTAAAACAACACACAAAATATCCATGTCTTAAAACAACACACAAATATCCATGTCTTAAAACAACACACAAAATATCCATGTCTTAAAACACCACACAAAATATCCATGTCTTAAAACAACACACAAAATATCCATGTCTTCAAAAACAACACACAAAATATCCATGTCTTAAAACAACACACAAAATATCCATGTCTTAAAACAACACACAAAATATCCATGTCTTAAAACAACACACAAAATATCCATGTCTTAAATTAGTTAAAAAACACACAAAATATCCATGTCTTTAAACAACACACAAAATATCCATGTCTTAAAACAACAACACAAAATATCCATGTCTTAAAACAACAACACACAAAATATCCATGTCTTAAAACAACAACACACAAAATATCCATGTCTTAAAACAACACACAAAATATACATGTCTTAAAACAACCACACAAAATATCCATGTCTTAAAACAACACACAAAATATCCATGTCTTAAAACAACACACAAAATATCCACGTCTTAAAACAACACACAAAATATCCATGTCTTAACCCTTTAACTCCCGCATCCTGTCCAACAGCATCCTGTATTACCAACCATGCCAGCAAAGCAAAAACTTAACCCTTTGATTCCCTCACCTTATCCACCAGCTGGTGGATAGGGTGAGGGAATCAAAGGGTTAAGTTTTTGCAACTGATGGATAGGGTGCGGGAGTCAAAGGGTTAAAACAACACACAAAATATCCATGTCTTAAAACAACACACAAAGCCCATTAGTCTTCTTCCACATTTTAACTCACACGTTTTGGCTGTCAATTCAAAACACTACACAACCTGACACTTCATTTCCATATCTTTAAATAAAACATCATCTACGTCAATTCCTTTGTTGATGTTGCTTCCCCCCCCCCCCCCCCCCCGCTCTCTCTGTCTTGCTCCCCCTCTCTCTCTCTCTGCTCCTTTGTCAATGCACTCTCACTCTGACCTTCTCTCTTTGTCTGCTTTTTATTTTTCTCTGCCACTTCCCCCTTTGTTTCTTTGTTCCTTTTACTGCTTGCTTCTCTTTCTTCTATCTGTTATGTCTGTGTTTTTAATGCATCTGTTTCTAACGTCATTTCTTTGTTTCTAATTAGAGAGATGAGTGGTGTGTGTGTGTGTGTGTGTTGTGTTGATGTGTGTGTGTGTGTGTGTGTGTGAGAGTGTGTGTGTGTGTGTGTGTGAGTGTGTGTGCATGATGTGTGTGTGTGTGTGTAGTGTGGTGTGTGTGAGAGAGTGTGTGGTGTGTATGTGTTGCATGCATGTGTTTTGGTGTGATGTGTGTGTGTGTGTGTGTGTGATGAGTGAGTGTGTGTGTGTATAGGTGTGTGTGCATGCATGTTGTGTGTGTGTGTATGGGGTGTGTGATGTGTGTGGTGTGTGTGTGTGTGTGTGTAATGAGTGTGTGTGCATGTTGTGGTTGTGTGTGTGCATGCATGTGTGTGTGAGTGTTGTGTGTGTGTATGTATGTGTGGGGTGTGCATGCATGGTGTGTGTGTGTGTGTGTATGAGTGTGTGTGCATGATGTGTGTGTGTGTGTGTGTGTGTATGTGTGTGTGTTGTATGTGTGTGGTGTGTGTATGTGTGTGTATTGTGTGAGTATAGAGAGAGAGAGTTGTGTGTGTGTGTGTGTGTGTGTGTGTGTGTCTGTGTGTGTGTGTTGTGTGTGTGTGCGTGCGTGCGTGCATGCGTGTGTACGTGCGTGCGTGCGTGGGTGTGAGTGTGTGTGTCTGTGTGCGTGCGTGCGTGCGTGTGTGTGTGTGTGTGTGTGTGTGTGTGTGTGTGTGTGTGTGTGTGTGTGTGTGTGTGTGTGTGTGTGTGTGTGCGTGCGTGCGTGTGGTGTAATGTTTGTGCAGTCTGTATAGAACAGCAAGGGCTAGCTGTAGGACAGATTCACCGGGACCTAATGCTACTACTAGTACTATCCTCCAGCACTACAGTGCTGTTAAAATTCAAGTTTCTCTCTACATACAACAAACCCGAAAACATCTATGAGTGTAAATCTGTCACAGGTCGACAGGACATCATAGATCATGTATCTGTCATTTATAGGGACAGTTAGGTTCTTATTACCATATCCCCCCCCCCTCTCTCTCTCTCTCTGTCACACACACACACACACACACACCCCAACGCAAACAACACACACACACGCACATACGCACACACACACACACGTAGTGCGTACAACACACACACACACACAAAGACATGCGCACACACACACATTCTCTCTCTCTCTTTCTTTCTCTCCGTCCTCTCTCTCTCTCTCTCTCTCTCTCTCTCTCTCTCCTTTCTCTCTCTTCTCTCTCTCTCCTCTCTCTCTCCTCCTCCCCCACTCTCTTCCCCTCTCCCACTTTCCTTGTCTTTCTCCCTCCCTCCCTCTCTTCTCTCTTTCTACCTCTTTCTCTCTCTTTGTCTCTGTCTCTCTTTCTCCCTCTCTCTCTGTCTCTTTCTCTCTCTATCTCTGTCCTCTCTCTCTCTTCTCTCTCTTTCTCTCTCTCCCTCTCTCTCTCTCTCGCCCTTTGTGCCAACTCTTTCTTTGTGTCCTACTCAACAGGCGGGCAGACCCTGCCTGTAAAAACGTGTCTACTGTCCACAGATAACAGAACAGGACGACACAATTATAACAACTAGTTCTTCAGGACGACACAGTTATAACAACTAGTTCTTGAGGACAACACAGTTATAACAACTAGTTCTTCAGGACGACACAGTTATAACAACTAGTTCTTGAGGACAACACAGTTATAACAACTAGTTCTTCAGGACGACACAGTTATAACAACTAGTTCTTGAGGACAACACAGTTATAACAACTAGTTCTTCAGACGACACAGTTATAACAACTAGTTCTTGAGGACAACACAGTTATAACAACTAGTTCTTCAGACGACACAGTTATAACAACTAGTTCTTGAGGACAACACAGTTATAACAACTAGTTCTTCAGATGACACAATTATAACAACTAGTTCTTGAGGACGACACATTATAACAACTAGTTCTTCATGACGACACAATTATAACAACTAGTTCTTCAGGATGACACAATTATAACAACTAGTTCTTCAGGATGACACAATTATAACAACTAGTTCTTCAGATGACACAATTATAACAACTAGTTCTTGAGGACCACACAGTTATAACAACTAGTTCTTCAGGATGACACAGTTATAACAACTAGTTCTTGAGGACAACACAGTTATAACAACTAGTTCTTCATGATGACACAGTTATAACAACTAGTTCTTCATGACAACACAGTTATAACAACTAGTTCTTGAGGACAACACAGTTATAACAACTAGTTCTTCAGGACGACACAGTTATAACAACTAGTTCTTGAGGACAACACAGTTATAACAACTAGTTCTTCAGGACGACACAGTTATAACAACTAGTTCTTCAGGATGACACAATTATAACAACTAGTTCTTCAGGACGACACAGTTATAACAACTAGTTCTTCAGGATGACACAGTTATAACAACTAGTTCTTCAGGACGACACAGTTATAACAACTAGTTCTTCAGGACGACACAGTTATAACAACTAGTTCTTCAGGATGACACAGTTAGAACAACTAGTTCTTCAGGATGACACAGTTATAACAACTAGTTCTTCAGGACGACACAGTTACAACAACTAGTTCTTCAGGATGACACAGTTATAAACAACTAGTTCTTGAGGACGACACAGTTATAACAACTAGTTCTTCAGGATGACACAGTTATAACAACTAGTTCTTGAGGACAGTCTATTTCCACCATCCCTGTGGTCTAGTTCCCTTTTCCCCCCTGGTCCAATTCTTTTTGATTCCTGAGTCCTTGTCTTCATCATCTTGATTCTATTTCTATTGTTCATCTTCTTCACCCAAATCCGTTTCTAATGTTTATCTTCTTCACCCCAATATGTTTCTAATGTTTATCTTCTTCACCCCAATATGTTTCTAATGTTTATCTTCTTCACCCCAATATGTTGCTAATGTTTATCTTCTTCACCCCAATATGTTTCTAATGTTTATCTTCTTCACCCCAAATATGTTTCTAATGTTCATCTTCTTCACCCCAATATGTTGCTAATGTTTATCTTCTTCACCCCAATATGTTGCTAATGTTATCTTCTTCACCCCAATATGTTTCTAATGTTTATCTTCTTCACCCCAATATGTTTCTAATGTTTATCTTCTTCACCCAAATATGTTTCTAATGTTCACTTCTTCACCCCAATATGTTCTAATGTTTATCTTCTTCACCCCAAATGTTCTAATGTTCATCTTCTTCACCCCAATATGTTTCTAATGTTCACTCTTCACCCAAATATGTTTTCTAATGTTTATCTTCTTCACCCCAATATGTTGCTAATGTTTCATCTTCTTCACCCCAATATGTTTCTAATGTTTATCTTCTTCACCCCAATATGTTGCTAATGTTTATCTTCTTCACCCCAATATGTTTCTAATGTTTATCTTCTTCACCCCAATATGTTTCTAATGTTTATCTTCTTCACCCAAATACGTTTCTAATGTTCACCTTCTTCACCCCAATATGTTGCTAATGTTTATCTTCTTCACCCCAATATGTTTCTAATGTTTATCTTCTTCACCCCAATATGTTGCTAATGTTTACTTCTTCACCCCAATATGTTGCTAATGTTTATCTTCTTCACCCCAATATGTTCTAATGTTCACCTTCTTCACCCCAATATGTTGCTAATGTTTATCTTCTTCACCCCAATATGTTGCTAATGTTTATCTTCTTCACCCCAATATGTTGCTAATGTTTATCTTCTTCACCCCAATATGTTGCTAATGTTTATCTTCTTCACCCCAATATGTTGCTAATGTTATCTTCTTCACCCCAATATGTTTTCTAATGTTCATCTTCTTCACCCCAATATGTTTCTAATGTTTATCTTCTTCACCCCAATATGTTTCTAATGTTTATCTTCTTCACCCCAATATGTTTCTAATGTTTTCTTCTTCACCCCAATAGTTTCTAATGTTCACCTTCTTCACCCCAATATGTTTCTAATGTTTATCTTCTTCACCCAAATTGTTCTAATGTTTATCTTCTTCACCCCAATATGTTTCTAATGTTTATCTTCTTCACCCCAATATGTTGCTAATGTTATCTTCTTCACCCCAATATGTTTCTAATGTTCACCTTCTTCACCCCAATATGTTGCTAATGTTTATCTTCTTCACCCCAATATGTTGCTAATGTTTATCTTCTTCACCCACAATATGTTGCTAATGTTTATCTTCTTCACCCCAATATGTTGCTAATGTTTATCTTCTTCACCCCAATATGTTGCTAATGTTATCTTCTTCACCCCAATATGTTGCTAATGTTCATCTTCTTCACCCCAATATGTTTCTAATGTTATCTTCTTCACCCCAATATGTTGCTAATGTTAATCTCTTCACCCAAATATGTTTCTAATGTTTATCTTCTTCACCCCAATATGTTTCTAATGTTTATCTTCTTCACCCCAATATGTTGCTAATGTTTATCTTCTTCACCCAAATATGTTTCTAATGTTTATCTTCTTCACCCCAAATGTTGCTAATGTTCATCTTCTTCACCCCAAGTATGTTTCTAATGTTTAATCTTCTTCACCCCAATATGTTTCTAATGTTAACCTTCTTCACCCCAATAGTTTCTAATGTTTATCTTCTTCACCCCAATATGTTTCTAATGTTAACCTTCTTCACCCCAATCATATCATCTTCTTCACCCCAATCATATCAGTCATTTTCTTCTGCTTGTTCAAACAACAGGAAGTCTGTGGATTTCCCACTGGTTTTTGTGTTTGTGGTTGTTGTCTAGTGGTTGTTGTTTTTCGTTTTCGCTTGGTAAAGTCCGGTTGGCTGAAAATGTGTGCCTGTCTTTTTATATTTCATGTGTTCTGGATTCTATTTTTATTCTCTCTCCCCCCCCCCCCCCCCACCCCCCGTATATCTGAACGCAGGCAGTCACACTTGTTTTGAATTTCACCCAAATCTGTTTCCTTACTCAAAACAGTCTGATGTGAGAGTGTTCCCTGAATGATTGACTGTGTGGTTTTCATTTGCATACATATCTTTTCCCTAATTACGGCTGATTTTACAAACTTGAATATAATTATGTTAATCATGGACATAAGGAAGTGGGGGGGGGGATGAAGAACTGGTGGGGATAGGGTAAGGGTGTGTGGTGTGTGTGTGTGTGTGTGTGTGTGTGTGTGTTGTGTGTGTGTGTGTGTGTTGTGTGTGTGTTTGATGTGTTGTGTGGTGTGCGTGTGTGTGTGTGTATGTATGTGTGTGTGTGTGTGTGTTATGTGTTGTGTGTGTGTGCGTGTGTGTGTGTGTGTTATATGTGTGTGTGTTGTGTGTGTGTGTGTGTGTGTTATGTGTGCGTGTTATGTGTGTATATGTGTGCGTGTGTGTGTGTTATTTGTGTCATGATGTGTGTGTGTTGTGTGTGTGTGTGTGTGTGTGTGTGTGTGTGTGTTGTGTGTGAGTGTGTGATATGTGTTATGTGTGTGTTATGTTTTTATGTGTGTGTTATGTTTTTTATGTGTTATGTTTTTATGTGTGTGTGTGTGTGTGTGTTTTGTGTGTGTGTGTGTGTGTGTGTGCGCGCTGCACGGTGTGTGTGTATTATGTGTGTGCGTATGTGTTTTACGTGTGTGTGACATAGACTCCTAGACAACAAAGCACGTCCATTACTGGTGTCGTCTGCTTCACATCAGTATATAATCACTACTGGTACACTGATGTCGTCAAGTGCACATCCAACAATGACCGCTTTCATAATTTAACCTTTTTCCCCACTTCAGTGCTGACAGCAGGAAATCGACATGTATTGTCCTGCTGTGTGGTCATGACACCATCATCACAACATGTCTCTGAGCCTGTTCCCCTTGTATATAATTAATTATGTGTAAAATCGACATGTATTGTCCTGCTGTGTGGTCATGACACCATCATCACAACATGTCTCTGAGCCTGTTCCCCTTGTATATAATTAATTATGTGTAAAAACGACATGTATTGTCCTGCTGTGTGGTCATGACACCATCACCACAACATGTCTCTGACCCTGTTCCCCTTGTATATAATTAATTATGTGTAAAAACGACATGTATTGTCCTGCTGTGTGGTCATGACACCATCACCACAACATGTCTCTGACCCTGTTCCCCTTGTATATAATTAATTATGTGTAAAATCGACATGTATTGTCCTGCTGTGTGGTCATGACACCATCACCACAACATGTCTCTGACCCTGTTCCCCTTGTATATAATTAATTATGTGTAAAAACGACATGTATTGTCCTGCTGTGTGGTCATGACACCATCACCACAACATGTCTCTGAGCCTGTTCCCCTTGTATATAATTAATTATGTGTAAAAACGACATGTATTGTCCTGCTGTGGGGTCATGACACCATCACCACAACATGTCTCTGAGCCTGTTCCCCTTGTATATAATTAATTATGTGTAAAAACGACATGTATTGTCCTGCTGTGTGGTCATGACACCATCATCACAACATGTCTCTGACCCTGTTCCCCTTGTATATAATTAATTATGTGTAAAAAACGACATGTATTGTCCTGCTGTGTGGTCATGACACCATCATCACAACATGTCTCTGAGCCTGTTCCCCTTGTATATAATTAATTATGTGTAAAAACGACATGTATTGTCCTGCTGTGTGGTCATGACACCATCATCACAACATGTCTCTGACCCTGTTCCCCTTGTATGTAATTAATTATGTGTAAAAACGACATGTATTGTCCTGCTGTGTGGTCATGACACCATCATCACAACATGTCTCTGACCCTGTTCCCCTTGTATATAATTAATTATGTGTAAAAACGACATGTATTGTCCTGCTGTGTGGTCATGACACCATCATCACAACATGTCTCTGACCCTGTATATAATTAATTATGTGTACACAACAAGGACATGGCGTGGCCAGCTGTCAGTCTATCAGCTGACTTAAGACTTTTGCAACAGTAAGCTGACACCCACCATAATGTTGGCAACATCAGGATGGGCAGCAAACAGGCCAGTGCTTAACCCTTTGACTCCTGCATCTCATCCACCAGCATCCTGCATTGTCAACCATGTCAGCAAAGCAAAAATTTACCCCTTTGATTCCCTCATCCTATCCACCAGCTTCCTGCTGAAAGCTGGTGGATAGGGTAGGGATTCAAAGGGTTAAGACTTTGCTGGTGGTGGACAGGATGCAGGAGGCAAAGGATTAAAGTTGCTGGGACTGAACTTGAGACACCAGATCCCAGTCCAGGACTCTATCAACAGAACCAAGCAGCCGGTATGTTGGTCAGTCTCTGGCCACACACTGACCACCATCACAACGTGAGTGTCAACAGTCCATTTATACAGGCCTACTGTGTAACACACTGACCACCATCACAATGTGTGTCAACAGTCCACTGTATACAGGCCTACTGTGTAACACACTGACCATCACAACGTGTGTGTCAACAGTCCACTGTATACAGACCTACTGTGTAACACACTGACCATCATCACAACGTGTGTGTCAACAGTCCACTGTATACAGACCTACTGTGTAACACACTGACCATCACAACGTGTGTGTCAACAGTCCACTGTATACAGACCTACTGTGTAACACACTGACCATCATCACAACGTGTGTGTCAACAGTCCACTGTATGTATACAGACCTACTGTGTAACACACTGACCACCATCACAACGTGTGTGTGAACAGTCCACTGTATACAGGCCTACTGTGTAACACACTGACCATCACAACGTGTGTGTCAACAGTCCACTGTATACAGGCCTACTGTGTAACACACTGACCATCATCACAACGTGTGTGTCAACAGTCCACTGTATACAGACCTACTGTGTAACACACTGACCATCACAACGTGTGTGTCAACAGTCCACTGTATACAGACCTACTGTGTAACACACTGACCATCATCACAACGTGTGTGTCAACAGTCCACTGTATGTATACAGACCTACTGTGTAACACACTGACCACCATCACAACGTGTGTGTGAACAGTCCACTGTATACAGGCCTACTGTGTAACACACTGACCATCACAACGTGTGTGTCAACAGTCCACTGTATACAGGCCTACTGTGTAACACACTGACCATCACAACGTGTGTGTCAACAGTCCACTGTATACAGGCCTACTGTGTAACACACTGACCATCATCACAACGTGTGTGTCAACAGTCCACTGTATACAGGCCTACTGTGTAACACACTGACCATCACAACGTGTGTGTCAACAGTCCACTGTATACAGGCCTACTGTGTAACACACTGACCATCACAACGTGTGTGTCAACAGTCCACTGTATACAGGCCTACTGTGTAACACACTGACCACCATCACAACGTGTGTGTCAACAGTCCACTGTATACAGGCCTACTGTGTAACACACTGACCACCATCACAACGTGTGTGTCAACAGTCCACTGTATACAGGCCTACTGTGTAACACACTGACCATCATCACAACGTGTGTGTCAACAGTCCACTGTGTACAGGCCTACTGTGTAACACACTGACCACCATCACAACGTGAGTGTCAACAGTCCACTGTATACAGGCCTACTGTGTAACACACTGACCACCATCACAACGTGTGTGTCAACAGTCCACTGTATGTATACAGACCTACTGTGTAACACACTGACCACCATCACAACGTGTGTGTCAACAGTCCACTGTATGTATACAGACCTACTGTGTAACACACTGACCATCACAACGTGTGTGTCAACAGTCCACTGTATACAGGCCTACTGTGTAACACACTGACCACCTCACAACGTGTGTGTCAACAGTCCACTGTTACAGGCCTACTGTGTAACACACTGACCACATCACAACGTGTGTGTAACAGTCCCTGTTACAGCCACTGTGTAACACACTGACCATCACAACGTGTGTGTGTAACAGTCCACTGTTACAGCCTACTGTGTTACACACTGACCATCACAACGTGTGTGTCAACAGTCCACTGTTACAGGCCTACTGTGTAACACACTGACCTCACAACGTGTGTGTCAACAGTCCACTGTATACAGCCTACTGTGTAACACACTGACCATCAACAACGTGTGGTAACAGTCACGTATACGCCTTGTGTACACACACCATCACAACTGTGTGTAACAGTCCACTGTATACAGCCTACTGTGTAACACAGACCACCATCACAACGGTGTGTAACAGTCCACTGTTACAGCCTCTGTGTAACACTGACCATCACAACGTGGTGTCAACAGTCCACTGTTCAGCCACTGTTAAACACTGAACCATCACAACGTGTGTGTAACATCCACTGTATACAGCCTCTGTGTAACACACTGACCCCATCCAAGTGTGTGAACTCCCTGATACAGCTACTGTGTAACACATGACAATCACAACGTGTGTGTCAACATCACTGTTACAGGCCTACTGTGTAACACACTGACCACATCACAACGTGTGTGTCAACAGTCCACTGTATACAGGCCTACTGTGTAACACACTGACCACCATCACAACGTGTGTGTCAACAGTCCACTGTATACAGGCCTACTGTGTAACACACTGACACCATCACAACGTGTGTGTCAACAGTCCACTGTTACAGCCTACTGTGTAACACACTGACCACCATCACAACGTGTGTCAACAGTCCACTGTTACAGGCCTACTGTGTAACACACTGACCACCATCACAACGTGTGTGTCAACAGTCCACTGTACAGGCCTACTGTGTAACACACTGACCACCATCACAACGTGTGTGTCAACAGTCCACTGTATTACAGGCCTACTGTGTAACACACTGACCACCATCACAACGTGTGTGTCAACAGTCCACTGTATACAGGCCTACTGTGTAACACACGACCATACACGTGAAAAATGACCTAACAACGTGTGTGTCAACAGTCCACTGTATACAGGCCACTGTGTAACACAATGACCCATCACAACGTGTGTGTCAACATCCACTGTGTACAGCCTACTGTGTAACACACTGACCACATCACAAGTTGTTGTCACAGTCCCACTGTTATCAGGCCTACTGTGTAACTACACTGACCTTCACAATCGTGTGTGTCAACATGTCCACTGTTTCAGGGTACGTGTGTGTCACTGACATCTACACGTGTGTGTGTCATCAGTCCATGTGTGATCAGTCCTACTGTGTAACACACTGACCATCAACGTGGTTGTTCAACAGTTCATGAACAGCTCTACTGTAGATCACACTGACCACCATCACAACGTGTGTGTCAACAGTCCACTGTATACAGGCCTACTGTGTAACACACTGACCACCATCACAACGTGTGTGTCAACAGTCCACTGTATACAGGCCTACTGTGTAACACACTGACCACCATCACAACGTGTGTGTCAACAGTCCACTGTATACAGGCCTACTGTGTAACACACTGACCACCATCACAACGTGTGTGTCAACAGTCCACTGTATACAGGCCTACTGTGTAACACACTGACCATCACAACGTGTGTGTCAACAGTCCACTGTATACAGGCCTACTGTGTAACACACTGACCACCATCACAACGTGTGTGTCAACAGTCCACTGTATACAGACCTACTGTGTAACACACTGACCACCATCACAACGTGTGTGTCAACAGTCCACTGTGTACAGGCCTACTGTGTAACACACTGACCACCATCACAACGTGTGTGTCAACAGTCCACTGTATACAGGCCTACTGTGTAACACACTGACCACCATCACAACGTGTGTGTCAACAGTCCACTGTATACAGACCTACTGTGTAACACACTGACCACCA
>JAPXFY010000022.1:1487355-1489855 GCA_030674185.1 Monoplex corrugatus | reverse complement strand
TGTGTGTGTGAGAGAGAGAGAGAGAGAGTGTGTGTGTTTGTGTGAGTGGTGTGTGTGTGTGTGTGAGAGTGTGTGTGTGTAGATGTGTGTGTGTTTGTGTGTGTATATGTGGGTGTGCATGGATGCTGTCCATAAGAGAGAAACACATGGAGTCTGTTAGATAACTGTTGACATGTGGAGTCTGTTAGATAACTGTTGACATGTGGAGTCTGTTAGATAACTGTTGACATGTGGTGTCTGTTAGATAACTGTTGGAGTCTGTTAGATAACTGTTGACATGTGTGGTGTCTGTTAGATAACTGTTGACATATGGAGTCTGTTAGATAACTGTTGACATGTGGAGTCTGTTAGATAACTGTTGACATATGCAATCTGTTAGATAACTGTTGGAGTCTGTTAGATAACTGTTGACATGTGTGGTGTCTGTTAGATAACTGTTGACATATGGTGTCTGTTAGATAACTGTTGACATGTGGTGTCTGTTAGATAACTGTTGACATATGGAGTCTGTTAGATAACTGTTGACATGTGGAGTCTGTTAGATAACTGTTGACATGTGGTGTCTGTTAGATAACTGTTGACATGTGGTGTCTGTTAGATAACTGTTGACATATGGAGTCTGTTAGATAACTGTTGACATGTGGAGTCTGTTAGATAACTGTTGACATGTGGTGTCTGTTAGATAACTGTTGACATGTGGAGTCTGTTAGATAACTGTTGACATATGGAGTCTGTTAGATAACTGTTGACATGTGGTGTCTGTTAGATAACTGTTGACATGTGGAGTCTGTTAGATAACTGTTGACATATGGAGTCTGTTAGATAACTGTTGACATGTGGAGTCTGTTAGATAACTGTTGACATGTGGAGTCTGTTAGATAACTGTTGACATGTGGAGTCTGTTAGATAACTGTTGACATATGCAGTCTGTTAGATAACTGTTGTGTAAGTGGAGTCTGTTAGATAACTGTTGACATGTGGAGTCTGTTAGATAACTGTTGGTATGTGGAGTCTGTTAGATAACTGTTGACATGTGGAGTCTGTTAGATAACTGTTGACATGTGGAGTCTGTTAGATAACTGTTGACATGTGGTGTCTGTTAGATAACTGTTGACATATGAGTCTGTTAGATAACTGTTGACAATGTGGTGTCTGTTAGATAACGTTGACATGTGGAGTCTGTTAGATAACTGTTGACAGTGGAGTCTGTTAGATAACTGTTGACATATGGAGTCTGTTAGATAACTGTTGACATTGGGTCTGTTAGATAACTGTTGACATTGGGTCTGTTAGATAACTGTTGACATGGAGTCTGTTAGATAACTGTTGACTGTGGTCTGTTAGATAACTGTTGACATGTGGAGTCTGTTAGATAACTGTTGACATATGGAGTCTGTTAGATAACTGTTGACATGTGGTCTGTAGATAAGTGACATGTGAGTCTGTTAGATAACTGTTGCTTGACTGTTGATACTGGAGTCTGTTAGATAACTGTTGACATGTGGTCTGTTAGATAACGTTGACATGTGAGTCTGTAGATAACTGTTGACATGTGAGTCTGTTAGATAACTGTGACTATGTTCTGTAGTAACTGTGACTGTGGGTCTGTTAGATAACTGTTGACATGTGGATGTCTGTTAGATAACTGTTGGCATGTGGAGTCTGTTAGATAACTGTTGACATGTGGAGTCTGTTAGATAACTGTTGACATGTGGTCTGTTAGATAACTGTTGACATGTGGAGTCTGTTAGATAACTGTTGGTAATGTGGAGTCTGTTAGATAACTGTTGACATGATCAATGTGGAGTCTGTAGATACTGTAATAGATCTGTTAGATAACTGTGGAGTCTGTTAGATAACTGTTGAAATGTGGTGTCTGTTAGATAACTGTTGGATGTGAGTCTGTTAGATAACTGTTGACATATGGAGTCTGTTAGATAACTGTTGACATGTGGAGTCTGTTAGATAACTGTTGACATATGGAGTCTGTTAGATAACTGTTGACATGTGGAGTCTGTTAGATAACTGTTGACTATGTGGAGTCTGTTAGATAACTGTTGACATGTGGAGTCTGTTAGATAACTGTTGACATGTGGGTCTGTTAGATAACTGTTGACATGTGG
This sequence comes from Monoplex corrugatus, assembly GCA_030674185.1. Lineage (NCBI taxonomy): Eukaryota > Metazoa > Mollusca > Gastropoda > Littorinimorpha > Ranellidae > Monoplex > Monoplex corrugatus. The sequence goes on along the minus strand of JAPXFY010000022.1, from coordinate 1,487,732 downwards.
AGTCTGTTAGATAACTGTTGACATGTGGTCTGTTAGATAAGTGACTGTGAGTCTGTAGATAACTGTTGACATGTGAGTCTGTAGATAACTGTTGTTGATCTGTTAGATAACTGTTGCAGGAGTCTGTTAGATAACTGTTGACATGTGATCTGTTAGATACTGTTGACATGTGGAGTCTGTTAGATAACTGTTACATGTGGAGTCTGTTAGATAACTGTGACATGTAGTCTTAGATACTGTTACATTGAGTCTGTTAGATAACGTTGACATTGGAGTCGTAGATAACTGTTGACATGTGGAGTCTGTAGATAACTGTTGACATGGATCTGTTAGGACGTATAACTGTTGGCAGGTGGAGTCTGTCGAAATACTTCTAT
>JAPXFY010000022.1:1469855-1479855 GCA_030674185.1 Monoplex corrugatus | reverse complement strand
ACATCCCCTCGAAGTATTCTCCGTTGGCTAGGATGCAAAGTTCAAGCCTCCTACGCCAATTCTCAAGCGCCCTCTGATAGTCGGTTTTAGGCAGACCAGACAACTCTGATCTTACGGCTTTGGCGAGGTCTTGTACCCGGTCAAACTTACGCCCAGCGAGCTTTTCCTTCAGAACAGGGAACAGCCAGAAGTCGCATGGGGCCAAGTCGGGGCTGTAGGGTGGGTGGTCCAAAACTTGGATCCCTTGCTCGCTCAGGAAGGTTGTGGTGACCTTCGCCTTATGGGCACTGGCATTGTCATGCAGAAGAAGGGTCCTCTGGGTGCCGACGGTTGGGCGCTGCTCATGGATTTTTCCTACAACTTTGGGGAGCACAACTTGGGTATAGTAGGAGGCAGTGATTGTTGATTTCTCAGGCAAAATGTCAATTGCCACAAGGCCTTGCGTGTTGAAAAAAATAGAAAACAGTCGCTTGCGACTCTGGAATCCTGGGCGAAGAACAACTGGTCGGTCTCCGTCAGGGCCAACCCACATGCGGTTGCAGCGTTTGTTGGGGATGCCGTAGAATGTGAGCCAACTCTCATCTCCCGTCACTAAGTCACACAGTCGTTTTGGCCCGTTGGGCTCAAACTCATCGAGCAGTTTTCGTGAACATGCCACCCGCTGCTGCTTCTGATCATCACTTAAGAGATGTGGCACCCATCTTGCAGCCAGTTTTCTCATGTGAAGGTCTTTGTGCAGAATGTTGTTAATGGTGCCAATTGAAAGCTCACATGCCTCGCTTAATTCCCGCACAGTCGAATGTGGATCCTCCTCTATCAGTCTTTTCACATATGCAATGTTTTGTTCGTTCCGAGCTGGTAAAGCTCGCTCTGCACGATTACCCCAATCAGATGGCACTCTACCTGCTCCTAATTGTTTGACCCACCTGCAAACTGTGCGGTAAGACACACAATCCGTTCCGTAAACAGCTTGCAAATCTGCGTGTATCTTCCTACAATCGTCACCAAGTTGTAGCCTTGTGAAAGTGTAGAAACGAAATTGCTCATTGGTGACGTCCATTTTTTTCAGGCTCAGCTATTTGAAACACATTTGTAATTACGTCATACTCCGAGTTGCGTCATGATGTCAACTTTATTTTCTGCATGCTAATCAGGTAAACTTTAAAGTTGTGTTTGGTATAAACATTTTTCTGTGCGTTGCTTCGTTTTCAAACGGCAAGCCTAGTGTCATCTTAAATTGAACAACCCTCGTAGAAGAGAGATTTGATTTTGATCAAGAGCAGTCAGAATATCATTTGCAATTTTTACAAGAGCAGTTTCAGGGCTGTGTCCAGTGCGATAAGCCGACTGATAAGGGTAAGAGAGGTTGTTGGCGGTGATATGATCAGAGATCTGTGCGAGAACAATTTTTTCAAGGACTTTGGATAAGAAAGGTAGGTTGGAAACAGGTCGATAGTTTTTGAGGTTATTGGGGTCAAGACTAGGTTTCTTTAAAAGAGGTCTGACCAGGGCAGATTTGAAGGAAAAGGGAAAGATACCAGATGACAGGGAATTGTTGATGACAGTTGTGAAGTGAGGGAGCAAAGTATCTAGGCAGTGTGTTAAGATAGATGCTGGAAGAGGATCAAGCTCACAGGTCTTGATGTCAGAATGGCGGATTACATTGCGGATAGTAGTTTCAGAAGCAGGCTGAAAAGAAATAAGTGGTGTGCCTTGAAACAGAGGGTCGGGAATAGGAGGTTGAGAGATGGGCTGGGAGTCAAGACTGGAACGGATGGACCTAATTTTATCAATGAAAAAATCTGAAAAATGTTGTGCTAGACGGGCAGGGGGAAAGCATGATGGGAGATGAGATTTATCTGATTTGCCAAGGAGGGTATTAGTAACGGAATATAGCTGTTTTGATGTAGAGCATGCAATAATTTTCGCATTGTAAAAGGCAGACTTAGCAGAGTCAACTATAGCATTGACAGTTTTGTTGGCAGCCTGAAAAATCTGTTTATTGATAGTAATGCTGTTCTTCAGCCACCGTCTTTCAGCACGACGGCGTTCACGCTTGGCCTTAAGAAGATCAGGGCCAACGGCAGAAAACCAGGGCGATGGTGGTCTCTGGGATACCCTACGTCTGGTGGCGGGGGCGTGCATGTCCAGCAGATCACCAATAGTCCGATTGAGGTCGTCAGCAGAGGCTGGAGGACAGGACTGAAGAGCGGCCAGGAGATCTTCGTTGAAGACGACGGTGTTGATATCAACTAGTTTTCTGACCATGACATAGGTAGTTTGGGGTGGAGGCTTGGTCATTGAAAGTTGGCCGAGGATACAGACATGATCCGAAGGAAGAGTATAATCAATTTCAATGGATTTGATGAAGGACTGGTCAGTTCTATGAACAACCCAATCGAGGATGTTGCCTTTTTCGTGGGTTGGAGTGTCGATAGATTGGGTCAAGCCAAAGGAGTTCAAAGAGCTTATCAGTTTAGCAGTTATACTGTTGTTGTTGTCACTGTCTGTACCCCCCTCTAACAATACATGTTATATACAGTTATACTGTTGTTGTTGTCACTGTCTGTACCCCCCTCTAACAATACATGTGCTATATACAGTTATACTGTTGTTGTCACTGTCTGTACCCCCCCCCCTCTAACAATACATGTGCTATATACAGTTATACTGTTGTTGTCACTGTACCCCCCTCTAACAATACATGTGCTATATACAGTTATACTGTTGTTGTCACTGTCTGTACCCCCCTCTAACAATACATGTGCTATATACAGTTATATTGTTGTCACTGTACCCCCCTCTAACAATACATGTGCTATATACAGTTATACTGTTGTTGTTGTCACTGTACCCCCCTCTAACAATACATGTGCTATATACAGTTATACTGTTGTTGTCACTGTCTGTACCCCCCTCTAACAATACATGTGCTATATACAGTTATACTGTTGTTGTCACTGTCTGTACCCCCCTCTAACAATACATGTGCTATATACAGTTATACTGTTGTTGTCACTGTACCCCCCTCTAACAATACATGTGCTATATACAGTTATACTGTTGTTGTCACTGTCTGTACCCCCCTCTAACAATACATGTGCTATATACAGTTATACTGTTGTTGTCACTGTCTGTACCCCCCTCTAACAATACATGTGCTATATACAGTTATACTGTTGTTGTTGTCACTGTACCCCCTCTAACAATACATGTGCTATATACAGTTATACTGTTGTTGTCACTGTCTGTACCCCCCTCTAACAATACATGTGCTATATACAGTTATGCTGTTGTTGTTGTCACTGTCTGTACCCCCCTCTAACAATACATGTGCTATATACAGTTATACTGTTGTTGTTGTCACTGTCTGTACCCCCTCTAACAATACATGTGCTATATACAGTTATACTGTTGTTGTCACTGTACCCCCTCTAACAATACATGTGCTATATACAGTTGTACTGTTGTTGTCACTGTACCCCCCTCTAACAATACATGTGCTATATACAGTTATACTGTTGTTGTTGTCACTGTACCCCCCTCTAACAATATATGTGCTATATACAGTTATACTGTTGTTGTCACTGTCTGTACCCCCCTCTAACAATACATGTGCTATATACAGTTATACTGTTGTTGTTGTCACTGTACCCCCCTCTAACAATACATGTGCTATATATAGTTATACTGTTGTTGTTGTCACTGTCTGTACCCCCCTCTAACAATACATGTGCTATATACAGTTATACTGTTGTTGTTGTCACTGTCTGTACCCCCCTCTAACAATACATGTGCTATATACAGTTATACTGTTGTTGTTGTCACGTCTGTACCCCCCTCTAACAATACATGTGCTATATACAGTTATACTGTTGTTGTTGTCACTGTCTGTACCCCCCTCTAACAATACATGTGCTATATAAGTTATACTGTTGTGTTGTCACTGTACCCCCCTCTAACAATACATGTGCTATATACAGTTATACTGTTGTTGTTGTCACTGTCTGTACCCCCCTCTAACAATACATGTGCTATATACAGTTATACTGTTGTTGTTGTCACTGTCTGTACCCCCCTCTAACAATACATGTGCTATATACAGTTATACTGTTGTTGTTGTCACTGTACCCCCTCTAACAATACATGTGCTATATACAGTTATACTGTTGTTGTCACTTGTACCCCCCTCTAACAATACATGTGCTATATACAGTTATACTGTTGTTGTTGTCACTGTCTGTACCCCCTCTAACAATACATGTGCTATATACAGTTATACTGTTGTTGTCACTGTCTGTACCCCCCTCTAACAATACATGTGCTATATACAGTTATACTGTTGTTGTTGTCACTGTACCCCCCTCTAACAATACATGTGCTATATACAGTTATACTGTTGTTGTCACTGTACCCCCCTCTAACAATACATGTGCTATATACAGTTATACTGTTGTTGTTGTCACTGTACCCCCCTCTAACAATACATGTGCTATATACAGTTATACTGTTGTTGTTGTCACTGTACCCCCCTCTAACAATACATGTGCTATATTACAGATTAATACTTTTTGTTTGTTGTCATGTACCCCCTCTAACAATACATGTGCTATATACAGTTATACTGTTGTTGTCACTGTCTGTACCCCCCTCTAACAATACATGTGCTATATACAGTTATACTGTTGTTGTTGTCACTGTACCCCCCTCTAACAATACATGTGCTATATACAGTTATACTGTTGTTGTTGTCACTGTACCCCCTCTAACATTACATGTGCTATATACAGTTATACTGTTTTGTTGTCACTGTTACCCCCCTCTAACAATACATGTGCTATATACAGTTATACTGTTGTTGTCACTGTACCCCCCTCTAACAATACATGTGCTATATACAGTTATACTGTGTGTTGTCACTGTCTGTACCCCCCTCTAACAATACATGTGCTATATACAGTTATACTGTTGTTGTTGTCACTGTCTGTACCCCCCTCTAACAATACATGTGCTATATACAGTTATACTGTTGTGTTGTCACTGTCTTACCCCCTCTAACAATACATGTGCTATATACAGTTATACTGTTGTTGTTGTCACTGTACCCCCCTCTAACAATACATGTGCTATATAAGTTATACTGTTGTTGTCACTGTGTACCCCCCTCTAACAATACATGTGCTATATATAGTTATACTGTTGTTGTTGTCACTGTACCCCCCTCTAACAATACATGTGCTATATACAGTTATACTGTTGTTTGTCACTGTCTGTACCCCCCTCTAACAATACATGTGCTATATACAGTTATACTGTTGTTGTTGTCACTGTACCCCCCTCTAACAATACATGTGCTATATACAGTTATACTGTTGTTGTTGTACCCTCTACATAATGCTATATAAGTTAAGGTGTCACGACCCCCTCTAACAATACATGTGCTATATACAGTTATACTGTTGTTGTTGTCACTGTACCCCCCTCTAACAATACATGTGCTATATACAGTTATACTGTTGTTGTTGTCACTGTCTGTACCCCCTCTAACAATACATGTGCTATATACAGTTATACTGTTGTTGTCACTGTCTGTACCCCCCTCTAACAATACATGTGCTATATATAGTTATACTGTTGTTGTCACTGTCTGTACCCCCCTCTAACAATACATGTGCTATATACAGTTATACTGTTGTTGTTGTACTGTACCCCCTCTAACAATACATGTGCTATATACAGTTATACTGTTGTGTTGTCACTGTACCCCCTCTAACAATACATGTGCTATATACAGTTATACTGTTGTTTTCACTGTACCCCCCTCTAACAATACATGTGCTATATACAGTTATACTGTTGTTGTCACGTCTGTACCCCCCCTCTAACAATACATGTGCTATATACAGTTATACTGTTGTTGTTGTCACTGTACCCCCTCTAACAATACATGTGCTATATATAGTTATACTGTTTTGTTGTCACTCTGTACCCCCCTCTAACAATACATGTGCTATATACAGTTATACTGTTGTGTTGTCACTGGTACCCCCCTCTAACAATACATGTGCTATATACAGTTAATGTGTTGTTGTCACTGTACCCCCTCTAACAATACATGTGCTATATACAGTTATACTGTTGTTGTTGTCACTGTACCACCCCTCTAACAATACATGTGCTATATACAGTTATACTGTTGTTGTTGTCACTGTACTGTAACCACCATCTAAACAATACATGTGCTATAATACAGTTATACTGTTGTTGTGTCACTGTACCCCCCTCTAACAATACATGTGCTATATACAGTTATACTGTTGTTGTCACTGTACCCCCTCTAAACAATACATGTGCTAATACAGTTATACTGTTGTTGTTGTCACTGTACCCCCCTCTAACAATACATGTGCTATATACAGTTATACTGTTGTTGTTGTCACTGTACCCCCCTCTAACAATACATGTGCTATATACAGTTATACTGTTGTTGTTGTCACTGTACCCCCCTCTAACAATACATGGCTATATACAGTTATACGTGTTGTTGTCATGTACTGTACCCCCCTCTAACAATACATGTGCTATATAAGTTATACTGTTGTTGTCACTCTGTACCACCCTCTAACAATACATGTGCTATAAAGTTATATGTTGTTGTGTCACTGTACACGGTGTGACCGTCCCTCCTACAACAATACATGTGCTTATAGTTATACTTATGTGTTGCACTGTCCGTACCCCTCTAACAATACATGTGCTATATACAAGTATACTGTGTGTTGTTGTCACTGTAACGTACACCCTCCTCTAACATACATGGCTATATACAGTTTACGTTGTGTAGTACTGTACCCCAACATATGTGCTATACACATATACGTGTAGTGTGATCCTGACCCCTCAACAATACATGTCTAATAGAAAGTTATTACTGTGATTGTTGTCAGTCTGTACCCCCTCTAACAATGAATGTGCTATATACAGTTATAATGTTGTTGTCACTGTACCCCCCCTAACAATACATGAGTGTATCATAACATTATACTGTTGGGTGTGTCACTGTACCCCCCTCTAACAATATGTGTATATACAGTAACTGTTGTTGTCACTGTACCCCCCTAACAATACGATGTGCTAAATACACAGTTATACGGTTGTTGTGCACTGTACCCACCCTCTAACAATACATGTGTTAAATACAGTTATACTGTTGTTGTTGTCACTGTACCCCCCTCAACAATAGTTGTGCATATACAGTTAACTGTTGTTGTTGTCACTGTACCCCCTCTAACAATACATGTGCTATTACAGTTATACTGTTTGTTGTTGTCACTGTACCCCCCCTCTAACAATACATGGTGCTATATACCAGTATACTGTTGTGTGTCACTGTACCACCCCTCTAACAATACATGTGCTATATACAGTATACTGTTGTTGTTGTCACTGTCTGTACCACCCCTCTAACAATACATGTGCTATATACAGTTATACTGTTGTTGTTGTCACGTTGTACCCCCCTCTAACAATACATGTGCTATATACAGTTATACTGTGTTGTACGTACCCCTCTAACAAATACAGTGTTATACATTATACTGTTGTTGTTGTCACTGTTTACCCCCCTCTAACAATACATGTGCGTATTGTAGTCCATTGTGACAGACTGGGTTATGTTGACAGCGAGATAAGACAGTCCTGATACAGCCATCAGATATCAGACATACGCAGAGCAAGGTATGAGACACTACGGTGACAGAGAGAATGCAACGTTAACACAGAGTACATAAGGAGAGGTGGGACTGTGAGATTACAGCAAGAAGGCAACAGTAGACAGAGAGATTAGGGAGAGGTGAGACAGAGACAATGAGATGAGATAAAACACACACACATACATGTCTCTCTCTCTCTCTCTCCCCTTAACACACAGACAGATGGAGGTGTGACAGACACACACAGACAGGTGGAGGTGTGACAGACACACACAGACAGATGGAGGTATGACAGACACACACAGACAGGTGGAGGTGTGACAGACACACACAGATAGATGGAGGTGTGACAGACACACAGACAGGTGGAGGTGTGACAGACACACAGGCAGATGGAGGTGTGAGACACACACAGACAGATGGAGGTATGACAGACACACACAGACAGATGGAGGTGTGACAGACACACACAGACAGGTGGAGGTGTGACACACACACAGACAGGTGGAGGTGTGACAGACACACACAGACAGGTGGAGGTGTGGACAGACACACAGACAGGTGGAGGTGTGACAGACACACAGACAGGTGGAGGTGTGACAGACACACACAGACAGGTGGAGGTGTGACAGACACACACAGACAGATGGAGGTGTGACAGACACACACAGACAGATGGAGGTGTGACAGACACACACAGACAGGTGGAGGTGTGACAGACACACACAGACAGGTGGAGGTGTGACAGACACACACAGACAGGTGGAGGTGTGACAGACACACACAGACATATGGAGGTGTGACAGACACACACAGACAGATGGAGGTGTGACAGACACACACAGACAGGTGGAGGTGTGACAGACACACACAGACAGGTGGAGGTGTGACAGACACACACAGACAGGTGGAGGTGTGACAGACACACACAGACAGGTGGAGGTGTGACAGACACACACAGACAGGTGGAGGTGTGACAGATACACACAGACAGGTGGAGGTGTGACAGACACACACAGACAGGTGGAGGTGTGACAGACACACACAGACATATGGAGGTGTGACAGACACACACAGACAGATGGAGGTGTGACAGACACACAGACAGGTGGAGGTGTGACAGACACACACAGACAGATGGAGGTGTGACAGACACACACAGACAGATGGAGGTGTGACAGACACACAGACAGGTGGAGGTGTGACAGACACACAGACAGATGGAGGTGTGACAGACACACACAGACAGGGGATGTGACAGACACACAGACAGGTGGAGGTGTGACAGACAGGTGGAGGTGTGACAGATACACACAGACAGACAGGTAGAGGTGTGACAGACACAGACAGGTGGAGGTGTGACAGATACACACAGACAGAGGACACACACAGACGAAAGTCCGGACTTTATATTTTTTTGTTATGAGGGATCCACCATACTCAGTCAATTCCACATGTACTCCACCCCAATCTGCCTTCAATGAGCTGGCCGGCTTCCTCAGCCCACACACAACCCGATGTTAACGTCAACAAAGTCTTCAGATGGGAAGGAAGGATCTATGAAACACTAAGCTGTCAGTGTCACTGTTAGAATGATGGTTAAGATGGCCAGTGAACTGGCCAGTTTTTAATGCCGATCGCTGCAACTGAACTGAGATAATCGGATCTTGAGCCCAGGGTTCTATCAAAAGAACCAATGAAAACAGAGATTGGGGACAGTTCAAACAGACAGGTCAAACAGAGAGAGGCAAACAGACAGCGGCCACTGAGACGAGAACGAGTTAAAACCACAGACACATGACGATTTAGTGGCTGTCCTAAAATGTATTCAGGTCATGTAATATACAGGGGAAATCTATTGCTACAAATTAATCTAAGATCCACTGCCCAAACTCATTGTCTAACAGCAGTAGATACGGAGGATTTTCCCTCAAAGAATTCAAGTTTAACAAAGCCAGTATCACCTGAGCTTACAAAGCAGTTACATCGACTAATCCTCATCAGTCTAACTGGAAACGATAGACCTAATCCTCTACACACACACAATACACACACACACACACACACACACACACACACACACACTCTCTCTCTCTCTCTCTCTCTAATACATCCTTACACACACACACACTCTCTCTCTCTCTCTCTAATACATCCTTACACACACACACACACTCTCTCTCTCTCTCTCTCTAATACATCCTTACACACACACACACTCTCTCTCTCTCTCTCTCTCTAATACATCCTTACACACACACACACACACACACTCTCTCTCTCTCTCT
>JAPXFY010000022.1:1442355-1464855 GCA_030674185.1 Monoplex corrugatus | reverse complement strand
TAAGAAAACATCAACAGTAATAACAGGACATCAACAATAATAAGGAGACATCAACAGTAATAAAGGACATCAACAATAATAAGGAACATCAACAGTAATAACAGGACATCAACAATAATAAGGAGACATCAACAGTAATAACAGGACATCAACAATAATAAGGACACATCAACAGTAATAACAGGACATCAACAATAATAAGGAGCACATCAACAGTATACAGGACATCAACATAATAAGACGATCACAGTAATAGAGGACTCAACATATAGGGGAATCAACAGTTCTGTCACTTACCACACGTCCAGAGAGCGACGACATTTTCATGCTGGTACACACAGATCTGAAAAACATGCGTGTCATCATGATAATCTGCATCTTACCCCACCTGGGGGGGGGGGGGGGGGGGGGGGGGGGGGATAGGCCTTGAAGGTTGGGGGGGGGGGAAGATGAAGATGGGATGAAAACAAGTTTAAGAGCAGAGAACAATTAATCTGTTGATTTAAAACAACATATTTTTTTCAATAAACAGATCATATTTTTCATGCAAGAAAACAAACTCATGCCTCAGATTTAAACCTCTGTAGTCAGAATGGAAGACAGCAGGCCATAACATACAGATACACAGACACTTATAAAACATATCCATCAAAATTCACAACAATGAAATTAAAGTAACGACCATTGATGACACAGGGACAGATCTACAGACACCTGACCAGGACACAGAAACTGTTAAAAACAATTCATCCCTAGACAGGTAGACACTGAAACAGACAGACCGGGGCAGACAACTATAAGCAACTCACCCTGAGACAGACACAGACAAGACATAGACAGACACAGACAGACACAGACAGACAGGTACACACACAGAGACCCAGACAGACACATACACAGACCGCACAGGGACAAGCCACTAAGCCTGAGACAGACACACAGATAGACAGACAGGGCAGGGGACAGTACAAGGAACTCACCCTGAGACAGACACAGGCAGACAGACAGGCACACACACACATACAGACAGACACAGATAGACAGACACGACACGGAAAAGTACTTGGAAGCATCTCCCCCTGATAGACAGACACACCACACACACACACACACACGACAGAGAGAAGTACAATCCACTCACCCTGAAACACTCACAGACACAGCCAGCCACAGCCACAGACAGACACACACACAGACAGACACAGACAGCCACAGACAGACACACACACACACAGACAGGACAGGGAGGAGTACAAGCCACTCACCCTGAAACAGACACACACAACGACACACACAGACAGGACAGGGAAAAGTACCAGCCACTCATGCTGAAACACACACAGACACACACACACACAGACACACACACACACAGACACACACACACACACTCATACACACAGACACACACACACACATGACAGGGAAAAGTACCAGCCACTCATGCTGAAACACACACAGACACACACACACACACACACACAGACACACACACACAACACACACACACACACATACACACACACACACACACAGACACACACACACACCCCACAGGACAGGACAGGGAAAAGTACAGCCACTCATGCTGAAACACACACAGACACACACACACACAGACACACACAGACACAGACACACACACACACACACACACACACACACACACACAACACACACACACACACACACACACACACACACACACAGGACAGGGAAAAGTACCAGCCACTCATGCTGAAACACACACAGACACACACACACACAGACACACAGACACATACACACACAGACACACACACACAGGACAGGGAAAAGTACCAGCCACTCATGCTGAAACACACACACACACAGACACACACACACACACACACACACACACACACACACAGGACAGGGAAAAGTACCAGCCACTCATGCTGAAACACACACAGACACACACACACACAGACAGACACACATAGACACACACACACACAGGACAGGGAAAAGTACCAGCCACTCATGCTGAAACACACACACAGACACACACACACACAGACACACACACACGACACACACACACCACAGGACAGGGAAAAGTACCAGCCACTCATGCTGAAACACACACACAGACACACACACACACACACAGACACACACACACACAGGACAGGGAAAAGTACCAGCCACTCATGCTGAAACACACACACACACACACACACAGACACACACACACACAGACACACACACACACAGGACAGGGAAAAGTACCAGCCACTCATGCTGAAACACACACACAGACACACACACACACACACACACACACAACACACACACACACAGGACAGGGAAAAGTACCAGCCACTCATGCTGAAACACACACAGACACACCACACAGACACACACACACACACAGACACACACACACACAGGACAGGGAAAAGTACCAGCCACTCATGCTGAAAACACACACACACACACACACACACAACACAGAGGACAGGGAAAAGTACCAGCCACTCATGCTGAAACACACACAGACACATACCAACACACCCCACAGACACCACACACCACACCACACAGGACAGGGAAAAGTACCAGCCACTCATGCTGAAACACACACACACACACACACACACACACACACAGACACACACACACACACTGGACAGGAAACGTACCAGCCACTCATGCTGAAACACACACAGACACACACACACACAAGGACAGGGAAAAGTACCAGCCACTCATGCTGAAACACACACAGACACACACACCACAACACACCCCAGCAGCAACAACCAGGACAAAAGTACCAGCCACATCATGCTGACAACACACACAAGACACACACACACACACAAAGGACAGGGAAAAGTACCAGCCACTCATGCTGAAAACACCACACACAACACAACAAAACACAACAGGACAGGGAAAAGTACCAGCCACTCATGCTGAACACACACAGACACACACACACAGACACCACACACAGCACACCACACAGACACACACACACACAAGGACAGGGAAAAGTACCAGCCACTCATGCTGAAACACACACAGACACACACACAGACACACACACACGACACAGACGACACACCACACAGGACAGGGAAAAGTACCAGCCACTCATGCTGAAACACAAACACACACACACACACACACACACACAACACAACAGGACAGGGAAAAGTACCAGCCACTCACCCTGAGACAGACAAACAGACACAGACAGACACAGACAGATAGGACAGACAGGACAGGGAAAAGTACAGCACTCACCCTGAGACAGACAAACACGACACAGACAGACACAGACAGAAGGACAGACAGGACAGGGAAAAATACAAGAACTCACCCTGAGACAGACAAACAGACACAGACAGACACAGACAGATAGGACAGACAGGACAGGGAAAAATACAAGAACTCACCCTGAGACAGACAACAGACACAGACAGCAAGAAAGAGACAGACGGACAGGGAAAAATACAAGAACTCACCCTGAGACAGACAAACAGACACAGACAGACACAGACAGATAGGACAGACAGGACAGGGAAAAATACAAGAACTCACCCTGAGACAGACAAACAGACACAGACAGACACAGACAGATAGGACAGACAGGACAGGGAAAAATACAAGAACTCACCCTGAGACAGACAAACAGACACAGACAGCACAGACAGATAGGACAGACAGGACAGGGAAAAATACAAGAACTCACCTGAGACAGACAAACAGACACAGACAGACACAGACAGACAGACAGGACAAAATACAAGACACTGGGCATCCCTGCAGCAGACAACAGACACACAGACCACGACAGAAACGCACAACACAACATTGTTACAAAAATACCAAACAACCCTTGAACAACCCTGCCACAACCCACTTTTATTCCTACAACCATTTCAACCCACACAACACCAATTTAACACAACCACAACCCCATTTTAAACCAAATCCATTTTACTTACCACAACCACAACCCCATTTTAACAACCACAACCACAACCCCATTTTATCCACAACCACAACCCATTTTAACAACCACAACACACAACCCCATTTTAACAACCACAACCACAACCCCATTTTAACAACACACAACCCCATTTTAACAACCACAACCCATTTTAACAACCACAACCCCATTTTATCCACAACCAACCCTATTTTAACAACCACAACCATTTTTACCACAACCACAACCCATTTTAACAACCACAACCACAACCCCATTTTATCCACAACCCTATTTTAACAACCACAACACATTTTTACCACAACCACAACCTATTTTAACAACCACAACTCCATTTAACAACAACTACAACCCATTTTAACCACAACAACCACCTTATTTTAACCACCACCACAACAACTTTTTAACCAACCACGTCAACAAACCACAACCTAAGTGTAACCCACCACAAACCAAACACCAAGCCACAGAAAACAAAACTGTCAACTTTTCAACAAAGCCAACACAGGAAGTTGCTGAAGACCCAAGGCAAACCATGACTGTACTGTCATTTCTTTTTTTTTTAGCTGATTTTGTGCAATGTGACCATAAAGTCCTTATATAAAAAAAATTATATAATATGACGAAGTGTTAATATCTGACAAAGAAGACACTGTTTTAGTCTCAATGAGGCACTCTGAACTGAACAGAACAGAACTATCACACACTGCATATCATTATTAACCCTTTGACTCCCGCACCCCACCCACCAACTGCAAAAACTTAACCCTCTGACTCCCTCCCACTATCCAACAGCTTCCCGCAGGAAGCTGGTGGATAGGGTAAGGGAGTCAAAGGGTTAAGTTTTTGCTTTGCAGGCATGGTTGGCAATGCAGGATGTCAAAAGGTTAAGCATGATTCAGGCTACAGTTCACATTTCACACTCACAAAAACTGTTATTTAAAAAAAAAACACTCACACATAATAATAAATGGGTGTAAAAGATTATTCAAATAACACAGAAAGCCTACAGTATTTTCAGCAATCATACAATGATACACCCAAATAACACTACAGGAGAATGTGTACATTAATACCAGAATGAGAAACTAAATCAAAACAACTCCCTCCGTTTAATTTTAACTATATTTAAGAAACAAATTTTTTACTCCATTTTGATAGAAACTGTTTAAACTGACTGCAGACTGTCCAGATAGTGCTAACAACATTATATGGAAAGGAAAAAAACAAAAATAACGACAATATGAAGTGAACTGTGCATGAATGATTTTGCTGGGGCATTGACAAGACATACCATACATAGTATACTCTGCTAGTTTATAATCATTTTGTCTATTCATCCATTTATGTTTTCCCTTGTTTATCTCTATTCAGAAGTAATCTATACTACACCCACATCTATACAAGACAAAACAAGGCTGGCAATACGTTGTCAGTCTGCGCTGATCAGATTTCTGGCACTTTTCTGGATATTCTTAGAAAACATGCAAAGATTTTTGTATCAGTTGTTAAACATTATAATTAGCAACGGGTCAACATGACTGTGTACAAATGATCATTATAAAGAAAGAAAAGCATACAATGATACATGTATTCCTGCACACAGCACTGAAACCAAAAACAAAATCATTACAAAATCATTCAGTTTCAGACACAAATTTAACGTAAGATCAGTAAAAGTTACAATGTTATACCAAAGACCAAGAGCAAGAAGTCCTGTTAGAGTTCTGTTAGCATTTGATAAAGTGTGGTTCCCAATAACATTCATTTATAACATGTTCCAATAACTAACATAGATCATTTACAACACATATCTCCTCTCTAAATCAGAGCATGCAAGGTCCATTCCCCATCCCCCCCCCCCCACCCCCATTCAAGGAAAGCCTGATCAACCTCTGCTCCTACACCTTACACATGTTCCTTGGAATCCAGGCATTTTAATCATATTCCATACTACCTGATTCTGGCAGCAGCAATTCAGAGAGTGCTTAAGATGCAACATACAGCGGATTTAATCACAACACAGTGCATAGATCTGCTTGACAACGTTAATAGCCTGTCTGACCGTGCATTAGCAGCACTGAGGGGAGAATTTCCTACATTTTGGGTGGTACATGAAAAATAATAATATTAATATATATCAAATAGTTTAAAACAGTTCAACGTTATTTACACACACAACTGAATGATGCACATTTTCCAACCAATCATAACAAAGAAATGGGGAGATAATTTTTAGCGAACAGAACTTTGACCTGTGTGTGGGCGCATGCTGCAAAAGAAAGGCTTAATCACAAATACAGTGTTTTATATGCTTGAATACAGCCAACCCAATTGCAATACACTTGTGACCTCTGTACATCCATAAGGCACTAAACAGTGTGTGTGCTTGAAATACAAAAATATAGAATGGGCCTAAAGCCTATTAACCCTCTGACTCCTGCATCCTATCTACCAACTGCAAAAATTTAACCCTTTGACACTCACCCTGCCCAACAGCTTCCTGGGTACTTAGTCTTTGTAGAGATGGGTTACTGGTGAACCAGGAGTGTTCAGTCCTAGTGGTATTATGTCTTTGTAGAGATGGGTTACCTGTGAACCATGGAGTGTTCAGTCTAGTGGGTACTTATGCTTGCACAACGTTAATAGCCTGTCTGACGTGCATAGCAGCACTGGTAGGGAGAATTTCCTACATTTGGGTGGTACATGAAAAATAATAATTAATATATCAAATAGTTTAAAAGTTCAATATCCTATAGTTAGTATAACATTAATACTGAATATTATCCTATACTATAGTTAGTATAACATAATACTGAATATATCCTATAGTTGTATAATATAATACTGAATAAATCCCATAGTTAGTATATATTAACACTGAATTATCCTATAGTTAGTATAACATTAAGATTAACACTGAATAATATTATATATCTGACCAAATACCACAAAAACAACAACAGACAACATCAGAAATTCACTGAAACAGTGACAGACAGATTGATAATGCAACAGAGGACCACAACCAAAGCTGCAGAACAAAGTGAAACTGAACCAAGCCATGTCTCACATATACAATACATACTGTATTCTGACCCAAACTCAAGTGTGTGAATGATCAAATTATGCAGCAAAAGACATTTCCAACAGTGACATCAATCTTGCACAATTCAGAATACTGACCGTATTCTGTGAAACAGCATCAGATTAACCCTTTTACTCCCACACCTTATCCACCAGCTGAAAAAAATTAACCCTTTCAGTTTCACTCCGTGCCCCCTATCCACCAACTTCCTGCAAGACGCTGGTGGATAGGGTGAGGAAGTCAAAGGGTTAAGTTTTTCATTTGCTATCATGGCTGACAATGCAGGATGCTGGTGGACATGGTGAGGGAGTCAAAAAGTTCAGTACAGTCAAACTTGACCTTCAAATAGTAATAACAGTTGTACAACTTAAATAATAACTTTGTTTTGTGACATATACTACATGTGACTTAGTAACTAACAAATACACAGAAAAACCTGAAACCAGACCATACTAAAACTGGTCTTTATAGTAACGCATGTCACAAAGGACAAACTTACAAACATTCATACTGCAATAAAATTATACAAGTATTCCCACTCACTGACTTAAAACAATAAAAGTGTAAATTTATCGCATGAATCAGGGCAAACTATGTAGGTCTACATGTATACTTACATGATTCCATAATTGACATAACTTCCAATTCATCTGACCATTAAACTATTTGAATTTCAAAAGATGAAATCAATTCTTTTACCATTCTTGGCAATTAAACTAAAGTCAATCATAGGACCCGAAAGCTGCAAGTTACTCCAGTCAACAGGCTGTCATGTCACTGTCAGCTGTAGACAATGCTGACTTAGTCAGTCTTGATCTATTTCATGATAAAACTTTCTGGGTTCCTCTACTCTGCATGATGAATGGTTACCTTCCAAAATAATGGCATGCTGAGGCCTTACAGTGTTGTGTGTGGGTAAGCAGAATACAGCCATACTTCAGCTGTCTGAGGTCAGGGTGCAGAAGACAGTAGAATCGAAGCAGGAAAAGCAAAACCACAGCATTCAGTGCCCAGAAGTACATTATTTAAATAGACAACATTGAGTATATGAATTCAGGAAATACTACACAGCTACAGCTGAAGAAAATGCATGAAAAAGAAGGGTGGAGACATTTCAAATGTGTGGCATTCCTTGCATACCAAGTCTTCTTTTACCTAAAACAATCAAATGAAGAAAACAAAAAATAATCAATGAAGTATCAAATGAAAGCCACTGACAAATTCAAAAAGGGATCACGCCATTCCAAAAAAATAGTCTCCACCTCTGTCCATCATAGGAGATCCAGTTCAACAACAGCCCATGTCAATGACACTGAGTCGGGAGTTTTGAGACAGTTGAAGAGATTCATCGCACTTGGGCAACTCATTATGCGCTCTACCTGAATCTACCAGCAATTATCTGGCAGACTGTCTGAGCCTGTGCAAAACCCTATACACTGACATTCATAATGACAAGGTCTTGAAATGGGGACCTGGGGAAGGTGAGAGGTCGGAAGGGGGGAAGGGAACTATGTAACACCAAAGAGAATACTGCCTACGGCTTACTCTCTCTGGTAACACTAACTTGACTAAGCTGATATCACCAGAATGATGAAAACAAGATGGACAGCCAATAGGTCAGATTTTAAGTTGCATGCTGGGTTTAAACTAGAGATTTCAGATCTTTAAGTCCACAGCTCTATCAAATGATCCAACCTGCCCACAATGCAGGATGTTATGGCTGTAAAGGTTGTTATGGCTGTAAGGTTGTTATGCTTAAAGGTTGATATGGCTGTAAAGGTTGTTATGGCTGTAAAGGTTGTTATGGCTGTAAAGGTTGATATGGCTGTAAAGGTTGATTTTGGCTGTAAAGGTTGTTATGGCTGTAAAGGTTGATATGGCTGTAAGGTTGATATGGCTGTAAAGGTTTTTATGGCTGTAAAGGCTGATATGCTGTAAAGGTTGTTATGGCTGTAAAGGTTATGGCTGTAAAGGTTGTTATGGCTGTAAAGGTTGTTATGGCTGTAAAGGTTGTTATGTTGGCTGTAAAGGTTGATATGGCTGTAAAGGTTGTTATGGCTGTAAAGGTTGATATGGCTGTAAAGGTTGATATGTGTAAGTTGTTATGGCTGTAAAGGCTGATATGCTGTAAAGGTTGTATGGCTTAAAGTTGATAGGCTGTAAAGGTTGTTATGGCTGTAAAGGTTGATATGGCTGTAAAGGTTGATATGGCTGTAAAGGATGTTATGGCTGTAAAGGCTGATATGCTGTAAAGGTTGTTATGGCTGTAAAGGTTGATATGGCTGTAAAGGTTGATATGGCTGTAAAGGTTGTTATGGCTGTAACGGTTGTTAATGTTATGGCTGTAAAGGTTGATAATGATATGGCTGTCATTTTGTCTCTGTTTTCTTTGTCTATCCTTCTTCTCTCTATAAGATGGAAAGGAAACACCTTTTATGAATGTGGATTCAACCATATCAATGACACTGACTGACTGAGACAGTCAGAGCCTCATAATTGTTTTTTATCACTAACTAGCAGTAAAATGTATGAATTCACTTGCCAACTTAGAAACAGGAAGTTGGGGGGGGGGGGGGGGTAAGGGGGGCAAGAACTGAAAAAAATGACACTACTGACAGCCATGTCAATCCTTACAAAGAGTGGCACATGAAACTTCGATAAACTAACCATCTGTAAAATTTGAAATACACAAAATTACAACTAACCTACTAGTAGTACTACCCCTATAGGTATACATCTCTAGCACAATCTACAACTAACCTACTAGTAGTAACCTATTCCCTATTATTATTAGGTCTCTATAGGTATACATCTCTAGCACAATCTACAACTAACCAACTACCCCTATATAAATCTCCAACACAATCAGGCCAATGAACTATACTGATGACAGGACAACAACGACTTACAGTACATTACTTGTAAATTTGATTGACCAGTTGCACATGTATGGAATGGAATGGCATCACTATTCATTCTTCTTTCTCTGTCTCTGGCTAAGAGCCTGTCTCATCCTCCTTACTGAAGTTACTCCCTCCCCTAGATGAGACTAAGCATTATTTGACATGGTGTTGACCCTGAGAAGGCTCTAGTAGTCAGCTGGGCTATAAGCAATATGAACTGAACAGACTAAGCATCCATACACATGCAACTTCAAAATCAAATTGAAATTCCCCTGTGATTCGCTGATTATAGTATAATTTATACAGTAATTCTACTTGTCATGTCATCTACTGATCTAGGCCTGTACAAATTTCCATGTCTTCTGTTAGCTTCAGTTCTGAATCCACTTCAGATATTACTCAGGCAAATCATTACTGTTATTTCTGCTTAAAACCCAGCCAACGGCATAGAGCCACATCAGGGCTATAACCGTTTCAAAACATACACAATGCTTCAACAGGAAAAAAAGGAAAAGAAAATTAAGTACACATAACAATTATAAAAATAGTATAAGGAGATGCCCCTAGCATTCACCACTCCATCCAATTTATCACACAGGGGATTTAAAACTCATACCTGAATACAATTTAAACATATATAAGAACACTAAAAACTAGTAAAAGTATAAAGATGGACCTACATTATTATAAAACTGCTTCCCCATATCACCTTCCCTATGTACAGCCAAAAATGCACTTAATACATGTATGTGCCCAAATATCACTCCTATGAGACAGCATGGAAGACTTTAGTGAACACATACATACAAGTGAATGGACCAACAACTTGAACAAGGCAGAAAATGACAGGATAAAATGACAGAATGCAAAAGAACAAGGCAGAAACAATGCGAGTGACAGAAAAGAAGAAATTTCTAGCACAGATTTTTCAGAAGGTGGGGGATACTATTTGTATTCAAAGAGCCTCTGGCATCCCCAGTGCTTCAGGCAAATTAAGTATTGCAAAAGCTGATACAATTCTTAGCAAAGATAGACAAAAGAAATTCTGGAATTGTATGTACGGATCAAACAGAACTGACTAATTATGGCGTATAGGCTCAGGCCTATGTATCTGATATGGGTGTAGATTCAAGACAGCATATGGACTGAGAAACAATGGTCAACTTAACCCTTTGACTCCTGCATCCTACCTGTCAATTGCAATAAAACTTAACCCTTTGATTCCCTCACCCTATCCACCAGCTTTCTGCAGGAAGCTACTGGATAGGATGAGGGTCTCAGGGAGTCAAAGATTAAGTTTTTGCTTTGCTAGCATGGTTGACAATGCAGGATGCTGGTGGACAGGCTTCGGGAGTCAAATGGTTAACAGGCCTGTTCACACCTTGATTTCCTCCCTTTAGTTTTGTGCATGACGCGAGACAACAACAGCCACAGCACTGGGCTTTCCCCATTTGAGCAACTGGGCAGTCACAATCAATGCC
Organism: Monoplex corrugatus; assembly: GCA_030674185.1. Classification (NCBI taxonomy): domain Eukaryota; kingdom Metazoa; phylum Mollusca; class Gastropoda; order Littorinimorpha; family Ranellidae; genus Monoplex; species Monoplex corrugatus. The sequence continues at coordinate 1,453,395 of JAPXFY010000022.1, read as the reverse complement.
ACTGCTAGGCAGTGATACCCGACAGGCCCAACAGCAGTGTTTATACAAACCAAAAAACAGAACATGAAAACCCACACAGATGGCCCAATGGCCAATTCAATGGAAATGTCTTTTTCAAATGTTAGATCTACTGACTCGAACAGCAAGTCGTCAGATCGCACAAATCACGCTGCGATTGCGCGCCAGTGTCATCATCCATGCGTGACATCAGCAGCGACAGTTCGGAAACTGAACATTTATTGACCAACAATGCCCCAGCTGCCTCTGATTTAACTTTTAATTTAATCTGTTTAGGTGTGCTTTGTTTCCATTCTTAAAAGTTCAAACTGCTCAACACTTACATAACATTTTTTCCAGCGATTCTGACCAAATAAAACTGTTTTCAACCTACCTGCTTCTTGCAGCCCTTGAACACAATAGCAAAAGCTCCATGACCGAGAATATCTTTCTTGTCGTAACAATAATCACCAATGGTTTCCATTTTACGACATGCCATTCCTTCCAAGAAGCATCAATGAAACTGATTTACTTCCGATCCCAAGATCAGCTTGATGTGATTCATTATTTGTTCAGCGCCTGCTGACTGTGTTTCTGATAGCGCAGTTCTTGCCATCTGATTATGTTTGTGTTTCGGCCTTCTCACGTTGTTGTAAATGCGCTCAATAAATAGTGCATAGTCCAAATCTTATGTTTAGTTTTACAGAAATTGCGATATATATAATCATTAATGGCAAATATTTTATTAAGAATATATTCAGAGTCATGCCGCCAAATATTTGCTGGATCCTCCGGAGACAAGTTTGTTTCGAACAATGAACATAATGCAGCGGGACTTTCTATTCATCCGCGACCTTGACACTAGAGTTCAGCTGACGGAGATCTCGCGAGACTTGTCCAATGTTTTTGTTTGGAAAGAACCACGTGGTTCACTGGTAGCTGAGTTTACATTTCTGTTGCAAGTTTTTCATGAGTTACTGCCCATTTTCTATGCCGTCACACTTGAAACCTTCAATACACTTTATTACTCAAGGAAAGTAGCATTAGGTCCCACTGGACCTGTCTTAACAGCTAATCCTTGCTGCTCTACATAGATAATATTAGCATATAATGAATAATAGTATGCGTAGCGTTTGAATGTATTACGAAAAGTAGGTACGCTCACAAATGTAGGTTATTTCGTTGTCAGTTTCTTACTCCATGATGATCCTCGGCACAAGTTAACAACGATGTCTGCCAGATAAAACGAGATTTTTGTATCTGATTTTTGTATCTGGTGTTTGTTTGTTTGTAATCTTACAAACAATTAAGGCCTCAACATTTGAAACATTCGTGTCAATGGCCTCCAAAATCCCAGACTAGACCGACCCCCCTTCCCTCCCCCCCACTTCCACTCAGAGCCCCTGCCCCACCCACCCTGCTGGGCTCTTCATCCACCCCACCCCTCTTGCCCTCTTCACCCCCTTCCCCCTCCTACCTCCTCACCCCACCACCCTCATTCCCCCACCCCCCACCCCACCATCATCATGATTAAAACTGAACTTTTAAGACATGTCCACTGCCCCAGATTTATCTGCTGCAAACCCCCCCCCTCCCCCCAGTTATAGGCGCCAGAATAATCAAGTTTGATTGTGGGCCCTCAACACTGAAGAAGAAGAAAAAGAAGAAGAAGAAGAAGACGCTTGACAAAGGCCAGTTGGCCGAAAATTTGCGTCTGTCTTGTCTTGTATTAATTAAATACGCGTTCTTATTCTTCTTTCGTGTTTTTTCTGGCTCCTGTTTGCTTGAACGCGGGCAGTCACACTTGTTTTGGATAGAGAAAACGAGAAGTCAGAATTTAGAATGTTTAAATGAAAATGGCTTGAGGCCTTGCCACACATACACTCAAACACACACGTCTACAAACATATGTGTGTGTGTATGCGTGCGTGTGTGTGTGTGGTAATAGTTACGATAATATTTTCTATAAAAGAAACAGAAATAAAAAAGCGCAATAGACACACAGAAAACAAGACAGGAAAACAGGTACAAGAACAAGAAAATAAACAAGAAGGGAGACATGTCAACCAACACAATGATGAAAACATAACAACATAACAACACAATGATGAAAACATAACAACATAACAACACAATGATGAAAACATAACAACACAATGATGAAAACATAACAACACAATGATGAAAACATAACAAACAATGATGAAAACATAACAACACAATGATGAAAACATAACAACACAATGATGAAAACTTAACAACACAATGATGAAAACAACCAACATAACAACACAATGATGAAAACATAACACATAACAACACAATGATGAAAACATAACAACATAACAACACAATGATGAAAACATAACAACATAACAACACAATGATGAAAACATAACAACACAATGATGAAAACATAACAACACAATGATGAAAACATAACAACACAATGATGAAAACATAACAACAAAAACACAATGATGAAAACATAACAACACAATGATGAAAACATAACAACACAATGATGAAAACATAACAACACAATGATGAAAACATAACAACACAATGATGAAAACAGACCAACATAACAACACAATGATGAAAACATAACAACACAATGATGAAAACATAACAACACAATGATGAAAACAGACAACATAACAACACATATGAATAAAAACATAACAACACAATGATGAAAACATAACAACACAATGATGAAAACATAACAACACAATGATGAAAACAGACCAACCAACATAACCAACACAATGATGAAAACAAACAACATAAAACATAAAAACAACACACAATGATGAAAAACATAACAACCAAAAACAACACACAATGATGAAAACAACAACATAACAACACAATGATGAAAACATAACAACATAACAACAATGATGAAAATAAAACACATATGACACAATAACAACACAATGATGAAAATATAAACAAACACAATGAAAACAACAACATAACAACACAATGATGAAACAAACAACATGAACAACAACATAACAACCATGATGAACATAACAACACAATGATGAAAACATAACAACATAACAACACAATGATGAAAACTAAAACAACAACAAAATAACAACACATGATGAAAAACATAACAACATGATAAACATACTACAACACAATGATGAAAACATAACAATCAACAATGATGAAAACATAACCAACATAACAACACAATGATGAAAACATAACAACAACATAAAAACAAATAACAACATAACAACATAACAACACAAGATGAAAACATACAACATAACATACACACATGATGAAAACATAACAACATAACAACAAATGATGAAAATAAAACCAATGATGAAAACATAACAACATAAAACAACACAATGATGAAAACATACAACAATGTAAACATAACAAACACAATGATGAAAAAACATACAACACAAATCATAACAACACAATGATGAAAACATAACAACACAATGATGAAACATAACAACAAATGATGAAACATAACAACACAATGATGAAACAGACCAACAAACAACACATGATGAAAACATAAACAAACAAACAATGATGAAACAACAACATAACAACACAATGATGAAAACATAACAACATAACAACACAATGATGAAAACATAACAACATAACAACACAATGATGAAAAAACAAATAACAACACAATGATGAAAACATACAACATAACAACACATGATGAAAACATCAACATAACAACACATGATGAAAAAAACAACATAACAACACAATGATGAAAACATAACAACATAACAACACAATGATGAAAACATAACAACATAACAACACATATAAAATAACAATAACAACACAATGATGAAAACACAACATAACAACACAATGATGAAAACATAACATAACACAATAAACATAACATACAACAAATGATGAAAATACATCAACTAAAAACATAACAACAATGATGAAAACAAAACTAACAACACATATAAAACAACACATACCAATGATGAAAAACATAACAACATAACAACACAATGATGAAAAACATAACAACATAACAACACAATGATGAAAACATAACAAACATAACAACAATGATGAAAACACCAACTAACAAAAATGATGAAAACATAACAACCATAAACAAACACAATGATGAAAACATAACAACATAACAACACAATGATGAAAACATAACAACATAACAACACAATGATGAAAACATAACAACATAACAACACAATGATGAAAACATAACAACATAACAACACAATGATGAAAACAGACCAACATAACAACATAACAACACAATGATGAAAAAACACTAACAACATAACAACACAATGATGAAAAACAACAACAACATAACAACACAATGATGAAAACATAACAACATAACAACACAATGATGAAAACCAATAACAACATAACAACACAATGATGAAAACATAACAAAACATAACAACACAATGATGAAAACATACAAACATAACAACACAATGATGAAAAATAACAACATAACATAACAACACAATGATGAAAACATAACAACATAACAACACAATGATGAATACAGACCAACATAACAACACAACTCAAACATTATCAAGACTAGCAAATCATATCAGTATCAGTGAGAAGGGAGTAAAAAGGAGGGAGAGAGAGACAGACAGACAGACAGTCAGGCAGAGACAGAGACAGAGAGACAGAGAGGAGACAGACACACAGACAGACAGGCAGAGAGACAGACAGACAGATAAAAGAGAGGGGGGAGGAGCAGAGAGGGGAGTTGAGAGGGGGGGGAGAGAGAGACAGAGAGAGAGAGACAGACCGATACACAGACAGATAAAGAGAGAGAGGGGGGGGGAGAAGAGAGACAGAGAGAGAGAGACAGACCGATACACAGACAGATAAAGAGAGAGAGGGGAGAGAGAAAGAGAGAGATAGAGAGACAGACAGACAGACAGAGAGAGATTTAGCATTTCAATCAGAAAGCTTATAGCTGAAAACTCATGGGATAAAAATGGAACTGTTTGCAGTAAATAGGCAGACAAATAGTGTATGTAGATCTAGAAAAACAGTTTCAATTACAATGATTATTCACATTATGCCAAGCAGATAATTGTGAAGCTTTTGTTTGAAAGCTGTTTAGTGATGTGCATGACTTGATGTTGGTGGGCAATGTATTTCTGAGGTACCAGCCAGAAAAGGAGAGGCTCGCTTTAAATATGTCTAATCTTGGTAGTGAACATAAAGGTTTATCTTGAATTTGTGGAGGGACATCGGCCCGAGACAAAATTTGTTAGATAGTTTGCGCAGATTGGTGTCATCATCATCATCATCCCTCAAGTGCGCTGCCGCATGGCGTTGGAGATCATGGCCCTCCATATATTCTATCCCTTGTTGCCGCAAGCACATCTTCCACCCTCTCTGTCCTCAGCCACTCTGCAAGTCCGTCCAATATTTTCTCCCTAGGTCTACCTGGTGCTCTCTTTCTCTCCAGCTTTCCATTTGTGACAGGTGCTCCTATTCCCCTTTCCTTACAAAATGGCCTATAAATTTGCTTTTCTTTTCCTAATCTTCCATTTTGAATGATCTTCTTGTGTCTGCCTCCATCAAGACTGTCTCGTTTGTTTTCTTTGCTGTCCATGGAACTCTCAACATTCTTCTTAAAAACCACATCCGATTGCCTCAATCTTGTTCGAGTACAGTTCTGTATATTTGTGTATTTTGTATGTTTGTATATTCTGTATATTTGTGTATTTTGTATGTTTGTATATTCTGTATATTATTTTATGTGTATTCTGTATATTTGTGTGCTTTTCTTGTAGAACTCCTATGTCGGTTTTTGAGTGATAACATTTGAGCTTTTTTCAAATTTTTGGTATGTGGTTAGGGAGCTGTTAGTTATAAGAAGTGTTTGTGTCTTGTGTGCTGGGAATAAATACTTTGAAGTAAAGCTTTAGCCTACACCAACCATTCCATACTGTTGATGTTATAACTGTATGGGATTTAATAGGGGCAGTGTTAAACAGTTCTGTTGTTGTTGTTATTCATTTGTTTTTCAGTGTTGACGAAGTATCGGAGAGAAAGGAAAGAAAGAGAGACAGACAGACAGACAGACACGGAGAAAGCGACAGAGACGGACAGACAGACAGAGAAAAAGAGAGAGCTAGCTCAAAACCTTCTTTTCTAAAGGGTAGTAGCACTGGAATGTCTTAAGTACTGCTAATTCTTGCTACTCTATACATCCATGTAGCCATGTGCTACAACTATCCAACCGACCAAGGCTGTGTGAACAGACGTCACTTTTCTTTTTTTCTTTTTTTTTTTTTAAAGAACGACCTTGATCCTAAGAGTTCAGTTACCCTGCCTGGCCAAGGTAGCAAGAAAATCTGGGGAGAGTTGAACAGCAAAAGGTCCTCGGAGGAGTAACTCCGCTGAAACTCCTTACACTGTACAACTTTGATCGTAAGAATGAACTCCCTTGCCAAAATAACATTCACACTTGGAAACATTTTCTTACTAACGACAACGCACTGGTTAGGTTCCACCAGGCCTGTCTTATAATAATAATGATAAATCTAATATGATATGCCTGTCTTATAATAATAATGATAAATTAATTATGATATGCCTGTCTTAATATGATAAATATAAAATCCTTTATATTATTGATAAATGCCTGTCTTATATGAAATAATACATAGATATCAAATTGTAAATAATGATATGCCCGTCTTATAATAATAATGATAAATGTACATAATAATGATGCACCGTCTTATAATATAATGATAAATCTAATAATGATATGCCCGTCTTATAATAATGAAATCTAATAGATATGCTATTATAATGATAATGAAAATCTATTATATGCTGTCTTATATATATAATTAATGATAAAAAAAGCTAATTATGATATGCCCGTCTTATAATAATAATAGATAAATCTAATTGATGGATAATTGAAGACCTGTCTTATAATAATAATGATAAATCTAATTATGATATGCCCGTCTTATAATAATAATTATAAATCTAATAATGAAATTCATAAGGCGATAAATCTTGATGGATACATCGGATGTAAACACACACTCTCATCGTTTATTCAAACATTAACTCACGATGACGAAAGCAGCTTAACCCTTTCAGTCCCTTACACTATCTGTCAGCATCCCGCATTGTCAGGAATCTGGTAGATAGGGTGAGGGAGTCAAAGGGTTACGTTTTTGCAGCTGGCTGATAGGGTGCGGGAGTGAAAGGGTTAAGGGGACAAAATCCATGCACACGGAGAGGAGGAAGACAGGGGGTGGGGGTGGGGGAAGAAATTATCCTTCCTCTCCACACAGTTTAGCATGATAAAACAGAGATGAATATAATACATAGCCTACCGTGAGGAAAAAGTTAGAAAAATGATTTGTAATGAAACCAACTAAGTGGTATAATTTTGATAGAACATTGATGTTTATATGTCAACTGGTCAAAACACCTTACACAAACATGAGACAAATTTTGAAACAACAGACAGAATATTTTCAAGAGAACCCTTAAACACTGCAAATGATTAATCCATGCATTTTTTTTTTTTTTAAATCATAAACATTTCCTGATATTTATATTATCGAGGTGAAATTTCCTCTGTGTGTGTGTGTGTGTGTGTGTGTGTGTGTGTGTGGTGTGTGGTGTGTGGTGTGTGTGTGTGTGTGTGTGTGTGTGTGTGTGTGTGTGTGTGTGTGTGTGTGTGTGTGTGATGTGTGTGTGTGTGTGTGTGTGTGTGTGTGTGTGTGTTGTGTGTGTGTGTGGTTGTGTGGGTGTGTGTGTGTTGGTGGTGAACAAATTACATCTTTCGATCGTTCAGTTTGTTCAAATTCCCAATTGGAAAGGCGTTATGATCATCACAAATTAATAAGACAATAAAATAATTCATGGGGTATAGGATTCCCCAAAATATTAAATGCAGCATCCCAAATGAAAGACTCTTCCTGGAGTTAAGGTAGAAGAGGAGGAAGAAACAGAGGAGGAGGAGGAGGAGGACGACGACGACGACGAAGTAGAAGAAGAATGAGAAGACGATGATGATAATGATGATGATGATGATGATGATGATGATGAGGAGGAGGAGGAGGAGGAGGAGGAGAGAGAACAAGAAGAAGAAGAACAAGAAGAACAAGAAGAAGAACAAGAAACAAGAAGAACAAGAACACAGAACAAGAAAAGAACAAGAAAACAAGAACAAGAACAAGAAACAAGAACAAGAACAAGAACAAGAAGAACAAGAACAAGAAGAACAAGAACAAGAAGAACAAGAACAAAAAGAAGAAGAACAAGAAGAAGAACAAGAACAAGAAGAACAAGAAGAACAAGAACAAGAACAAAAAAAACAAGAACAAGAAGAAAAGACAAGAAGAACAAGAACAAGAAGAAGAACAAGAACAAGAACAAGAACAAGAACAAGAACAAGAACAAGAACAAGAAGACAGAACAAGAAAAGAAGAACAAGAACAAGAACAAGAAGAACAAGAACAAGAACAAGAACAAAAAAAACAAGAACAAGAAGAACAAGAACAAGACAGAACAAGAAGAACAAGAACAAGAACAAGAACAAGAAGAACAAGAACAAAAGAACAAGAAGAACAAGAAGAACAAGAACAGAAGAACAAGAACAAGAAGAACAAGAAGAACAAGAAGAAAAACAAGAAACAAGAACAGAAGAACAAGAGAACAAGAAGAACAAGAACAAGAAAAGAACAGAAGAACAAGAAGAACAAACAAGAACAAGAAGAACAAGGAACAAGACAAGAACAAGAAAACAAGAACAAGAAGAACAAGAACAAGAAGAACAAGAAAACAAGAAAAAAGAACAAGAACAAGAAGAACAAGAACAAGAAGAACAAGAAGAACAAGAACAAGAAGAACAAGAACAAGAAAGACAAGAGACAAAAAGAACAAGAAAACAAGAAGAACAAGAACAAGAAGAACAAGAAGAACAAGAAGAACAAGAACAAGAACAAGAAGAACAAGAAAGAACAAGAACAAGAACAAGAAGAACAGAGAACAAGAACAAGAACAAGAGACAAGAACAAGAACAAGAAGAACAAGAAAAAACAAAGACAGAAGAACAAGAAGAACAAGAACAAGAAGAACAAGAAAAGAAACAAGAAACAAGAACAAGAACAAGAAGTACAAGAACAAGAACAAGAAGAACAAGAACAAGAAGAAGAAGAACAAGAACAAGAACAAGAAGACAAGAACAAGAAGAACAAGAACAAGAGAAAAACAAGAGAACAAGAACAAGAAACAAGAAGAACAAGAACAAGAAGAACAAGAACAAGAGACAAGAACAAGAAACAAAGAACAAGAACAAGAAGAACAAGAAAACAAGAACAAGAAGAACAAGAACAAGAACGAAAAGAAGAACACAGAACAAGAAGAACAAGAACAAGAACAAGAAGAACAAGAACAAGAACAAGCAAGAACAGAAGAACAAGAACAAGAAAAGAACAAGAACAAGAAAACAACAAGAACAAGAACAAGAAACAAGAACAAGAACAAGAAAGAACAAGAACAAGAACAAGAACAAAAGAACAAGAACAAGAACAAGAACAAGAAGAACAAGAACAAGAACAAGAAGAACAAGAACAAGAAGAACAAGAAAACAAGAACAAGACAAGAACAAGAACAAGAACAAGAACAAGAACAAACAAGAACAAGAACAAGAAGAACAAGAACAAGAAAACAAGAACAAGAAACAAGACAAGAACAAGAAAGAACAAGAACAAGAAACAGACAAGAAGAACAAGAACAGAAAGAACAAGAACAAGAAGAACAAGAACAAGAAGAACAAGAAACAAGAAAAAAACAAGAACAAGAACAAGAAACAAGAACAAACAAGAAAGACAAGAACAAGAACAAGAACAAGAAGAACAAGAACAAGAAGAACAAGAAACAAGAAAAGAAACAAGAACAAGAACAAGAACAAGAAAACAAGAACAAGAAAGAAACAAGAACAAGAAAGACAAGAACAAGAACAAGAAACAAGACAAGAACAAGACAAGACAGAACAAGAAAAACAAGAACAAGAACAAGAACAGAAGAACAAGAACAAGAGAACAAGAACAAGAAAGAACAAGAACAAGAAAACAAAAAGAACAAGAAGAAAAAGAACAAGAAGAACAAGAACAAGAACAAGAAAAGAACAACAAGAACAAGACAAGAACAGAAGACAAGAACAAGAAAACAAGAACAAGAACAGAAAGAAGAACAAGAACAAGAAAAGAACAAGAAGCAAGAAAACAAGAAAACAAGAACAAGAACAGAACAAGAACAAGAACAAGAACAAGACAGAACAAGAACAAGAAAGACAAAACAAGAAGAACAAGAACAAGAAGAACAAGAACAAGAACAAGAAGACAAGAACAAGAACAAGAACAAGAACAAGAAGACAAGAACAAGAAGAACAAGAAGAACAAGAACAAGAACAAAAAGAAGAACAAGAACAAGAAGAACAAGAAAACAAGAAGAACAAGAACAAGAAAAGAAGACAAGAACAAGAAGAACAAGAACAAGACAAAGAACAAGAACAAGAAGAACAAGAACAAGAAGAACAAGAACAGAAGAAGAACAAGAACAAAGAACAAGACAAGAACAAGAAGAACAAGAACAAGAACAAGAAGAACAAGAACAAGAAGAACAAGAACAAGAAAACAAGAACAAGAAGTACAAGAAGACAAGAACAAGAACAAGAAACAAGAAGAACAAGAAACAAGAAACAAAGAACAAGAACAAGACAGAACAAGAACAAGAAGAACAAGAACAAGAACAAGAAACAAGAAAAACAAGAAGAACAAGAACAAGAAGACAAGAACAGAAGAACAAGAACAAGAAGAACAAGAACAAGAACGAAGAAAGAACAAGAGACAGAAGAACAAGAACAAGAACAAGAAGACAAGAACAAGAACAAAAGAACAAGAACGAACAAGAACAAGAAGAACAAGAACAAAAGAACAAGAACAGAAGAACAAAAGAACAAGAACA
>JAPXFY010000022.1:1432355-1437355 GCA_030674185.1 Monoplex corrugatus | reverse complement strand
TTTTGATTCGAACATTTGTAATCCCTTATCGGTGGTGATATGTTTGTGTTAGGGTTTACAACGAGCCTGTGACGGCACAAATCAGTCTTCAAAAGGATTGATGAACGTTACTGAACTGAATGGAGTTGTCCTGTCCAAGGAAGCTGGCACTGGATGAGTAGACTGTGGCCCTGTGTCCTCCATCATGTCCATCTTCACCTGTCCCAGAGCCAGGTCTGGGTGGTCGGGGAATCACAGATGATTTCTTCATCGCTTTGGTCAACTTCTTTCTCCAAAACAACTGTGACTGCCCGCCTTCAAGAAAACAGGAACCAGAAAATAACACGAAAGAAGAACAAGAACGCGTATTTAATACAAAACAAGACAAGCGCAATACAACAAGACAAGACGTGTTGTCTTGTCTTGTATTAAATACGCGTTCTTATTCTTCTTTCGTGTTTTTTGGTTTTTTGTTGTTGTTTTTTTCTGGTTCCACTTCTTTCTGTCCGGCCTTGGTAGTTATCTGGAAGCACAGACAATGTCTTGCATAGTTCTATGAATGTTTGCTGGCAGTGACTGGAATGTAAGTCAACTGTCCCCTGTCTGCTGTCGTCTCCTTGTCTGCCTTGGTCTCCAGTGGTTCCGTGTGCTGAATGTTGAAAACATGTCAGTTGAAAAAAGTTCTCTGGCTTCTGATCCATGCCTAGAATAAGCTGCGTGCACACATTCCTCTCTACACCGCGTGCACACATTCCTCTCTACACCGCGTGCACACATTCCTCTCTACACCACGTGCACACATCCCACCCGCTGCACAATTCTCTACACCAGCGTGCACACACCCTCTCTACACGCTGCACACACCCTCTACCCCGCGTGCACACATCCTCTCTACACCACGTGCACACACCCCTCTCTACACCACGTGCACACACCCCTCTCTACACCACGTGCACACACCCCTCTCTACACCACGTGCACACACCCCTCTCTACACCACGCGTGCACACACCCCTCTCTACACCACGTGCAATTTCAACATTCCTCTCTACACCACTCTGTGCACACATTCCTCTTTAACGGCGTGCACACATTCCTCTCTACACCACGTGCACACATTCCTCACTACACCGGAGGCAGGGGGGGGGGGGGGAGGGAGAGGAAGAGCTGGAAAGAAAGAACAGAGGAAAGCCGGTGGCTGACGAGACTCAGAGCACGTGCCACGCGCTCGTCTGCCGGCTTTGATTGTGGCACCCTGCTACATAAAAATGACACTTTCTGGCATTTCGCTGAAAATTTGTGAATTTTTTAGCGATTGTGGGAGAAGCGAAAGGTGAATGTTCTGATCGTTAGGCACGTCCGTGTGGGGTTTTTGCTAGTTACAGCTAACTGTGAGAGGAGCATTAGATCTACATGACGTGAAGCACTGACCAGGTGAAACAACATCTCCATGGAACCTTCACAGAAAGGCAACAGGCCCAGTTGATTTCACTCACTTCCCAAGTTACACAACAGGTAGTGCCAACAAGCCACTGAACCAATACATGCTGTTTGGGAACAAAAAACAAAGACTTACACGGCACACCTGACTATGCCAAACACGTCCATTGATTGATTTGGTTCAGTTTTACGTCGACAACCCACCTCAGGTGATATGGCCGACGGGGGTAACCATCCCAGGGAAGCAGGGAAAGGGGGACCTATCTAATCCTACACTGACACAACCAGAACAACAGTGATGTTAAGATAGGATGGTGAGAAAGCCAGTTTTAATGTAGCGCACCCCGGGATTCGAACCAACAACCATTAGCATGTGAATCCGACGCTCAAACCAACTGAGCTACCGGGGCCCGCTCAAACACGTCGTGTAATAGTCACCACTTTCATATCACACCCCCACCCCCACCCCCCACCCACCCACCCCTCTCTCTCTCTCTCTCTCCTTCTCTCTCTCTCTCTCTCTCTCTCTCTCTCTCTCCCACTCTAACCTCATATCAGTGGAGGTTTAGTGTCGACACATGCCCTCTCCCACTGCCCATCAGACGACAAAGCCACGTAGCACTCTGTACATAGGAGGACCAGTATTTAGTTTGCACTTGATATGGCAAACAGTCGATTGATTCATTTAGGTCAGTTTTAGGAAAGACAGCCCACTTAGGTGATAGGGAAACGGGAGTAACCTTCCAACGGGAAGCTAGGGAAAGGGGACCTATCTAACCCAGGAAAACAGACGACAAGCAAAAGTGGCTAAGAAGGATGGTGGAAAGAGATCTTTATGTAGGCAACAAGGGATCGAAAACAACCAGATGGAATCCGACGCCAACGCCAACTGGCAAGGCCGCTAGAATCACGTGTGTGATAGTCACCATTCATATCATCATCATCATCATCATCATCATCCAATCTACCACCCACCCCTCTCCTTGTTTGTTTATTCACTTTGTGTACCACAGACCACCACCACCACCACCACCACCCCTCCTTCATACACTGCGTTGCCCAAGCACATAACACTGCATCTGGTTCTAATTATGCATATTTCTCCGATTGGTTGTTCTAATCCAAAGCGTTGTCTTTCTGTATGTACCCAGTAGAAACAGTTCTAGAAACAGCTGACATTCCAAGCTCTTTCTTCAAGAAAGTATGAACCAGAAAAAAAGAAAAAAAACAGGAAAAAAAGAATCACATGGCGTATTTAACACAACCAGACAAGACAGACGCAAATCGTAGACTAAGATCACAAACAAACAAACACCAAACACGAAAGTTAGGAGAATTTTTTTTAATTTTTGTGTTTGGTGTTTGTTCGTTTGTGATCTTATGTCTACGCTTGACAAAGGCCAGTTGGCCGAAAATTTGCGTCTGTCTTGTCTGGTTAAGACATGAAACTATGTTGGTTCGGCCATGTAACAAGATACAGTGACCTTGCAAGGTCAATCCTTTATGAAACCGTTGAGGTAAGATAGAGAGGAAGGCAGAGAAAACAATGGATAGACAAAGACAGACAAAGACAGACAAAGACAGACAAAGACAGACAAGACAGACAAAGACAGACAAAGACAGACAAAAGACAAAGACAGAAAAGACAGACAAAGACAGACAAAGACAGACAAAGAAGACAAAGAAGACAAGATACAAAGACAGACAAAGACAGACAAAGACAGACAAAGACAGACAGAAGACAAAGACAGACAAAGACAGACAAAGACAGAAGACAGACAAAGACAGACAAAGACAAGACAAAGACAGACAAAGACAGACAAAGATAGACAAAGACAGACAAAGACAGACAAAGACAAAGACAGACAAAGACAGACAAAGACAGACAGACAGACAAAGACAGACAAAGACAGACAAAGACAGACGAAGGATAACAAAGACAAAGACAGACAAAGACAGACAAGAAGACAAAGACATGGGAAAACACAGACAAAGACAGACAAACCATCAGACAAGACAAAGACAGACAAAGACAGACAAAGACAGACAAAGACAGACAAAGACAGACAAAGATAGACAAAGACAGACAAAGATAGACAAAGACAAAGACAAAGACAGACAAAGACAGACAAAGACAGACAAAGACAGACAAAGACAGACAGACAAAGACAGACAAAGACAGACAAAGACAAAGACAGACAAAGATAGACAAAGACAAAGACAGACAAAGACAGACAAAGACAGACAAAGACAGACAAAGACAGACAAAGATAGACAAAGACAGACAAAGACAGACAAAGACAGACAAAGACAGACAAAGACAAAGACAGACAAGACAGACAAAGACAGACAAAGACAGACAAAGACAGACAAAGACAAAGACAGACAAAGACAGACAAAGATAGACAAAGACAGACGGAGGAGTAAACAGAAAAACAACAGAAAAAAACAAACAACGATGGGTGGAAAACACAGCGGAATGGACAGAGAAACCATTTGCAGAAACCCACGCCTTGGCACACAACCGACAGAACTGGAGGAATCCAGTTAACAGTTCTTTAGCTCGGCGCTCCAGTGACTCTTCACGGAGTTAGGGTAAGAAGGAGGAGGAGGAGGAGAGGGGGAAGGAAAAGGGAGCCCACAGGAAATTCAGAATGAACATTTGAAATGGACTAACACATCTCGCCCATATTTGTTAGACACCTTTTGCTGTTTCAAGGGCAAACAGGAAGTACCAGTCCAGCAATGGAATGCTGGGTAGTGTGGACTTTACGGACTTTTTCAAAGTCGGTCACATTTCAAAATGAAAGGGATATTTAGACACAAAATTGACATAATTGTAATAAATTAATGAGGGTATTATTATTAGAGCAGTGTGTGTGTTGTGTGTGTGTATGTGTGTATGTGTGTGTTATGTGTGTGTGTGCGTGCGTGCGTGTGTGTGTGGTATGTGTGTGTATGTGAGAGAGAGAGAGAGAGAGAGTGTGTGTGTGTGTGTGTGTATGTGTGTGTGTCTGTTTGTGTGTGTGTGTGTGTGTGTGCGTGTGTGTGTATGTGGTGTGTGTGTGTGGTGTATGTGTGTGTGTGTGTGTGTGGTGTATGTGTGTGTGTATGTGTATGTGGTGTGTGTGTGTGTGTGTTGTAGTTGTGTGTGTGTGTGTGTGTGTGTGTGTGTGTGGTGTATGTGTGTGTGTATGTGTATGTGTGTGTGTGTGTGTGTGTGTGTGTTGTGTGTGTGTGTGGTGTATGTGTGTGTGTGTGTGGGTGTATATGTGTGTGTATGTGTATGTGTGTGTGTGTGTGTGTGTGTGTGTGTGTGTGTGTGTGTGTGTGTGTGTGTGTGTGTGTGGTGTATGAGTGACATGCAGCGCATATGTATATGTGGTGTGTGTGTGTAATGTGTGTATGTGGTTTTTGTGTCTTTTTGTTTGTCTGTTTGTTTGTCTGTTTGTTTGTCTGTCTATCTGTCTGTCTGTCGGTCGGTCGGTCTGTCTGTCTGTCTGCTGTCTGTCTGTCGGTCGTCGGTCCGTCTGTCTGTCGTCGTCTGTCGGTCCGTCTGTCGGTCTGTTGGTCGGTCTGTA
>JAPXFY010000022.1:1392355-1427355 GCA_030674185.1 Monoplex corrugatus | reverse complement strand
TGAGTTCCACTGACAGGTGTACAGACAGTAGGCTTGTAGTACCACACAGGTGCTGTATGTTATTGAGTTCCACTGACAGGTGTACAGAAGTAGGCTTGTAGTACCACACAGGTGCTGATGTTATGAGTTCCACTGACAGGTGTACAGACTGTAGGCTTGTAGTACCACACAGGTGCTGTATGTTATTGAGGTCCACTGACAGGTGGACGTAGGCTTGTAGTACCACACAGTTGTTGTATGTTATTGAAGTTCCAGTGAGTTTGCTGGATGCTACCTACAGTCGTGAAGAATGTCTTGACTGTGGCCTGCAACATCTGTGTCTGCTGCCAAACGAAGTCCCTTTTTCTCCTTCTCCCTCTGTCTCTCTCTGTCTGTCTGTCTGACTGTCTGATGTCTGTCTGTCTCTGTCTCTCTCTGTCTCTCTCTGTCTCTGCTTCTGTCTTCTGTCTGTCTTCTCTCTCTCTCTCTCTCTCTATATATATATATAATTTTATGTATAATATATTATATAATTAAGATATATATTATTAGTATGTTATATATTTATATGTCTTCTCTTTCCCTCTGTCTCTCTCACTCTCTCATTCTTTCTCTGCCTGTCTGTCTGTCTGTCTGTCGTGTTCTCTTCTCTCTCCCCTCCCTCCCTCCCTCTCTCTCTCTCTCCTGTCCCTCTCTCCCTCCTCTCTCTCTCTCTCTCTTCTTCTCTCTCTCTCTCTCTCTTTAGGATTATCCACTTGCAGATATTTCCTTTGTACTCCCCCCCCCCCCCCCCCCATTGTTACCCCTACTTCAATGGCCACAGAAGCTGACACAGTTTGTACAGGGCGATGAAGTGATGAATGTATAATATGATGCTGTGGACTTCCATCTAAAATTGATACTGCGTGACAGGGCTATACCCTACTCTCTATCATTATATGTCCTGGCATCAGCCTGAGAGATACAGGCACCTGTGGTGTTGGTTAGAAAATTTGAGCAGTACGCTCACTGATATGCTCTCTATAATTTCCATTGCTTTTATTCTTTCTCCCATTCATAGCCTATGCAGGTTGTGTGTGTGTTGTGTGTTTGTGTGTTGGTGTGTGTGTGTGTGTTGGTGTGAGTGTGTGTGTGGTGTGTGTGGTGGTGCAGCGGTGTGGTGTGTTTCAGCGCTTAGATTTGATTTATCAAGATTTGCGCTATATAAATATAGTAATTATTATTACAAATTGATAAATAAATCCGTGAAGTGAACAGACAGACAGCGCGGTCCCTGTCATCCCAACGAGCTCACAGCACGCTCACTCTGGTAGGAGTTGGTTTGAAGCTTTTTAAAATCCACATGACTTTTGAAGGGATTGTGGGGTTCGGAGCTCAGAATTTCCCATCAGTATTCCGTTACATTAACACACTACATCAGGTTGACTGGTGCCCAAACCAAGTCCTATCTTTGGGCCCCACACGTTTCAGTTTTTCTCCTGAAAAGTTTCGTTATTTTCACTGTAGGCTCTGGTCATGTCACCATAGTAATAATGCGTTGCAAGCTCTCCTGAATCATCTAGGTCTACGGTTACACACAACAACCACCCCCCATCACCCCCCATACGTGTTGTATGGTTCCCTAATTCATCCACTATTGCACACAGATATACCCCCCACCCCCACACCCCACACCCTGCACTCTACATCATGTGTTCCTGCAACAAACCGCACGCGCGCACGATGCTGACACTGCACGCGCTAGTCTAGTCTGCAAGTGTGGAAAAGTAAGCAGTGGCTTTACGTTTCTCCTTCCCTGGCATGAGTCTGTGAGCAGTTTTTGTCAATCAGTGTTCGCTGTTCTGTCTTCCTGCCCGGCTCCTGCTGGCATGTGGTGCGGCAGGCCTTGGCTGATTCCAAACATTCTCATCTGAGGCAAGTTGACAGCACACAGGCCTGTAGTCTATTGTAGACATGCACATTCTTATACCAGACTCAAAGAGAAAGAGATCTTTGCTTGTAATCTCTGTGCTTGTTCTGACATCTTCTGTGATACGTGGCGCTGTACGAGCACGAGGGTGTGATTTTCAGGATTCCAGCAAAACTTCCAAGTCTGTGATTCCCATTGGACAGAAGTTTCTGTGTGTGGGAGTTGGGATCATCACTGGTACTAGTGGTAGTGCTAAACCCTGAACGTGGTGTCTGGATCTCCTGTTGCTGTCTGTGTGAAGGTAGGATATCACTGTTGGTGCTAAACATCTGTCTGTCCTGTTGCTGTCTGTGTGAAGGTAGGATATCACTGTTGGTGCTAACATCTGTCTGTCCTGTTGCTGTCTGTGTGAAGGTAGGATATTATCACTGTTGGTGCTAAACCATCTGTCTGTCCTGTTGCTGTCTGTGTGTGAAGGTAGGATATCACTGTTGGTGCTAAACATCTGTCTGTCCTGTTGGTGTGTGTGTGAAGGTAGGATATCACTGTTGGTGCTAACATCTGTCTGTCCTGTTGCTGTCTGTGTGAAGGTAGGATATCACTGTTGGTGCTAACATCTGTCTGTCCTGTTGCTGTCTGTGTGAAGGTAGGATATCACTGTTGGTGCTAACATCTGTCTGTCCTGTTGCTGTCTGTGTGAAGGTAGGATATCACTGTTGGTGCTAACATCTGTCTGTCCTGTTGCTGTCTGTGTGAAGGTAGGATATCACTGTTGGTGCTAACCATCTGTCTGTCCTGTTGCTGTCTGTGTGAAGGTAGGATATCACTGTTGGTGCTAACCATCTGTCTGTCCTGTTGCTGTCTGTGTGTGAAGGTAGGATATCACTGTTGGTGCTAACATCTGTCTGTCCTGTTTGGCTGTGTTGTTGTGTGTGTGTGAAGGTGTTGTATCACTGTTGGTGCTAAATCATGTCTGTCTGTCCTGTTTGACTGGTTGTGTGAAGGTGTTGTATCATTGTTGGTGCTAACCATCTGTCTGTCCTGTTGCTGTCTGTGTGAAGGTAGGATATCACTGTTGGTGCTAACATCTGTCTGTCCTGTTGCTGTGTGTGAAGGTAGGATATCACTGTTGGTGCTAACCATCTGTCTGTCCTGTTGCTGTGTCTGTGTGAAGGTAGGATATCACTGTTGGTGCTAACCATCTGTCTGTCCTGTTGCTGTCTGTGTGAAGGTAGGATATCACTGTTGGTGCTAACATCTGTCTGTCCTGTTGCTGTGTGTGTGTGAAGGTAGGATATCACTGTTGGTGCTAACCATCTGTCTGTCCTGTTGCTGTTGTGTGAAGGTAGGATATCACTGTTGGTGCTAACCATCTGTCTGTCCTGTTGCTGTCTGTGTGAAGGTAGGATATCACTGTTGGTGCTAACCATCTGTCTGTCCTGTTGCTGTGTGTGTGAAGGTAGGATATCACTGTTGGTGCTAACCATCTGTCTGTCCTGTTGCTGTCTGTGTGAAGGTAGGATATCACTGTTGGTGCTAACCATCTGTCTGTCCTGTTGCTGTCTGTGTGAAGGTAGGATATCACTGTTGGTGCTAACCATCTGTCTGTCCTGTTGCTGTCTGTGTGAAGGTAGGATATCACTGTTGGTGCTAACCATCTGTCTGTCCTGTTGCTGTGTGTGTGAAGGTAGGATATCACTGTTGGTGCTAACCATCTGTCTGTCCTGTTGCTGTGTGTGTGAAGGTAGGATATCACTGTTGGTGCTAACATCTGTCTGTCCGTGGTGCTGTGTGTGTGAAGGTAGGATATCACTGTTGGTGCTAACATCTGTCTGTCCTGTTGCTGTGTGTGTGAAGGTGTGTATCATTGTTGGTGCTAACCATCTGTCTGTCCTGTTGTGTGTGTGTGTGAAGGTGTTGTATCATTGTTGGTGCTAACATCTGTCTGTCCTGTTGGTGTGTGTGTGTGAAGGTGTTGTATCATTGTTGGTGCTAACATCTGTCTGTCCTGTTGGTGTGTGAGTTGTTTTGTGGTCGTGTGGGGGAAGGTGTTGTATCATTGTTGGTGCTAACATCTGTCTGTCCTGTTGTGTGTGTGTGTGGTTGCATGTGTTTTGTGTGTGTGTGTTGTGAAGGTGTTGTATCATGTTGGTGCTAAAATCTGTCTGTCCTGTTGTGTGTTGTGTGTGAAGGTGTTGTATCATTGTTGGTGCTAACATCTGTCTGTCCTGTTGTGTGGTGTGTGTAGTGTGTATCTTGTGTGCTAACATTTTGTCTGTTGTGTGTGTGTGGTGTGAAGGTGTTGTATCATTGTTGGTGCTAACACTGTCTGTCCTGTTGGTGTGTGTGTGAAGGTTTGTACTGTTGGTGCTAACATCTGTCTGTCCTGTTGTGTGTGTGTGAGGTGTTGTATCATGTTGGGCTAACATCTTCGTCCTGTGTTGTTGTGTGAAGGTGTTGTATCATTGTTGTGTAACATCTGTCTGTCTGTTGTGTGTGTGTGTGAAGTGTTTATCACGTTGGTGCTAAACATCTGTCCGTCCTGTTGGTGGTGTGTGTGAAGGTGTTGTATCATTGTTGGTGCTAAACATCTGTCTGTCCTGTTGGTGTGTGTGTGAAGGTGTTGTATCACTGTTGTGCAAACATCTGTCCGTCCGTTGGTGTGTGTGTGAAGGTGTTGTATCATGTTGGTGCTAACATCTGCTGTCCTGTGGGTGTGTGTGTGAAGGTGTTGTTCATTGTTGGTGCTAAACATCTGTCCTCTGTTGTGTGTGTGTGTAAGGTGTTGTTCATGTTGGTGCTAAACATCTGTCTGTCCTGTTGGTGTGTTGTTGAAGGTTTGTACATTGTTGGTGCTAAACACTGTCTGTCCTTTGTGTGTGTGTGTGAAGTGTTATCATTGTTGGTGCTAAACATCTGTCTGTCCGTTGGTGTTGTGTGGTGTGTAAGTGGTGTTTCTTGTTGTGCTAAACACTGTCTGTCCTGTTGTGTGTGTGTGTGAAGTGTTTATCTGTTGTGCTAAAATCTGTCTGTCCTGTGTGTGTGTTGTGAAGTTTGTATCATTGTTGGTGCTAAACATCTGTCTGTCCTGTGTGTGTGTGTGTAAGGTGTTTATCATTGTTGTGCTAACCTGTCTGTCCTGTTGCTGTGTGTGTGTGTGTGAAGGTGTTGTATCATTGTTGGTGCTAACATCTGTCTGTCCTGTTGCTGTGTGTGTGTGTGTGAAGGTGTTGTATCATTGTTGGTGCTAAACATCTGTCTGTCCTGTTGCTGTGTGTGTGTGAAGGTGTTGTATCATGTTGGTGCTAAACATCTGTCTGTCCTGTTTGATGTGTGTGTGAAGGTGTTGTATCATTGTTGGTGCTAAAACACATTGCTCTGTCAGCTGTGTGTGTGTGTGTAGGTTATCTCATCTGATTGGGCTACACTCTGTACCTGCAGTTGTGTGTGAAAGGTGTTTGTTATCATTGTTGGTGCTAAGAACATCTGTCTGTCCTGTGGTATGTTGTGTGTGTGAAGGTGTTGTATCATTGTTGGTGCTAACATCTGTCTGTCCTGTTGTGTGTGTGTGTGTGTGAAGGTGTTGTATCATTGTTGGTGCTAAACATCTGTCTGTCCTGTTGTGTGTGTGTGTGTGTGTGAAGGTGTTGTATCATTGTTGGTGCTAAACATCTGTCTGTCCTGTTGGTGTGTGTGTGTGTGAAGGTGTTGTATCATTGTTGGTGCTAAACATCTGTCTGTCCTGTTGGTGTGTGTGTGTGAAGGTGTTGTATCATTGTTGGTGCTAAACATCTGTCTGTCCTGTTGTGTGTGTGTGTGTGTGTAAGGTGTTGTATCATTGTTGGTGCTAAACATCTGTCTGTCCTGTTGGTGTGTGTGTGTGAAGGTGTTGTATCATTGTTGGTGCTAAAATCTCTGTCGTTGTCCTGTTGAGTGGTGTGTGTGTGTGAAGGTGTTGTATCATTGTTGGTGCTAACATCTGTCTGTCCTGTTGGTGTGTGGTGTGAAGGTGTGTATCACTGTTGGTGCTAAACATCTGTCCTGTCTGTTGTGGTGTGTTGTGAAGGTGTTGTATCATTGTTGGTGCTAAACATCTGTCTGTCCTGTTGCTTGTGTGTGAAGGTGTTGTATCATTGTTGGTGCTAAACATCTGTCTGTCCTGTTGGTGTGTGTGTGTGAAGGTGTTGTATCACTGTTGGTGCTAAACATCTGTCTGTCCTGTTGATGTGTGTGTGTGAAGGTGTTGTATCATTGTTGGTGCTAAACACTGATCATTGCCATCTGTCAGACCTGTTGCTGTCAGGTTATCTACATTCATTGAATTCCTTGACCTGTACCTGACAGGTATGTTGTGTGACTAATGAAGTATTATATTGCTGTACTGACAGGTATATTGTGTGACTAATGAAGTATTATATTGTTGTACACTGTCAGGTATGTTGTGTGACTAATGAAGTATTATATTGTTGTACAGTGACAGGTATGTTGTGTGGCTAATGAAGTATTATATTGTTGTACAGTGACAGGTATGTTGTGTGACTAATGAAGTATTATATTATTGTACTGTGACAGGCATGTTGTGTGACTAATGAAGTATTATATTGTTGTACAGTGACAGGTATGTTGTGTGACTAATGAAGTATTATATTATTGTACTGTGACAGGTATGTTGTGTGACTAATGAAGTATTATATTGTTGTACAGTGACAGGTATGTTGGTGACTAATGAAGTATTATATTATTGTACAGTGACATGTATGTTGTGTGACTAATGAAGTATTATATTGTTGTACTGTCAGGTATGTTGTGTGACTAATGAAGTATTATATTGTTGTACAGTGACAGGTATGTTGTGTGACTAATGAAGTATTATATTATTGTACTGTGACAGGTATGTTGTGTGGACTAATGAAGTATTATATTGTTGTACAGTGACAGGTATGTTGTGTGACTAATGAAGTATTATATTATTGTACTGTGACAGGTATGTTGTGTGACTAATGAAGTATTATATTATTGTACTGTGACAGGTATGTTGTGTGACTAATGAAGTATTATATTATTGTACTGTGACAGGTATGTTGTGTGACTAATGAAGTATTATATTATTGTACAGTGACAGGTATGTTGTGTGACTAATGAAGTATTATATTGTTGTACTGTCAGGTATGTTGTGTGACTAATGAAGTATTATATTGTTGTACAGTGACAGGTATGTTGTGTGACTAATGAAGTATTATATTATTGTACTGTGTGACTAATGAAGTATTATATTATTGTACTGTGTGACTAATGAAGTATTATATTATTGTACAGTGACAGGTATGTTGTGTGACTAATGAAGTATTATATTATTGTACAGTGACAGGTATGTTGTGTGACTAATGAAGTATTATATTATTGTACAGTGACAGGTATGTTGTGTGACTAATGAAGTATTATATTGTTGTACTGTCAGGTATGTTGTGTGACTAATGAAGTATTATATTATTGTACAGTGACAGGTATGTTGTGTGACTAATGAAGTATTATATTATTGTACAGTGACAGGTATGTTGTGTGACTAATGAAGTATTATATTGTTGTACTGTCAGGTATGTTGTGTGACTAATGAAGTATTATATTGTTGTACTCTCAGGTATGTTGTGTGACTAATGAAGTATTATATTGTTGTACAGTGACAGGTATGTTGTGTGACTAATGAAGTATTATATTATTGTACTGTCAGGTATGTTGTGTGACTAATGAAGTATTATATTGTTGTATTGTGACAGTATGTTGTGTGACTAATGAAGTATTATATTGTTGTACAGTGACAGGTATGTTGTGTGACTAATGAAGTATTATATTATTGTACAGTGACAGGTATGTTGTGTGACTAATGAAGTATTATATTGTTGTACTGTGTCAGGTATGTTGTGTGACTAATGAAGTATTATATTGTTGTACTGTCAGGTATGTTGTGTGACTAATGAAGTATTATATTATTGTACTCTCAGGTATGTTGTGTGACTAATGAAGTATTATATTGTTGTACTGTCACGTATGTTGTGTGACTAATGAAGTATTATATTATTGTACAGTGACAGGTATGTTGTGTGACTAATGAAGTATTATATTATTGTACTGTCACGTATGTTGTGTGACTAATGAAGTATTATATTATTGTACTGTCACGTATGTTGTGTGACTAATGAAGTATTATATTATTGTACAGTGACAGGTATGTTGTGTGACTAATGAAGTATTATATTATTGTACAGTGACAGGTATGTTGTGTGACTAATGAAGTATTATATTGTTGTACAGTGACAGGTATGTTGTGTGACTAATGAAGTATTATATTGTTGTACAGTGACAGGTATGTTGTGTGACTAATGAAGTATTATATTATTGTACAGTGACAGGTATGTTGTGTGACTAATGAAGTATTATATTGTTGTACTCTCAGGTATGTTGTGTGACTAATGAAGTATTATATTGTTGTACTGTCACGTATGTTGTGTGACTAATGAAGTATTATATTGTTGTACAGTGACAGGTATGTTGTGTGACTAATGAAGTATTATATTGTTGTACTGTCACGTATGTTGTGTGACTAATGAAGTATTATATTGTTGTACTCTCAGGTATGTTGTGTGACTAATGAAGTATGAAGTATGTGACTGTGGAATAGACAGTAAAAACCCATTCCAGTTGTATGGAGCAGACAGAAAATGAGCAGGGACTGACTGTGGAACGTTTTGATCAGGGAATATAGAAACGTGTACTGTCAGAAGTAGAAGGGAAGTAAAGGTACCAGCAGGGGCTTGCATTCTTCGGGGTTGTGGTAGAGAGAAGTAGGTACAAGACTAAGCAGGGAATCAATGTGTAACATGTTTAGACAGGTGTGATGGCCAAGTGGGTAAGACGTCATGGGCCCACCCAGTCAGGGTTTGAGTTCAGCCATGCTTGGTTGGTGAAGGGTGGACATTTTCACCATCTTCCAGATCAACATAACTTACAGACATTTGTAGTGCCTGAATCCTTCTCTCATGTACACACATTAAAGATCCTATAATCCATGCCATTGTCTGTTGGCATACGGAAACATAAAAATACCAAGCATGCATTTCTACCCATCCTTCACCCCCCCTCTGAAAAAAGTACGACTGCCTAAAAGACAGATTTTTTCAACAAAAATACAACAACAACAACAAAACGGCCATACCCATGATGACAAAGGCTTTGAGAGAGAGACCACAACCTGTGAGATGCCATGTCTCAGAACAGCAGTGGGCAGAAACAACAGACAGGATTAGAAATGAAGAGATCGTACAGATGGCTGGAACAACACCTGTCAACGTTACATCTCACAATAGCGGATCAACTGTTTGGCCAGTCAACCAGCCAGCCCTTCCAGCTTACAACACCAGATGCCAGTCAACCAGCCAGCCCTTCCAGCTTACAACACCAGATGCCAGTCAACCAGCCAGCCCTTCCAGCTTACAACACCAGATGCCAGTCAACCAGACAGCCCTTCAAGTTTACAACACCAGATGCCAGTAAACCAGCCAACCCTTCCAGCTTACAACATCAGATGCCAGTCAACCAGCCAGCCCTTCCAGCTTACAACACCAGATCCCAGTCAACTAGCCAGCCCTTCCAGCTTACAACACCAGTCAACTAGCCAGCCCTTCCAGCTTACAACACCAGTCAACCAGCCAGCCCTTCCAGTTTACAACACCAGTCAGTCAGCCAGCCCTTCCAGCATACAATACCAGTCAACCAGCCAGCCCTTCCAGCTTACAACACCAGATGCTAGTCAACCAGCCAGCCCTTCCAGCTTACAACACCAGTCAACCAGCCA
The DNA here is from genome assembly GCA_030674185.1 of Monoplex corrugatus. Classification (NCBI taxonomy): domain Eukaryota; kingdom Metazoa; phylum Mollusca; class Gastropoda; order Littorinimorpha; family Ranellidae; genus Monoplex; species Monoplex corrugatus. The sequence continues at coordinate 1,417,618 of JAPXFY010000022.1, read as the reverse complement.
GCCCTTCCAGCCTACAACACCAGTCAACCAGCCATAATTTGATGGAGTGATTGTCCTTGTGGTAGTGAAGCCAACACGTCAACAAGTAACTTGAGTGTCTGTACGTTTTCAAACTGTTTCGGTTAAATCCACAGTTACCTCCCTTCCTTCCTGTCTTTCGGTTCTACACATTCGTTTTGGTTTCTCTTCGTTTAATTTCTTTTTCACTCAATACCTACTTCAACAGTTACATATCACACACACCATGTTTCATAACAAACTATCAAATGATATTATACATATAATATGAAAATATTAAATATACGTTATAGAGACATTTTCTTATACACATTCTATCACAAATTAGTTTACACGTAATTAAAAAAAATTACCATACGCACTATACAAAAAAGTATATTATGCACATTTAAAAAAATGAATTTATTATACAAAGTGTAATTTACACAGTATACAGAGAGTATAGATACAAGTTTGTTATACACAATAGACAGGCAAAAATTTGTTATACATTACAGACAGACAAAAATTTGTTATACACAATAGACAGACAAAAGTTTGTTATACATTACAGACAGACAAAAGTTTGTTATACACAATAGACAGACAAAAGTTTGTTATACATTACAGACAGGCAAAAATTTGTTATACATTACAGACAGACAAAAATTTGTTATACACAATAGACAGACAAAAGTTTGTTATACATTACAGACAGACAAAAGTTTGTTATACACAATAGACAGACAAAAGTTTGTTATACATTACAGACAGGCAAAAATTTGTTATACATTACAGACAGACAAAAGTTTGTTATACACAATAGACAGACAAAAGTTTGTTATACATTACAGACAGGCAAAAATTTGTTTTACATTACAGACAGACAAAAGTTTGTTATACACAATAGACAGACAAAAGTTTGTTATACATTACAGACAGACAAAAGTTTGTTATACACAATAGACAGACAAAAGTTTGTTATACATTACAGACAGGCAAAAATTTGTTATACATTACAGACAGACAAAAATTTGTTATACACAATAGACAGACAAAAGTTTGTTATACACAATAGACAGACAAAAGTTTGTTATACATTACAGACAGACAAAAGTTTGTTATACATTACAGACAGACAAAAGTTTGTTATACACAATAGACAGACAAAAGTTTGTTATACATTACAGACAGACAAAAGTTTGTTATACATTACAGACAGACAAAAGTTTGTTATACACAATAGACAGACAAAAGTTTGTTATACATTACAGACAGACAAAAGTTTGTTATACATTACAGACAGACAAATGTTTGTTATACATTACAGACAGACAAAAGTTTGTTATACACAATAGACAGACAAAAGTTTGTTATACATTACAGACAGACAAAAGTTTGTTATACATTACAGACAGACAAAAGTTTGTTATACATTACAGACAGACAAAAGTTTGTTATACATTACAGACAGACAAAAGTTTGTTATACACAATAGACAGACAAAAGTTTGTTATACATTACAGACAGACAAAAGTTTGTTATATACATTACAGACAGGACTAAAAGTTTGTTATACACAATAGACAGACAAAAGTTTGTTATACATTACAGACAGACAAAAGATGGTTATACATTACAGACAGACAAAAGTTTGTTATACACAATAGACAGACAAAAGTTTGTTATACATTACAGACAGACAAAAGTTTGTTATACATTACAGACAGACAAAAGTTTGTTATACACAATAGACAGACAAAAGTTTGTTATACATTACAGACAGACAAAAGTTTGTTATACACAATAGACAGACAAAAGTTTGTTTTACACAATAGACAGACAGAAATTTGTTGTACACAATAGACAGACAGAAATTTGTTGTACACAATAGACAGACAAAAGTTTGTTTTACACAATAGACAGACAGAAATTTGTTACACACAATAGACAGACAAAAGTTTGTTATACACAATAGACAGACAGAAATTTGTTATACATTACAGACAGACAAAAATTTGTTATACACAATAGACAGACAAAAATTTGTTGTACACAATAGACAGACAAAAATTTGTTATACACAATAGACAGACAGAAATTTGTTATACACAATAGACAGACAGAAATTTGTTATACACAATAGACAGACAGAAATTTGTTATACACAATAGACAGACAGAAGTTTGTTTTACACAACAGACAGACAAAAGTTTGTTTTACACAATAGACAGACAAAACTTAGTTACACATGTTATACAGACATAACTTTATAACACACGTTATATAGGGGGGAAAAAGCATGTAATACACATAATACCAAAATGTATTGTGCTGAATGTACACAAACACACACTCATTATACAGGGGGAAAACTCACGAAGATGATCAGTAGTGAAAACCATCTCCTGTGAAGTAAACCAAAGACTCAACCATTTTCCTACGTGTGGAATGTTTACCTGTCTACGTACAGCCCACAGACAGTCATCCTCCATACCTGTTAATGGCTTACAAGCTGTGTACAGACAGTCAGCCTCCTTACCTGTTAATGGCTTACAAGCTGTGTACAGACAGTCAGCCTCCATACCTGTTAATGGCTTACAAGCTGTGTACAGACAGTCAGCCTCCTTACCTGTTAATGGCTTACAAGCTGTGTACAGACAGTCAGCCTCCTTACCTGTTAATGGCTTACAAGCTGTGTACAGACAGTCAGCCTCCTTACCTGTTAATGGCTTACAAGCTGTGTACAGACAGTCAGCCTCCTTACCTGTTAATGGCTTACAAGCTGTGTACAGACAGTCAGCATCCTTACCTGTTAATGGCTTACAAGCTGTGTACAGACAGTCAGCCTCCATACCTGTTAATGGCTTACAAGCTGTGTACAGACAGTCAGTCTCCTTACCTGTTAATGGCTTACAAGCTGTGTACGGACAGTCAGCCTCCTTACCTGTTAATGGCTTACAAGCTGTGTACAGACAGTCAGCCTCCATACCTGTTAATGGCTTACAAGCTGTGTACAGACAGTCATCCTCCTTACCTGTTAATGGCTTACAAGCTGTGTACAGACAGTCAGCCTCCTTACCTGTTAATGGCTTACAAGCTGTGTACATGTACAGACAGTCAGCCTCCATACCTGTTAATGGCTTACAAGCTGTGTACAGACAGTCAGCCTCCATACCTGTTAATGGCTTACAAGCTGTGTACAGACAGTCAGCCTCCTTACCTGTTAATGGCTTACAAGCTGTGTACAGACAGTCAGCCTCCTTACCTGTTAATGGCTTACAAGCTGTGTACAGACAGTCAGCCTCCTTACCTGTTAATGGCTTACAAGCTGTGTACAGACAGTCAGCCTCCTTACCTGTTAATGGCTTACAAGCTGTGTACAGACAGTCAGCCTCCTTACCTGTTAATGGCTTACAAGCTGTGTACAGACAGTCAGCCTCCTTACCTGTTAATGGCTTACAAGCTGTGTACAGACAGTCAGCCTCCTTACCTGTTAATGGCTTACAAGCTGTGTACAGACAGTCAGCCTCCTTACCTGTTAATGGCTTACAAGCTGTGTACATGTACAGACAGTCATCCTCCTTACCTGTTAATGGCTTACAAGCTGTGTACATGTACAGACAGCCTCCTTACCTGTTAATGGCTTACAAGCTGTGTACATGTACAGACAGTCAGCCTCCTTACCTGTTAATGGCTTACAAGCTGTGTACAGACAGACAGCCTCCTTACCTGTTAATGGCTTACAAGCTGTGTACAGACAGACAGCCTCCTTACCTGTTAATGGCTTACAAGCTGTGTACAGACAGTCAGCCTCCTTACCTGTTAATGGCTTACAAGCTGTGTACATGTACAGACAGCCTCCTTACCTGTTAATGGCTTACAAGCTGTGTACATGACAGACAGCCTCCTTACCTGTTAATGGCTTACAAGCTGTGTACAGACAGTCAGCCCTCCTTACCTGTTAATGGCTTACAAGCTGTGTACAGTACAGACAGCCTCCTTACCTGTTAATGGCTTACAAGCTGTGTACATGTACAGACAGCCTCCTTACCTGTTAATGGCTTACAAGCTGTGTACAGACAGCAGCGCCTCCTTACCTGTTAATGGCTTACAAGCTGTGTACAGACAGACAGCCTCCTTACCTGTTAATGGCTTACAAGCTGTGTACAGACAGACAGCCTCCTTACCTGTTAATGGCTTACAAGCTGTGTACAGACAGTCAGCCTCCTTACCTGTTAATGGCTTACAAGCTGTGTACATGTACAGACAGCCTCCTTACCTGTTAATGGCTTACAAGCTGTGTACAGACAGACAGCCTCCTTACCTGTTAATGGCTTACAAGCTGTGTACAGACAGTCAGCCTCCTTACCTGTTAATGGCTTACAAGCTGTGTACAGTACAGACAGCCTCCTTACCTGTTAATGGCTTACAAGCTGTGTACATGTACAGACAGCCTCCTTACCTGTTATGGCTTACAAGCTGTGTACAGACAGACAGCCTCCTTACCTGTTAATGGCTTACAAGCTGTGTACAGCAGACAGCCTCCTTACCTGTTAATGGCTTACAAGCTGTGTACAGACAGTCAGCCTCCTTACCTGTTAATGGCTTACAAGCTGTGTACAGACAGTACAGCCTCCTTACCTGTTAATGGCTTACAAGCTGTGTACAGACAGTCAGCCTCCTTACCTGTTAATGGCTTACAAGCTGTGTACAGACAGACAGCCTCCTTACCTGTTAATGGCTTACAAGCTGTGTACAGACAGTCAGCCTCCTTACCTGTTAATGGCTTACAAGCTGTGTACATGTACAGACAGCTCTCCTTACCTGTTAATGGCTTACAAGCTGTGTACATGTACAGACAGCCTCCTTACCTGTTAATGGCTTACAAGCTGTGTACATGTACAGACATGTACATACCATGTCTAGCTTACACCTTTGTACAGACCAACTCTACTCACTTATGTAACCTTTACAAGCTTGTTAAGCATACATCTCTCTTATCCTTATGGTAAGCATACCATCTTACATACAGTAAGCACCTCCTTTACCTGTAGATGGCTTACAATGCTGTTAATACCTATGTAGCATCCTCCTACTTAACCTAGTTAATGCATACCACTTGTGTATACCAGTAAGCAACCATCCTACTTAATCAGCTATGTAAGCAGTACCGCTCTCTCTTATCACCTATGTAAGCTTACAACTCGTTACTATCCATGTAACATACACCTCCTTACCTGTTTAATCCTTATGAAGCATCCTTATACTATGTACAGACAGCCTCTTACCTGTAAGCTTACCCATAGCTTTGTACACGCTTAGCTAGCATACCATCTATGACTATACAACTTTGTACAGTCAGACCCATTCTCTTATCACCTTGTTAATGCATACCATCTGTGTACGACTAGTCAGCATCCATTCTGTAATGTATCAGCTGTGTAAGAGCAACGCATCTCCTTACCTTATAGCTTTACATCACCTTTGTAAGCATACCCATCTCTACTTATCACTTATGTAAGCATACCCATCTCTAGCTTATCACCTTATGTAAGCATACCCATCTTAACTTATCACCTTATGTAAGCATACCCATCTCTACTTATCACCTTATGTAAGCATACCATTCTATACAACCTTGTAAGCATACCCATCTCTACTTATCCTTATGTAAGCATACCCATCTTACTTATCACCTTATGTAAGCAACCATCTCTATTATCACCTTATGTAGCATACCCATCGCTCTTACACCTGTTGTACAGCATACCCATCTCTACTTATCACCTTATGTAAGCATACCCACTCTCTTATCACCTTGTTAATGCTTTACTTATCACTTTGTAGCATACCCATCTCTACTTATCACTTTGTAAGCATACAATCTTGTACTTTCACCTTAGTAACATAACCCACTCACCTTCACCTTTGCTACATTGACCATCTCTACTTATCACCTTATGTAAGCATACCCATCTCTACTTATCACCTTATGTAAGCATACCCATCTCTACTTATCACCTTATGTAAGCATACCCATCTCTACTTATCACCTTATGTAAGCATACCCATCTCTACTTATCACCTTATGTAAGCATACCCATCTCTACTTATCACCTTATGTAAGCATACCCATCTCTACTTATCACCTTATGTAAGCATACCCATCTCTACTTATCACCTTATGTAAGCATACCCATCTCTACTTATCACCTTATGTAAGCATACCCATCTCTGTTATCACCTTATGTAAGCATACCCATCTCTACTTATCACCTTATGTAAGCATACCCATCTCTACTTATCACCTTATGTAAGCATACCCATCTCTACTTATCACCTTATGTAAGCATACCATCTCTACTTATCACCTTATGTAAGCATACCCATCTCTACTTATCACCTTATGTAAGCATACCCATCTCTATTATCACCTTATGTAAGCATACCCATCTCTACTTATCACCTTATGTAAGCATACCCATCTCTACTTATCACCTTATGTAAGCATACCCATCTCTACTTATCACCTTATGTAAGCATACCCATCTTACTTATCACCTTATGTAAGCATACCCATCTCTACTTATCACCTTATGTAAGCATACCCATCTCTACTTATCACCTTATGTAAGCATACCCATCTCTACTTATCACCTTATGTAAGCTACCCATCTCTACTTATCACCTTATGTAAGCATACCCATCTCTACTATCACCTTATGTAAGCATACCCATCTCTACTTACACCTTATGTAAGCATACCCATCTCTACTTATCACCTTATGTAAGCATACCCATCTCTACTTATCACCTTATGTAAGCATACCCATCTCTACTTATCACCTTATGTAAGCATACCCATCTCTAACTTACTCTTATGTAAGCATACCCATCTCATACTTATCTCCTTATGTAAGCATACCATCTCTACTTATCACCTTATGTAAGCATACCCATCTCTATATCACCTTATAACAACCACTTCTTAACTTGTAAGCATACCCATCTCTACTTATCACCTTATGTAAGCATACCCATCTCTCTTATCACCTTATGTAAGCATACCCATCTCTATATCACTTATGTAAGCATACCCCATCACTTTACTGTAAATACATCTTACATCACTTATGTAGCATACCCATCTACTTATCACCTTATGTAAGCATACCCATCTCTACTTATCACCTTATGTAAGCTACCCATCTCTACTTATCACCTTATGTAAGCATACCCATCTCTATTATCACCTTATGTAAGCATACCCATCTCTACTTATCACCTTATGTAAGCATACCCATCTCTACTTATCACCTTATGTAAGCATACCCATCTCTCTATCACCTATGTAACATACCCATCCACTTATCACCTAGTAAGCATACCACTCTCTTATCACCTTATTAACATACCCATCTTACTTACACTTATGTAAGCATACCCATCTCTACTTATCACCTTATGTAAGCATACCCATCTCTACTTATCACCTTATGTAAGCATACCCATCTCTACTTATCACCTTATGTAAGCATACCCATCTCTACTTATCACCTTATGTAAGCATACCCATCTCTACTTATCACCTTATGTAAGCATACCCATCTCTACTTATCACCTTATGTAAGCATACCCATCTCTACTTATCACCTTATGTAAGCATACCCATCTCTACTTATCACCTTATGTAAGCATACCCATCTCTACTTATCACCTATGTAAGCATACCCATCTCTACTTATCACCTTATGTAAGCATACCCATCTCTACTTATCACCTTATGTAAGCATACCCATCTCTACTTATCACCTTATGTAAGCATACCCATCTTACTTATCACCTTATGTAAGCATCCCATCTCTACTTATCACCTTATGTAAGCATACCCATCTCTCTTATCACCTTATGTAAGCATACCCATCTCTACTTATCACCTTATGTAAGCATACCCATCTTACTTATCACCTTATGTAAGCATACCCATCTCTACTTATCACCTTATGTAAGCATACCATCTCTACTTATCACCTTATGTAAGCATACCATCTCTACTTATCACTTATGTAAGCATACCCATCTCTACTTATCACCTTATGTAAGCATACCATCTCTACTTATACCTTATGTAAGCATACCATCTCTACTTATCACCTTATGTAAGCATACCCATCTCTACTTATCACCTTATGTAAGCATACCCATCTCTGCTTATACCTTAGTAAGCATACCCATCTCTACTATCACCTATGTAAGCATACCCATCTCTACTTATCACCTATGTAAGCATACCCATCTCTACTTATCACCTTATGTAAGCATACCCATCTCTACTTATCACCTTATGTAAGCATACCCATCTCTGCTTATCACCTTATGTAAGCATACCCAGTAACCCACCCTTAAAAAGATGGTCTGGGATTACTGAAGTCTCTACCACCCCACTCCCCAATACCCCTCTCCCTCCCCCCCCCCTTTAAAAACCTGACCAGAGAGTGGTGAGGTCTCCACCATCTCCCTCCCCAATAACAAGTAAGGACAAACCTGACCATTGTGGGGTGAAGTCACTACCACCTCATTCCACAATAACACACTCTTTACAAACCTGACGTTTGAATGGTAACGTCAACACACTCTTTACAAACCTGACGTTTGAATGGTAAAGTCTGCATCACATCACCCTCCATTAAAGCACTCTCAAAAACGTCTCAACCACTTGATAACCCACCATCAAAAATTTACTGTGAAATAGTAAGGTCTGTACTATACCACATCAATCTGTGATAACCCTCCATCAAAAACTTTACTGTGAAATAGTAAGGTCTGTACTATACCACATCAGTCTGTGATAACCCTCCATCAAAAACTTTACTGTGAAATAGTAAGGTCTGTACTATACCACATCAGTCTGTGATAACCCTCCATCAAAAACTTTACTGTGAAATAGTAAGGTCTGTACTATACCACATCAGTCTGTGATAACCCTCCATCAAAAACTTTTCTGTGAAATAGTAAGGTCTGTACTATACCACATCAATCTGTGATAACCCACCATCAAAAACTTCACTGTGAAATAGTAAGTCCGTGATAACCCACCATCAAAAACGTTACCGTCAAGTAGTAAAGCCTCTGGACCGTATCGCTCCACGATAAACCGACCTCCACAAAACTTGACCTGGTTATAAAAAGATCTGTACCAGCTCACTCCCCAAACGCCCACGCTCAGAAACTTGACAGGGATATAATGGAATCTCTACCATCTCATTCCCCAAACCACCTGGTGTAGGGGTAAGGCACACCTTGTTTCATACTCAGTTTATTTACACAGCTAAGTCAGTTTGTTTTTCCTGTGTCAGTTACATCATTGCTTTTACAACAATTCGGAGAGAAAGGTTCAAAGTTCCCAGCTGCTTCGTTCAGTGATAGAAAAGGACTTACTGGACGAAGCAGCATGGAAGTTTCAGTCTTTTTCTCATGATTTTTGTATTTGTTGTTTGCTCGTTCGTGATCTTACGTTTACTGCTTGACAAAGGCCAGTTGGCCGAAAACTTACGCCTGTCTTGTCTGGTTGTATTAAATACACGTTCTGATTCTGTTTTCGTGTGTTTTTGGTTCCTGTTTGCACTTGTTTTGGATATCATAGATGTTGTCAAGGCTGTATTATATGGTCAATGTATTTGGCTGTTGTCAAGGCTGTATTATATGGTCAATGTATTTGGCTGTTGTCAAGGCTGTATTATATGGTCAATGCATTTGGCTGTTGTCAGGGCTGTATTATATGGTCAATGCATTTGGCTGTTGTCAAGGCTGTATTATATGGTCAATGCATTTGGCTGTTGTCAAGGCTGTATTATATGGTCAATGCATTTGGCTGTTGTCAAGGCTGTATTATATGGTCAATGTATTTGGCTTTGTAATGTCTGTATGTACAATTACCTATCTGTACACATGTCTGTATGTACAATTACCTATCTGTACACATGTCTGTATGTACAATTACCTATCTGTACACATGTGTGTATGTAACAATTACCTATCTGTACACATGTCTGTATGTACAATTACCTATCTGTACACATGTCTGTATGTACAATTACCTATCTGTACACATGTCTGTATGTACAATTACCTATCTGTACACATGTCTGTATGTAACAATTATCTATCTGTACACATGTCTGTATGTAACAATTACCTATCTGTACACATGTGTGTATGTAACAATTACCTATCTGTACACATGTCTGTATGTAACAATTATCTATCTGTACACATGTCTGTATGTAACAATTATCTATCTGTACACATGTCTGTATGTACAATTACCTATCTGTACAATGTATGTATGTACAATTACCTATCTGTACACATGTCTGTATGTAACAATTACCTATCTGTACACATGTCTGTATGTAACAATTATCTATCTGTACACATGTCTGTATGTACAATTACCTATCTGTACACATGTGTGTATGTAACAATTACCTATCTGTACACATGTCTGTATGTAACAATTACCTATCTGTACACATGTCTGTATGTAACAATTACCTATCTGTACACATGTCTGTATGTAACAATTATCTATCTGTACACATGTCTGTATGTAACAATTATCTATCTGTACACATGTGTGTATGTAACAATTACCTATCTGTACACATGTCTGTATGTAACAATTACCTATCTGTACACATGTCTGTATGTAACAATTACCTATCTGTACACATGTCTGTATGTAACAATTATCTATCTGTACACATGTCTGTATGTAACAATTATCTATCTGTACACATGTCTGTATGTAACAATTACCTATCTGTACACATGTCTGTATGTAACAATTATCTATCTGTACACATGTCTGTATGTAACAATTATCTATCTGTACACATGTCTGTATGTAACAATTATCTATCTGTACACATGTCTGTATGTACAATTACCTATCTGTACACATGTCTGTATGTAACAATTACCTATCTGTACACATGTCTGTATGTAACAATTATCTATCTGTACACATGTCTGTATGTAACAATTATCTATCTGTACACATGTCTGTATGTAACAATTACCTATCTGTACACATGTCTGTATGTAACAATTACCTATCTGTACACATGTCTGTATGTAACAATTACCTATCTGTACACATGTCTGTATGTAACAATTACCTATCTGTACACATGTCTGTATGTACAATTACCTATCTGTACACATGTCTGTATGTAACAATTACCTATCTGTACACATGTCTGTATGTAACAATTATCTATCTGTACACATGTCTGTATGTAACAATTACCTATCTGTACACATGTCTGTATGTAACAATTACCTATCTGTACACATGTCGTGTATGTAACAATTACCTATCTGTACACATGTCTGTATGTAACAATTACCTATCTGTACACATGTCTGTATGTAACAATTACTATCTGTACACATGTTGTATGTAACAATTACCTATCTGTACACATGTCTGTATGTAACAAATTATCTATCTGTACACATGTCTGTATGTACAATTACCTATCTGTACACATGTCTGTATGTACAATTACCTATCTGTACACATGTGTATGTAACAATTACCTATCTGTACACATGTCTGTATGTACAATTACTATCTGTACACATGTCTGTATGTAACAATTATCTATCTGTACACATGTTGTATGTACAATACTACTGTACACATGTCTGTATGTAACAATTACTATCTGTACACATGTTTATGTAACAATTACTATCGTACAATGTTGATGTAACAATTACCTATCTGTACACATGTCTGTATGTAACAATTACCTATTACACAGTCTGTATGTAACATTACTATCTGTACACATGTTGTATGTAACAATTACCTATCTGTACAAGTCTGTATGTACAATTACCTATCTGTACACATTTTATGAACAATTACTACTGTACACATGTCGTATGTAACAATTACCTATCTGTACAATGTCTGTATGTAACAATTACTATCTGTACACATGTTGTATTAACAATTACTATCGTACACATGTCTGTATGTAACAATTACCTATCTGTACACATGTCTGTATGTAACAATTACCTATCTGTACACATGTTATGTAACAATTACTATCTGTACCATGTTGTATGTAACAATTACCTATCTGTACACATGTCTGTATGTAACAATGTACATTGTGTATGTACACATGTCTGCTGTATGTAAAATTACTATCTGTACACATGTCTGTATGTAACAATTACTATCTGTAACATGTCTGTATGTAACAATTACTATCTGTACACATGTTGTATGTAACATTACTATCTGTACACATGTGTATGTAACAATACTATCTGTACACATGTCTGTATGTAACAATTACCTATCTGTACAATTTGTATGTACAATTACCTATCTGTACAATGTTGTATACAATTACCTATCTGTAACATGTCTGTATGTACATTACTATCTGACACATGTCTGTATGTAACAATTATATCTGTACACTGTCTGTATGTAACAATTACCTATCTGTACACATGTCTGTATGTAACAATTACCTATCTGTACACATGTTGTATGTAACAATTACCTATCTGTAACATGTTGTATGTAACAATACCTATCTGTCACATGTCTGTATGTAACATTACACTAATGTTGTATGTACAATTACATCTGTACAATGCTGAGTACAATTACCTTCTGTCATGTTATGAACAATTTATCTGTACAATGTCTGTATGTAACATTCTATCTACAATTTGTATGTACAATTACTATGTAACATTTGTAGTACATTCTTCTGTACACATGTCTGTAGTACAATTATATCGTACACATGTTGTATGTACAATTACTATCTGTACAATGTTGTATGTAACAATTACCTATCTTACCATGTTGTATGTAACAATTACTATCTGTACACATGTTGTATGTACAATACCTATCTGTACACATGTTGTATGTACAATTATATTGTAACATGTCGTATGTACAATTACTATTGTACACATGTCTTATGTAACAATTCTATCTGTACACATGTCGTATGTAACAATTACCTATCTGTACAATTCTGATGTAAATTATATTGTACAATGTCTTATTAACAATTACCTATGTCATTCTGTATGTAACAATACCTATCTGTACAATGTTGTATTCATTACTATCTTACAATGTGTATAACAATTACCTTATCTATCTGTACACATGTCTGTATGTAACAATTACTATCTGTACACATGTCTGTATGTAACAATTACTATCTGTACACATGTCTGTATGTAACAATTACTATCTGTACACATGTCTGTATGTAACAATTATCTATCTGTACACATGTCTTAAATTATATGTAATTTGTATTAACAATTACCTATCTGTACACATGTCTGTATGTAACAATTACCTATCTGTACACATGTCTGTATGTAACAATTACTATCTGTACACATGTTGTATGTAACAATTACCTATCTGTACACATGTCTGTATGTAACAATTACCTATCTGTACACATGTCTGTATGTAACAATTACCTATCTGTACACATGTCTGTATGTAACAATTATCTATCTGTACACATGTCTGTATGTAACAATTACCTATCTGTACACATGTTGTATGTAACAATTACCTATCTGTACACATGTCTGTATGTAACAATTACCTATCTGTACACATGTCTGTATGTAACAATTACCTATCTGTACACATGTCTGTATGTAACAATTACCTATCTGTACACATGTCTGTATGTAACAATTATCTATCTGTACACATGTCTGTATGTAACAATTATCTATCTGTACACATGTCTGTATGTAACAATTACCTATCTGTACACATGTCTGTATGTAACAATTACCTATCTGTACAATGTCTGTATGTACAATTACCTATCTGTACACATGTCTGTATGTAACAATTATCTATCTGCACACATGTCTGTATGTAACAATTATCTATCTGTACACATGTCTGTATGTAACAATTACCTATCTGTACACATGTCTGTATGTAACAATTACTATCTGTACACATGTCTGTATGTAACAATTATCTATCTGTACACATGTGTGTATGTAACAATTACCTATCTGTACACATGTCTGTATGTAACAATTATCTATCTGTACACATGTCTGTATGTAACAATTACCTATCTGTACACATGTCTGTATGTAACAATTACCTATCTGTACACATGTCTGTATGTAACAATTACCTATCTGTACACATGTGTGTATGTAACAATTATCTATCTGTACACATGTCTGTATGTAACAATTACCTATCTGTACACATGTCTGTATGTAACAATTACCTATCTGTACACATGTCTGTATGTAACAATTACCTATCTGTACACATGTCTGTATGTAACAATTACCTATCTGTACACATGTCTGTATGTAACAATTACCTATCTGTACACATGTGTGTATGTAACAATTACCTATCTGTACACATGTATGTATGTAACAATTACCTATCTGTACACATGTCTGTATGTAACAATTACCTATCTGTACACATGTTGTATGTAACAATTATCTATCTGTACACATGTCTGTATGTAACAATTACCTATCTGTACACATGTCTGTATGTAACAATTACCTATCTGTACACATGTTGTATGTAACAATTACCTATCTGTACACATGTCTGTATGTAACAATTACCTATCTGTACACATGTCTGTATGTAACAATTACCTATCTGTACACATGTCTGTATGTACAATTACCTATCTGTACACATGTCTGTATGTACAATTACCTATCTGTACACATGTCTGTATGTAACAATTACCTATCTGTACACATGTTTATGTAACAATTACCTATCTGTACACATGTCTGTATGTAACAATTACCTATCTGTACACATGTCTGTATGTAACAATTACCTATCTGTACACATGTTGTATGTAACAATTACCTATCTGTACACATGTCTGTATGTAACAATTACCTATCTGTACACATGTGTGTATGTACAATTACCTATCTGTACAATGTATGTATATAACAATTACCTATCTGTACACATGTCTGTATGTACAATTACCTATCTGTACACATGTCTGTATGTAACAATTACTATCTGTACACATGTCTGTATGTAACAATTACCTATCTGTACACATGTGTGTATGTAACAATTACCTATCTGTACACATGTCTGTATGTAACAATTACCTATCTGTACACATGTATGTATGTAACAATTACCTATCTGTACACATGTCGTATGTAACAATTACTATCTGTACACATGTCTGTATGTACAATTACCTATCTGTACACATGTCGTATGTAACAATTACACTATCTGTACACATGTTGTATGTAACAATTACCTATCTGTACACATGTCTGTATGTAACAATTACTATCTGTACACATGTCTGTATGTAACAATTATCTATCTGTACACATGTCTGTATGTAACAATTACTATCTGTACACATGTCTGTATGTAACAATTACCTATCTGTACACATGTGTGTATGTAACAATTATCTATCTGTACACATGTCTGTATGTAACAATTACCTATCTGTACACATGTCTGTATGTAACAATTACCTATCTGTACACATGTCTGTATGTAACAATTACCTATCTGTACACATGTCTGTATGTAACAATTATCTATCTGTACACATGTCTGTATGTAACAATTATCCTATCTGTACACATGTCTGTATGTAACAATTACCTATCTGTACACATGTCTGTATGTAACAATTACCTATCTGTACACATGTCTGTATGTAACAATTACTATCTGTACACATGTCTGTATGTAACAATTATCTATCTGTACACATGTCTGTATGTAACAATTACCTATCTGTACACATGTCTGTATGTAACAATTACCTATCTGTACACATGTCTGTATGTACAATTACCTATCTGTACACATGTCTGTATGTACAATTACCTATCTGTACACATGTCTGTATGTAACAATTACCTATCTGTACACATGTCTGTATGTAACAATTATCTATCTGTACACATGTGTGTATGTAACAATTACCTATCTGTACACATGTGTGTATGTAACAATTACCTATCTGTACACATGTCTGTATGTACAATTACCTATCTGTACACATGTGTGTATGTACAATTACCTATCTGTACAATGTATGTATATACAATTACCTATCTGTACACATGTGTGTATGTACAATTACCTATCTGTACACATGTATGTATGTACAATTACCTATCTGTACACATGTGTGTATGTACAATTACCTATCTACATGTACATCTGTGTGTGTGTACACAGTTCCATATGTACACCTATGTGTCTGTACTCATGTCTATGTGTGCAGGATTGTCTACGCACGTCTGTATGTACATGTGTCTATAATGATGATAATAATGATAATAATAATAATAATAATAGTAATAGTAATCATCATCATCATCATCATCATCATCATCAGGTGCCCTGCCGCATGGCGTTGGCAATCATGGACTTTCATCCATCTCTATCTCTCGTTGCCCCTAGCATCTCCCACACCCTCCTCGTCCCCAAGCCACTCTGCAAGTCCGTCCAGCATTCTCTCCCTGGGTCTACCTGGTGCTCTCTTTCCCTCCAGCTTTCCCGTTGTGACCAGGTGCTCCAAATCCCCCTTCCTCATAAAATGGCCTATAAATGTTGCCTGTCTTTTCCTAATCTTCCTTATGAGTGATCTACTTGTGTCTGCCTCCATCAAGACTGTCTCGTTTGTTTTCTTTGCTGTCCATGGAAGTCTCAACATTCTTCTTAGAAACCAATCTCAGCTGCCTCAATCTTGCTCTGGCTTTGCTTGCTGACTGTCCACGCTTCGCATCCGTACAACAGTATCGGTTCTATATAACATTCAAGGACTCTCTTTCTGATGTTAATTGATAATAATAATAATGATAATAATAATAATGATAATAATAATGACATATATAAGGCGCCAAAACTTGATATCAGAACCAAACCAAGGAACACACTCTCATCATTCACCAAAGCAATCACTCAACAAAGACTAAAACACCAGGCACAAAATACACACAAGTCTAACGGGAGGACAGGAGGGCAATGGGCAAAAGATCAAAGCACACCACACACCACACACCACACACCCACACACCACACACAGCTGGTCATCAGCAGCCGCAGCCTGCCATGTTTGTTTGTTTGTAGTTTGGTCAAGAGGCATCACACTAACACAGTTCCACATGTGATCCACACAAATCTGTCAGCGAAGCTCTGCGTCTTGAGAAAGGAAGGAGATGGAGAACGGACCTATGAAACACTACGCTGACGTCACCAGAATGATGGAAACATTAAGATGGGCAGTGAACAGGCCAGTGGACTTATAAAACACTACGCTGACGTCACCAGAATGATGGAAACATTAAGATGGGCAGTGAACAGGCCAGTGGACCTATGAAACACTACGCTGACGTCACCAGAATGATGGAAACATTAGGATGGGCAGTGAACAGGCCAGTGGACCTATGAAACACTACGCTGACGTCACCAGTATGATGGAAACATTAAGATGGGCAGTGAACAGGCCAGTGGACCTATGAAACAGTAAGCTGACACCACCAGAATGATGGAAACATTAAGATGGGCAGCCAACAGGCCAGTGGACCTATGAAACAGTAAGTTGACACCAGCAGAATGATGGAAACATTAATGCAGGCAGTGAACAGGCCAGTGGATCTATGAAACACTACGCTGACGTCACCAGAATGATGGAAACATTAAGATGGGCAGCCAACAGGCCAGTGGACCTATGAAAAACTAAGCTGACACCACCAGAATGATGGAAACATTCATATAGCCAGTGAACAGGCCAGTGGACCTATGAAACAGTAAGCTGACACCAGCAGAATGATGGAAACATTAAGGCAGGCAGTGAACAGGCCAGTGGACCTATGAAACACTACGCTGACGTCACCAGAATGATGGAAACATTAAGGCAGGCAGTGAACAGGCCAGTGGACCTATGAAACACTACGCTGACGTCACCAGAATGATGGAAACATTAAGATGGGCAGTGAACAGGCCAGTGGACCTATGAAACACTACGCTGACGTCACCAGAATGATGGAAACATTAAGATGGGCAGTGAACAGGCCAGTGGACCTATGAAACACTACGCTGACGTCACCAGAATGATGGAAACATTAAGATGGGCAGTGAACAGGCCAGTGGACCTATGAAACACTACGCTGGCGTCACCAGAATGATGGAAACATTAAGATGGACAGTGAACAGGCCAGTGGACCTATGAAACACTACGCTGACGTCACCAGAATGATGGAAACATTAAGATGGGCAGTGAACAGGCCAGTGGACCTATGAAACACTACGCTGACGTCACCAGAATGATGGAAACATTAAGATGGGCAGTGAACAGGCCAGTGGACCTATGAAACACTACGCTGATACCACCAGAATGATGGAAACATTAAGATGGACAGTGAACAGACCAGTGGACCTATGGAACACTAAACTGACATCACCAGAATGATGGAAACATTAAGGCAGGCAGTAAACAGGCCAGTGGACCTATCAAACACTAAGCTGACATCACCAGAATGATGGAAACATTAAGGCAGGCAGTAAACAGGCCAGTGGACCTATGAAACAGTAAGCTGACACCACCAGAATGATGGAAACATTCATATAGCCAGTGAACAGGCCAGTGGACTATCAAACAATAAGCTGACACCAGCAGAATGATGGAAACATTAAGGCAGGCAGTGAACAGGCCAATGGACCTATCAAACACTAAGCTGACATCACCAGAATGATGGAAACATTCATATAGCCAGTGAACAGGCCAGTGGACTATCAAACAGTAAGCTGACACCAGCAGAATGATGGAAACATTAAGGCAGGCAGTAAACAGGCCAGTGGACCTATCAAACACTAAGCTGACATCACCAGAATGATGGAAACATTAAGGCAGGCAGTAAACAGGCCAGTGGACCTATCAAACACTAAGCTGACATCACCAGAATGATGGAAACATTAAGACAGGCAGCCAACAGGCCAGTGGACCTATGAAACAGTAAGCTGACACCAGCAGAATGATGGAAACATTCATATAGCCAGTGAACAGGCCAGTGGACTATCAAACAGTAAGCTGACACCAGCAGAATGATGGAAACATTAAGGCAGGCAGTGAACAGGCCAATGGACCTATCAAACACTAAGCTGACATCACCAGAATGATGGAAACATTCATATAGCCAGTGAACAGGCCAGTGGACAATCAAACAGTAAGCTGACACCAGCAGAATGATGAAAACATTAAGGCAGGCAGTAAACAGGCCAGTGGACCTATCAAACACTAAGCTGACATCACCAGAATGATGGAAACATTAAGGCAGGCAGTGAACACAGACGTTTTTAATGTTACGGGTTGGAATTGAAGCTGAGATACCAGATGTTGAGTCCACAGCTTGATCAAAAGAAGCAACAAGTCTGTATCCAAGTCTGCAACAAGTCTGGATTGCCCAAGGGTTGAACTCACAAATCCTCCCTTATCAGCATGGGGTCCTAACAGCTCAGGTAATGGTCCACAAATGTGTAAAGATAAGGTGACTGTTTTCCCATAATCCTGAGATCGTAGGGGAGTGAGGTGGTAAAGACATCAATTTTCGTCATGTAAAGACTTCAATTTTCGTCATGTAAAGACTTCAATTTTCGTCATGTAAAGACATCAATTTTCGTCATGTAAAGACATCAATTTTCGTCATGTAAAGACTTCAATTTTCGTCATGTAAAGACATCAATTTTCGTCATGTAAAGACATCAATTTTCGTCATGTAAAGACTTCAATTTTCGTCATGTAAAGACTTCAATTTTCGTCATGTAAAGACATCAATTTTCGTCATGTAAAGACATCAATTTTCGTCATGTAAATACTTCAATTTTCGTCATGTAAAGACTTCAATTTTCGTCATGTAAAGAAATTTTTTTCGTCATGTAAAGACTTCAATTTTCGTCATGTAGAGACTTCAATTTTCGTCATGTAAAGACTTCAATTTTCGTCATGTAAAGACATCAATTTTCGTCATGTAAAGACTTCAATTTTCGTCATGTAAAGACCTCAATTTTTGTCATGTAAAGACCTCAATTTTCGTCATGTAAAGACTTCAATTTTCGTCATGTAAAGACATCAATTTTCGTCATGTAAAGACTTCAATTTTCGTCATGTAAAGACCTCAATTTTCGTCATGTAAAGACTTCAATTTTCGTCATGTAAAGACTTCAATTTTCGTCATGTAAAGACTTCAATTTTCGTCATGTAAAGATTTCAATTTTCGTCATGTAAAGACTTCAATTTTCGTCATGTAAAGACTTCAATTTTCGTCATGTAAAGACTTCAATTTTCGTCATGTAAAGACTTCAATTTTCGTCATGTAAAGATTTCAATTTTCGTCATGTAGAGACTTCAATTTTCGTCATGTAAAGACTTCAATTTTCGTCATGTAAAGACTTCAATTTTCGTCATGTAAAGACTTCAATTTTCGTCATGTAAAGACTTCAATTTTCGTCATGTAAAGATTTCAATTTTCGTCATGTAGAGACTTCAATTTTCGTCATGTAAAGACTTCAATTTTCGTCATGTAAAGACCTCAATTTTCGTCATGTAAAGACTTCAATTTTCGTCATGTAAAGACTTCAGTTTTCGTCATGTAAAGACTTCAAATTTCCTCACAGGGTGGTGCCCATCCCATCTACCTGTTTTCCTTACTGTCATCAACTCTGAACAGGGTCAGGTGCCCATTCACAGCTGGAGGCTGCCTGCACACGGTTTGTGTCTAGTGAAGTTGGCACCTGCACAAACACCTGCGTCAGATTGAAGACAGGGGATGTATTTGTACGCCAAGCATCCCTTGCCTGATGATACCTGTCACATCAAGCATCCTTTACCTGTTGATACCTGTCACACCAAACATCCCTTACCTGTTGATACCTGTCACATCAAACATCACTTACCTGTTGATACCTGTCACACCAAACATCACTTACCTGTTGATACCTGTCACATCAAACATCCCTTACCTGTTGATACCTGTCACACCAAACATCCCTTACCTGTTGATACCTGTCACATCAAACATCCCTTACCTGTTGATACCTGTCACACCAAACATCCCTTACCTGTTGATACCTGTCACACCAAACATCACTTACCTGTTGATACCTGTCACACCAAACATCCCTTACCTGTTGATACCTGTCACACCAAACATCCCTTACCTGTTGATACTTGTCACATCAAACATCACTTACCTGTTGATACCTGTCACACCAAACATCCCTTACCTGTTGATACCTGTCACACCAAACATCACTTACCTGTTGATACCTGTCACATCAAACATCCCTTACCTGTTGATACCTGTCACACCAAACATCCCTTACCTGTTGATACCTGTCACATCAAACATCCATTACCTGTTGATACCTGTCACACCAAACATCCATTACCTGTTGATACCTGTCACACCAAACATCCCTTACCTGTTGATACCTGTCACACCAAACATCCCTTACCTGTTGATACCTGTCACACCAAACATCCCTTACCTGTTGATACCTGTCACACCAAACATCCCTTACCTGTTGATACCTGTCACACCAAACATCCCTTACCTGTTGATACCTGTCACACAAAACATCACTTACCTGCTGATACCTGTCACACCAAACATCCCTTACCTGTTGATACCTGTCACACCAAACATCCCTTACCTGTTGATACCTGTCACACCAGACATCACTTACCTGTTGATACCTGTCACACCAAACATCCCTTACCTGTTGATACCTGTCACACCAAACATCACTTACCTGTAGATACCTGTCACACCAAACATCTCTTACCTGCTGATACCTGTCACACAAACATCCCTTACCTGTTGATACCTGTCACACCAAACATCCCTTACCTGTTGATACCTGTCACACCAAACATCCCTTACCTGTTGATACCTGTCACACCAAACATCCATTATGTGGTGATACCTGTCACACCAAACATCCCTTACCTGTTGATACCTGTCACACCAAACATCCATTACCTGGTGATACCTGTCACACCAAACATCCCTTACCTGTTGATACCTGTCACACCAAGCATCCATTACCTGTTGATACCTGTCACACCAAACATCCCTTACCTGTTGGTACCTGTCACACCAAACATCCATTACCTGTTGATACCTGTCACACCAAACATCCCTTACCTGTTGATACCTGTCACACCAAACATCCATTACCTGTTGATACCTGTCACACCAAACATCCCTTACCTGCTGATACCTGTCACACCAAACATCACTTACCTGTTGATACCTGTCACACCAAACATCCCTTACCTGCTGATACCTGTCACACCAAACATCACTTACCTGTTGATACCTGTCACACCAAACATCCATTACCTGTTGATACCTGTCACACCAAACATCCATTACCTGTTGATACCTGTCACACCAAACATCCCTTACCTGTTGATACCTGTCACACCAAACATCACTTACCTGCTGATACCTGTCACACCAAACATCCCTTACCTGTTGGTACCTGTCACACCAAACATCACTTACCTGCTGATACCTGTCACACCAAACATCCCTTACTGTTGATACCTGTCACACCAAACATCCCTTACCTGTTGATACCTGTCACACCAAACATCCCTTACCTGTTGATACCTGTCACACCAACATCCATTACCTGTTGATACCTGTCACACAAAACATCCATTACCTGTTGGTACCTGTCACACCAACATCTCTTACCTGTTGATACTTGTCACACCAAACATCCATTACCTGTTGATACCTGTCACACCAACATCCCTTACCTGTTGATACCTGTCACACAAACATCATTACCTGTTGATACCTGTCACACCAAACATCCATTACCTGTTGGTACCTGTCACACCAAACATCCATTACTGTTGATACCTGTCACACCAAACATCACTTACCTGTTGGTACCTGTCACACCAAACATCCCTTACCTGTTGATACCTGTCACACCAAACATCCCTTACCTGTTGATACCTGTCACACCAAACATCCATTACCTGTTGATACCTGTAACACCAAACATCCATTACCTGTTGATACCTGTCACACCAAACATCACTTACCTGTTGATACCTGTCACACCAAACATCTCTTACCTGTTGATACCTGTCACACCAAACATCCATTACCTGTTGATACCTGTCACACCAAACATCCCTTACCTGTTGATACCTGTCACACCAAGCATCCATTACCTGGTGATACCTGTCACGCCAAACATCACTTACTGTTGATACCTGTCACACCAAACATCCCTTACCTGTAGATATCTGTCACACCAAACATCCCTTACCTGTTGGTACCTGTCACACCAAACATCCATTACCTGTTGGTACCTGTCACACCAAACATCCCTTACTGTTGATACCTGTCACACCAAGCATCCCTTACCTGTTGATACCTGTCACACCAAGCATCCATTACCTGGTGATACTGTCACACCAAACATCCTTACCTGTAGATACCTGTCACACCAAACATCCCTTACCTGTAGATACCTGTCACACCAAACATCACTTACCTGTAGATACCTGTCACACCAAACATCACTTACCTGTAGATATCTGTCACACCAAACATCACTTACCTGTTGATACCTGTCACACCAAACATCACTTACCTGTTGATACCTGTCAACCAAACATCACTTACCTGTAGATATCTGTCACACCAAACATCCCTTACCTGTTGGTACCTGTCACACCAAGCATCCCTTACCTGTTGATACCTGTCACACCAAGCATCCATTACCTGGTGATACCTGTCACACCAAACATCCCTTACCTGTTGATACCTGTCACACCAAACATCTCTTACCTGTTGATACCTGTCACACCAAACACTCTTACCTGTTGATACCTGTCACACCAAACATCCCTTACCTGTTGATACCTGTCACACCAAACATCACTTACCTGTTGATACCTGTCACACCAAACATCCTTACCTGTTGATACCTGTCACACCAAACATCCCTTACCTGTTGATACCTGTCACACCAAACATCCCTTACCTGTTGATACCTGTCACACCAAACATCCCTTACCTGTTGATACCTGTCACATCAAACATCACTTACCTGTTGATACCTGTCACACCAAACATCTCTTACCTGTTGATACCTGTCACATCCAAACATCACTTACCTGTTGATACCTGTCACATCAAACATCCTTACCTGTTGATACCTGTCACATCAAACATCTCTTACCTGTTGATACCTGTCACACCAAACATCCATTACCTGTTGATACCTGTCACACAAACATCCTTACCTGTTGGTACCTGTCACACCAAACATCCCTTACCTGTTGATACCTGTCACATCAACATCCTACCTTGATACGTCAATCAACACACTTACCTGTTGATACCTGTCACACCAAACATCCATTACCTGTTGATACCTGTCACACCAAACATCCCTTACCTGTTGATACCTTTCACACCAAACATCCATTACCTGTAGATACCTGTCACACCAAACATCCCTTACCTGACGATACCTGTCCCATACAGATGGTAATCATCAGCGTTGTACAGTGACCTCTTGTTGCTGACCTCTATCTGGTGTGTGGGGCTCTCCTGTTGAGACGTGCTAATGAGTTTTCTGAGTGTGCTGTGAGAGAGGGGGGGGGAGAGAGAGACAGGGAGAGAGAGAGGGAGAGAGAGACAGGGAGAGAAAGAGGGAGAGAGAGACAGGGAGAGAGGAGAGGGAGAGAGAGAGAGAAGGAGAGGGACAGAAAGGGGGAGGGAGAGAGAGAAAAGAAGAGAGAGTGAAGGAAAGACTTCAGATGGTTTATTCATACAGGCCACAGCCCCTTGGACGGGGATACACATAATTATGCATTCTCACAGTCACATAAACATTAACCAGGCAATAACCATATTTCTAATTTGAAATATTTTGTACAAGTGCATAACAAATAAGCGAAAAGAACATAAAATACAAACATTCTGTTCATGTTCGAGCCTTGCGTCCGTTAGGTAAAATTAATTCTAAAAAGATTCAAGAAATTGCTGTCTCTCTAAATTTAAATGCTTTGTATAGAAATAAAGCTACATTTCGAACAACTTTAGTAGGTGTCGATGACATCAATAAAGTAAATTTAAATA
>JAPXFY010000022.1:1382355-1387355 GCA_030674185.1 Monoplex corrugatus | reverse complement strand
GTAGTTTTGGATCCTATCTTCAGTTATAAAAAAAAAAAAATAGAAACTATTGTCTGAAAGTGAACACTGTAGTGGAGGATTCCGTTCTGTTTCACATGTCTTCAATTATCAGATGAGAGATTTTGCTGTGTTTCACCCTTCTTCCACACCAGATGGAAGATCTTGCTCTGTTTGACTGTTTGAAAACCAGATGGAAGAGTGTACTCTGTTTCAACTGTCTTCCACATGAGCTGGAGAGTATACCTCGTCTTCCACATCAGATGGAAAATGTGTTCTGTTTCTCTGTGTCCACATCAGATGGAAGATGTGTTCTGTTTCTCTCTGTGTCCACATCAGATGGAAGATGTGTTCTGTTTCTCTCTCTGTCCACATCAGATGGAAAGTGTGTTCTGTTTCTCTCTTGTCCACATCAGATGAAAGATGTGTTCTGTTTCTCTCTCTGTCCACATCAGATGGAAGATGTGTTCTGTTTCTCTCTCTGTCCACATCAGATGGAAGATGTGTTCTGTTTCTCTCTCTGTCCACATCAGATGGAAGATGTGTTCTGTTTCTCTCTCTGTCCACATCAGATGGAAGGTGTGTTGTGTTTCTCTTTCCTTGCACATCATTGCTAGAAAATAGGTTTTGATACTGTGAAATAAAGTCTGATTACTTATATGGCATGACCATCTGGCGTTCTTTCCTCTCTTTCCTTCTTTCATACATTATCATTGTTATCATCATCACCTTCTTCTTCATCAATCATCGTTGTCATCTTTTTCCTCTCTCTGTCTGTCTGTCTGTCTCTCTGTCTGTCCCTCTCTCTCTCTCTCTCTCTCTCTCTCTCTCTC
Source organism: Monoplex corrugatus (assembly GCA_030674185.1). NCBI lineage: Eukaryota > Metazoa > Mollusca > Gastropoda > Littorinimorpha > Ranellidae > Monoplex > Monoplex corrugatus. The sequence continues at coordinate 1,386,525 of JAPXFY010000022.1, read as the reverse complement.
TCGTCTCTGTCTGTCCCTCTCTCTCTCTGTGTCTGTCTGTCTCTGTCTGTCTGTCCCTGTCTTGCTGTCTGTCTGTCTGTCTGCCCTCTCTCTCTCTCTCTGTCTCTGTCTGTCTGTCTGTCTGTCTGTCCTCTTTTCTCTCTCTCTCTGTCTCTGTCTGTCTGTCTGTCTATTTCTCTCTCTGTCTGTCTGTCTGTCTGTGCCTGCTGTCTGTCCTGTCCTCTCTGTCTCTGTCTGTCTGTCTGTCTGTCTCTGTCTGTCTGTCTGTCTGTCTTTCTCTGTCCTTCTGCTCTGTCTGTCTGTCTGTCCTGTCTCTCTCTGTCTCTGTCTGTCTCGTCTCTCTGTCTCTGTCTGTCTTCTCTCTGTCTGTCTTCTCTCTCTGTCTCTCTCTCTCTCTCTTCTTTCTGTCTGTCTCTCTCTGTTCTCTCTCTGTCCTCTCTCTCTCTCTGTCTCTCTCTGTCTCTCTCTCTTCTCTCGTCTCTCTCTGTGTCTCTCTCTCTCTCTGTCTCTCTCTCTTCTCTGTCTCTGTCTCTCTCTCTCTCTGTCTCTGTCTCTCTCTGTCTCTCTCTCTCTCTGTCTCTCTCTCTGCTCTCTCTCTCTCTCTGTCTCTCTCTCTGTCTCTCCTCTGTCTCTCCTCTTCTCTTCTCCTCTCTCTCTCTCTCATCTCTCTCAGTCGTCTCTCTCTCTCTCTTCCTCCCCATTCAGCGTCTCCCTCAAGGTTTGTTTTAAAATCTGTTGAGGTGTCAGAAAAGACAGGGCGTGGAAGTTCAGTTGTTGCCATGGTGATATGAAAGAGTGCCAAGACAGGAGTCTGTGTGAATGTATTCATAGGGTTGGTGCTGATGGTTTGACCAAGTCTTTACATCAACACGCTCACTAGGGTCATACAGGAGAGAAACCTTCTGACGTGTGTTAGGATCACTCCTTGCTTCTTTGTTCTATGCATTGTTCAGTGGAGTTTTAGTACAGGTCTGTCTTTGTTCTATACATTGTTCAGTGGAGTTTTTGTACAGGTCTGTCTTTGTTCTATACATTGTTCAGTGGAGTTTTAGTACAGGTCTGTCTTTGTTCTATACATTGTTCAGTGGAGTTTTAGTACAGGTCTGTCTTTGTTCTATACATTGTTCAGTGGAGTTTTAGTACAGGTCTGTCTTTGTTCTATACATTGTTCAGTGGAGTTTTAGTACAGGTCTATCTTTGTTCTATACATTGTTCAGTGGAGTTTTAGTACAGTCTATCTTTGTTCTATGCATTGTTCAGTGGAGTTTTAGTACAGGTCTGTCTTTGTTCTATACATTGTTCAGTGGAGTTTTTGTACAGGTCTGTCTTTGTTCTATACATTGTTCAGTGAGGTTTTAGTACAGGTCTGTCTTTGTTCTATACATTGTTCAGTGGAGTTTTAGTACAGGTCTGTCTTTGTTCTATACATTGTTCAGTGGATAGTACAGGTCTGTCTTTGTTCTATACATTGTTCAGTGGAGTTTTAGTACAGGTCTGTCTTTGTTCTATACATTGTTCAGTGGAGTTTTAGTACAGGTCTGTCTTTGTTCTATGCATTGTTCAGTGGATAGTACAGGTCTGTCTTTGTTCTATACATTGTTCAGTGGAGTTTTAGTACAGGTCTGTCTTTGTTCTATACATTGTTCAGTGGATAGTACAGGTCTGTCTTTGTTCTATACATTGTTCAGTGGAGTTTTAGTACAGGTCTGTCTTTGTTCTATGCATTGTTCAGTGGAGTTTTAGTACAGGTCTGTCTTTGTTCTATGCATTGTTCAGTGGAGTTTAGTACAGGTCTGTCTTTGTTCTATACATTGTTCAGTGGAGTTTTAGTACAGGTCTGTCTTTGTTCTATACATTGTTCAGTGGGTTTTAGTACAGGTCTGTCTTTGTTCTATACATTGTTCAGTGGAGGTTTAGTACAGGTCTGTCTTTGTTCTATGCATTGTTCAGTGGGTTTTAGTACAGTCTGTCTTGTTTTATGCATTGTTCAGTGGAGTTTTAGTACAGTCTGTCTTTGTTCTATGCATTGTTCAGTGAGTTTTAGTACAGGTCTGTCTTGTTTTATGCATTGTTCAGTGGAGTTTTAGTACAGGTCTGTCTTTGTTCTATACATTGTTCAGTGGAGTTTTAGTACAGGTCTGTCTTTGTTCTATACATTGGTTCAGTGGGTTTTAGTACAGGTCTGTCTTTGTTTTATGCATTGTTCAGTGGAGTTTTAGTACAGGTCTGTCTTGTTCTATGCTTGTTCAGTGGAGTTTTAGTACAGGTCTGTCTTTGTCTATGCATTGTTCAGTGGAGGTTTAGTACAGGTCTGTCTTGTTCTATGCATTGTTCAGTGGGGTTTTAGTACAGGTCTGTCTTTGTTCTATACATTGTTCAGTGGAGTTTTAGTACAGGTCTGTCTTTGTTTTGCATTGTTCAGTGGGTTTTAGTACAGGTCTGTGTTGTCTTCTTCAGTAACGTACTAGTAAGAACAATGTCTTGTCTTTTGTGAACAATATTCATAGTAAAACAGACAGGTACTGAGGTACTGACTGGCCCTTTCCCAACTCGCCCTTTCATAGCAAAATATTTAAAAGTTAACGTAGTTTAAGCAGTGCCATTTCGCCCTTTGTCTTAACCTCAGTGTCCAACATGGCGTGTAGGCAGGGACAGGATTGTCCATCTTTCTCTATCGGCTGTCGTCTGTTGAGCTGTTTTCAGGTCGTTGATGTTGACTGCTCTTCCTTACACTGGAGTGTTGTTTTGTGGGTTGTTCCTGGTCTTCCTCTTCTTCTTCTGTGCCCCCTTCGGCCCTCAAACAGCTGTGCCTTTGGTGGTCTGTTATTGTCTGCTGTCAGTACATGGCCATAATATTTCGCCTTTGCTGCAGTGTCAATGAGCTCTTTCTTGAGTGTAAACGTTTCCGTACGTTTTGACGGTGTAGCGTGTGAGTAACTCTCGAGCGATTTTCCTATTGTTGTGTTTGGCCATTTGGTTAGTCTTTCCCTCTTGATTACATGTTAGTGAGCAGTCTTTCCCTCTTGATTACATGTCAGTGAGCAGTCTTTCCCTCTTGATGACATGTCAGTGAGCAGTCTTTCCCTCTTGGTTACATGTCAGTGAGCAGTCTTTCCCTCTTGATGACATGTCAGTTAGCAGTCTTTCCCTCTTGATGACATGTCAGTGAGCAGTCTTTCCTTCTTGATCACATGTCAGTGAGCAGTCTTTCCCTCTTGATGACATGTCAGTGAGCAGTCTTTCCCTCTTGATTACATGTCAGTGAGCAGTCTTTCCCTCTTGATTACATGTCAGTGAGCAGTCTTTCCCTCTTGATACATGTCAGTGAGCAGTCTTTCCCTCTTGATGACATGTCAGTGAGCAGTCTTTCCCTCTTGATTACATGTCAGTGAGCAGTCTTTCCCTCTTGATTACATGTCAGTGAGCAGTCTTTCCCTCTTGATTACATGTCAGTGAGCAGTCTTTCCCTCTTGATCACATGTCAGTGAGCAGTCTTTCCCTCTTGATTACATGTCAGTGAGCAGTCTTTCCCTCTTGATTACATGTCAGTGAGCAGTCTTTCCCTCTTGATTACATGTCAGTGAGCAGTCTTTCCCTCTTGATTACATGTCAGTGAGCAGTCTTTCCCTCTTGATGACATGTCAGTGAGCAGTCTTTCCCTCTTGATTACATGTCAGTGAGCAGTCTTTCCCTCTTGATGACATGTCAGTGAGCAGTCTTTCCCTCTTGATGACATGTCAGTGAGCAGTCTTTCCCTCTTGATGACATGTCAGTGAGCAGTCTTTCCCTCTTGATCACATGTCAGTGAGCAGTCTTTCCCTCTTGATTACATGTCAGTGAGCAGTCTTTCCCTCTTGATTACATGTCAGTGAGCAGTCTTTCCCTCGATTACATTCAGTGAGCAGTCTTTCCCTCTTGATTACATTCAGTGAGCAGTCTTTCCCTCTTGATTACATGTCAGTGAGCAGTCTTTCCCTCTTGATTACATTCAGTGAGCAGTCTTTCCCTCTTGATTACATGTCAGTGAGCAAAGTGAGCAGGTGGGAAAGGGCGATTATATAGCACTCAGTGAAGTGAAGAGGCGAACAGGAAAAGGGTGAAATTGAAAAGGGTGAAATTGAAAAGGGTGAAATGGAAAAGGGTGAAATTGAAAAGAGTGAAATGGAAAAG
>JAPXFY010000022.1:1367355-1377355 GCA_030674185.1 Monoplex corrugatus | reverse complement strand
GTATGTGGATGTGGGACATGGTCAGAACAATGGCCATACTGTATGTGGATGTGGCAGATGGTCACAACAATGGCCATACTGTATGTGGATGTGGGACATGGTCAGAACAATGGCCATACTGTATGTGGATGTGGCAGATGGTCACAACAATGGCCATGCTGTATGTGGATGTGGGACATGGTCACAACAATGGCCATACTGTATGTGGATGTGGGACATGGTCACAACAATGGCCATACTGTATGTGGATGTGGCAGATGGTCACAACAATGGCCATACTGTAGCCACTCAAGGCCACCAGCCAGAGTCGTACTCAGACTGTCCCATTATATTTGTGACGTTGTAACCACTCGGCCACTGCACACGTCAAGTTATGTTTCGTTTCGTTTTGCTTTGACTGGTTGGTTGTGTTGGTTGGTTGGTTGGTTGGTTGGTTGGTGTTGGTTGGTTGGTTGTTGGTTGGTTGGTTGGTTGGTTGGTTGGTTGGTTGGTTGTTGGTTGGTTGGTTGATTGGTTGATTGGTTGGTTGTTGGTGTTGTTGATTTGTTGGTTGGTTGAGTGAGTGAGTGAGTGAGTGAGTGAGTGAGTGAGTGAGTGAGTGAGTGATCGGCGGGTTTGTTGACTGACTGACTGACTGACTGACTGGCTGGCGGGCTCTCTGGCTGGCTGGCTGGCTGGCTGGCAGGCAGGCTGACTGACTGATTGACTGACTGACTGACTGACTGATTCGATCGATCGATCGATCGATTGATTGATTGATTGATTGATTGATTGATTGATTGCAGACCGTTACGACTGTTAAGCCTGTATCACATTGTGGTGAAGCCCAGCCGTATGAAGATATTAAAGGGGCGAAAGGTTCCTCCTGACCTCTACCCCCTGCTTCTGACTGAGGCCATCTTTCAGCGCTCTTTACAGGTAAATAGTCACATCGTCTTCTTGACCTTGACCTTTGTGTTCATCTGTATGTTCATCTTTGTGTTGACCTTTGTGTTCATCTTTGTATTCATTAGTGGCAGGTTTGTGTGCTGTGTTGAGTGTTACAGGTAAACCTTGACATCTTGTTCATCTTTGTGTTGGTTGTGTATGGTTTGTGTGTTGTGTGTGTTACAAGTAAACCTTGACATCTTGTTCATCTTTGTGTTGGTTGTGTTGGTTGTGTGGGGAGTTGTGTGTTGAATTGTATGTTACTGGTAAACCTTGACAACTTGTTGACATTTGTGTTGGTTGTATGTGGTGTGTGTGTTACAGGTAAACCTTGACATCTTGTTCATCTTTGTGTTGGTTGTGTGTGGTTTGTGTGTTGTGTGTGTTACAGGTAAACCTTGACATCTTGTTCATCTTTGTGTTGGTTGTGTGTGGTTTGTGTGTTGTGTTGAATGTTACAGGTAGACTTTCACATCTTGTTGATCTTTGTGTTCACCTTTGTGTTGATTAGTGGCAGGTTTGTGTGTTGTGTGGATGTTACAAAATCCTAGATACGTTTTCACCTTGTGTTCATCTTTGTGTTGGTTGTGTGTGGTTTGTGTCCTGTCTTGAATGTTGCACACAAATCTTGCACTTTGACAACGTGGTTATCTTTGTGTTGACCTTTGTGATGACTTTTGTGTCGGTTGTGTGGGAGTTGGTGTGAAATTCTGTACAGGTTGATTGGTTGGTTGACCAGTTGGTTGGTATGTTGGTTGGTATGTTGGTTGTCTGGCCGTGTGGTTGGTTGGTCGATTGGTTGGATGGTTGGTGGGTGGGTCGGCCGGTTGGTCGGTGCGGTTGTTGGTTCCTGAGCTCTCTGTCTGTCGTAAAGAACACTCCTACACTACGAAGTACTACCTCCCCTGTCACTGACCTCCCCCTCCCCCTTCCTCTCCCCCCCTCACCCTACATCTCTGTCCATCTGCTGTCACAGACTGTGTCCTACCTGGTGTCTACCTGGCCACAACCAGAGCTGCACGTGCACCAGGTGCTGCCCCCTGAAGACCTGGAGAGTTTCCAGCAGCTGACAGAACCGTTTGACACCTCCCTGTCTGTGGGCATGTCTCTGTGTGACGCCTTCATCGCTGGACTCCTCAACACCAAGACCTCCGTCTCCAAACTACGGCTGATCAGCTTTGCTGGGTTCAAGGAAGGTAAGGATTATCGTCATTGTTATCGTCGTCATCGTCGTCGTCATCATCATCATCATCATCATCATCATCATCATCATCATCATGTTTGTGACGCCTTCATCGCTGGACTCCTGAACACCAAGACCTCTGTCTCCAAACTACGGGTGATCAGCTTTGCTGGGTTTAAGGAAGATAAGGATTATCATCATCATCATCATCATCATCATCATCATCATCATCATTATCATCATCATCATCATCATCTTTGTGATGTCTTCACTGCTAGACTCCTCAGTACCAAAACCTCTGCCTCATGATGATGATGATGATGATGATGATGGTGATGATGTGGTGATGGTGGTGGTGATGGTGATGGTGGTGATGGTGATGATGATGGTGGTGGTGGTGATGATGATGGTGGTGGTGGTGATGGTGATGATGATGATGATGATGATGATGATGATGATGATGATGATGATGATAATGTTGTGTACCATTATCTTGAAGTACCAAAGTCGTCAGTGAATTGAGTGCAGCGCATGTGTACCATAACCTTGAAGTATCAAATTCCTCGTTGAGTACGGTACATGTGTACCATGACCGTAAAATACCAAAGTTCTCATGAGTTGAGTGTATAGTACATGTGTACCATGACCGTAAAATACCAAAGTTCTCAGTGAGTTGATGCAGTACATGTGTACCATGACCGTAAAATACCAAAGTTCTCAGTGAGTTGATGTAGTACATGTGTACCATGACCGTAAAATACCAAAGTTCTCAGTGAGTTGAGTGTAGTACATGTGTACCATGACCGTAAAATACCAAAGTTCCTCATTGAGTTGATTGCAGTACATGTGTACCGTGACCGTAAAGTACCAATGCAGTACATGTGTACCATGACCGTAAAATACCAAAGTCCTCATTGAGTTGATTGCAGTACATGTGTACCGTGACCGTAAAATACCAAAGCTGATGGTACATGTGTACCATGACCGTAAAATACCAAAGTCCTCATTGAGTTGATTGCAGTACATGTGTACCGTGACCGTAAAGTACCAATGCAGTACATGTGTACCATGACCGTAAAATACCAAAGTCCTCATTGAGTTGATTGCAGTACATGTGTACAGTGACCGTAAAATACAGCATCACAGTCCTTAAATGGTGCACGTGCTGTCTGTTCATTACTACACTCAGCAGGTTACAGGTACCAAAGACTGCCTGAAATCAGTTCTGACAGGCTGTTTGCAGGCACCATACCTGTGGTTCACCTGAATGATCAGACCCAGCAGGTGGCAGGCCTAGAAGACCACGTACCTGACATGAAATCAATTCAGGCGTGCTGTTTACAGGTACCATGCCTATAGTTCACTTTGACCAGAGACATTAGATACAGAGAGCGGCACCAGCATGATGTTGTGGGCAATATATATCACAGCCCTCACAGATCTGTGCTTTCAATCATCCCAAACCCTCTACATGGCTGCGGGCCGCCACATTGCAAACGACAGCTTGGCGCTTTAGCAAGTTACCAATCTCTCTGCCTATGTCTCTGGTCTGACGATGAGCGGGAACGTGTGTGTGCTCATTGAGGACGACTCATGGACTCAGTGTGTGTCCACCTCTGTGCATTACACACCCACAAACACACGTACTGCAAAATAACGAGGGGTGGAGGGGGGGGGTAGGGGTAGTATTTCAGTAGGCAATATTTGAAGTACAGTGAAGGGCAATCATGGAATAGTATGTCTGTTCTATAAACAGTACAGGGCAGTACAAACTGTAGACATCAGTACGAATTGTATACAGTGATACAAACAGTATACAGCAGTACAAACTGTACACAGCAGTACAAACAGTACACAGCAGTACAAACTTACACAGCAGTACAAACAGTACACAGCAGTACAAACAGTACACAGCAGTACAAACAGTACACAGCAGTACGAATTGTATACAGTGATACAAACAGTATACAGCAGTACAAACTGTACAAGCAGTACAAACTACACAGCAGTACAAACAATACACAGCAGTACAAACAGTACACAGCAGTACGAATTGTATACAGTGATACAAACAGTATACAGCAGTACAAACTGTACACAGCAGTACAAACTTACACAGCAGTACAAACAGTACACAGCAGTACAAACAGTACACAGCAGTACGAATTGTATACAGTGATACAAACAGTATACAGCAGTACAAACTGTACACAGCAGTACAAACTACACAGCAGTACAAACAGTACACAGCAGTACAAACAGTACACAGCAGTACAAACAGTATCATCATCATCATCATCATCAGGTGCCTTGCTGCATGGCGTTGGCGATTATGGACTTCCATCTGTCTCTGTCTCTTGTTGCCTCAAGCATCTCTTCCACCCTTCTTGTCCCCAGCCACTCTGCAAGTCCGTCTAATATCTTCTCCCTGGGTCTACCTGGTGCTCTCTTTCCCTCCAGCTTTCCCATTGTGACCAGGTGTTCCAATTCCCCTTTCCTCATAAAATGGCCTATGAATGTTGCCTGCCTTTTCCTAATCTTCCTTATGAATGATCTACTTGTGTCTGCCTCCATCAAGACTGTCTTGTTTGTTTTCTTTGCTGTCCATGGAACTCTCAACATCTTTCTTAGCAACCACGTCTCGGCTGCCTCAATCTTGTTCTGGCTTTGCTTGTTGACTGTCCACGCCTCGCAACCGTACAATAGTATTGGTTCTATATAACTTTCAAGAACTCTCTTCCTGATGTTAATTGATAGGCATTTGTTGGTAAGAATGCTTTTCATCTTCTTAAATGCTGTTTTGGCTTGGCCGATTCTGCCGGCTATTTCTGATGTGCATCTGCCGTCTGGTGAACTGATCGTTCCCAGGTATTTAAACTTATCAACCTGTCTCAAGGTTGTGCCGTTTGCTGTTATTTTCCTGTTGTTTAGTTCCAACCCCTTACCTTTGCTTTCTATTTCTAGTATATTCACAAGGTTTTGTAGGTCCCTTTCACTTTCTGCAATTAGCACGGTGTCATCTGCGTATCAAATGTTGTTTATCATTTTTCTTCCAACCTTTAATCCAGGGGTCTTCCTCTAGGTTTCTCATGATGTTTTCGCTGTAAAGTGAAAACAGATCTGGTGACAAAACACAACCCTGTCTGACTCCTCTTTTGGTGTTTTTGAAAGAGCTTATATCGTTTTTTATTCTCATTGCAGCTGTTTGTTCCCAATACATATTTCTGATTATTCGTAGATCTTTTCCATCAATATTGAGTCTTTCTAATTGGTTGATCAATTCTTCATGTCTTACCCAATCGAAAGCCTTGGTATAGTCAACAAAGCATAAATATAAATCCTTGTTGACCTCGATTGACCTCTCCATGATAGTTCTTAGGATGTATATGGCATTAATAATTCCTTTTCCTTCCACAAATCCACACTGTTCATCTGCTATTTCTCTTTTGATTCTATTCCTTGTCTTCATCATGATTATTCTTAATAGGATCTTGGTTACATGACTCATCAAACTGATTGTGCGATGGAGTTCGCATTCTATAGCCCCTGTCTTCTTTGGAAGTGCAATGAAAATTGATTTTGACATATCTTTGGGGATTTTTCCAGTGTCGTAAATTTCATTTAGGAGGGCTGTTATTTTTTCTATACCGAATTCCTCCAGGACTTCAATCATCTCTGTAGTAATGTTGTCTGGTCCTGGGGCTTTTCCTGGTTTCATCTTTTTCAGTGCTACTCTAATTTCATCTTTCATTATGGGTGGTCCTTCAACGTTCTTTCTTATCATGTGTTCTACGTTTCTGCCATCTTCAAACAGGTCTTTAATGTATTCTTTCCATCTGTCTAATATTTTGTCTTTTTCCATGAGAAGCGTACCATCTTTCGATTTTAAGCAACCAGTTGATGTGCATGTATTTTTCCTGTGAACAATTTCTTCAGTTCGTCTGTACACACCCTGAGGATCCGTTTTGTGTTGGTCTTCTATTTCTTTGCATTTTGTTTTCAGCCAAGCTTCCTTAGCTTCATTGCACCTGTTCCTGATTTCTTTGTTTATCTTCCTGTATATTTCCTCCTTTCCCTTTGCCTTCCTCCGTTCCTCCATCAAGCCTAAAATGTCTTTTGTCATCCAATTCTTTTTTGCTTTTCTATCTACTACAGGGATTTCTTCACAAGCTTCATTTATCGAATTTCTCAACTTTGTCCATTGTTCTTCACTGTCACCAACGTCTTCCAGAGCACTGAATTTGTTTTGAACATGTACATTAAATTTTTGACGTATCACTTCATCTGTCTTTAAGAGTCCATGATCTAGTTTGATGTTGATTTTGGTCTGTTTCCTTTTCCGTAATTTCAACCTAAATCTTCCCACTACAGGATTTTGGTCACTGTTGCAGTCTGCGCCTGGTAGTGTTTTTGCTGACAGTAAAGTATTTCTAAATCTTTTATTAATCAGGATGTAGTCAGTCTGATTTTTTTGGTATTATCTCCTGGACTCATCCAAGTCCATTTTCTTCAATTAGGCTGCTCAAACCAGGTGTTTCCTACTATGAACTCATTTATCTGTGCCCATTCTACAAGTTTCTCTCCCCTTTCATTTTGCGTACCAAGGCCATGAGGTCCAACTATATCCTCTACCCTATCCTTTCCCACTTTAGCATTAAAATCTCCAATTATTACAGTAACTTCTTTTGATTTACATTGGGCCTTGGCCATCTCTAAAACTTCGTAGAAGTTGTTGTCTTCCTGAGAACTTGTGGATGTTGGTGCATACACCTGAATGATGTTGATATCAAATGGTCTGCCTCCCAACTTGACCAGCAAAACTCTGTCGGACACAGCCCAGTATCCCTTAACTGCTTTTGATTTGTCTTTGTCCATTATGATGCCTACTCCTCTTTCATGTGAGTTTCCACCAGAGTATATCACTGTATACTCTCCAGATGTTATCATGCCTGCCCCCTTCCATCTCACTTCCCCTAGTCCTAAGATACTACTAATGTTGAGCCTTTCTATCTCCATTTTGACATTGTTTAATTTGCCTTTTTGGAACAAAGTTCTTATTTCCATGTTGCTATTTTAGTATTTTTGAGTTTGAGTTTGGTCGCAGTAGCTGGCTGACCGTCTGGTGTCACCTGTGCCGCATGACGGTCCCTACCGGACGAAGCTGCTCCATCGGAGCACCTATTTACGTCGTTATCTTCATTTTTATTTTCACTGTCCATAATTTTTTTAGGGAGAATACGATGGTGGTTTTCCGTTGCCTTCCATCGGCTTTTGTTTTCTGGTTTTTTTTTTTTTCTTCTTCTTTTTTTTTGCGGCCTCTCCGCTAGCCTACAAGGCAGTAGGGTGATTTTTTCTTTCAGGGTTACCTCCCTTAGCCTTATTCTCTCCCGAGATGTCCACAAGGCAGTGGAGCTATTTACCCATAGCTAGGGGTCTGGTTCGTGGGCATCAGGGCATATCCACACGCCGGTGGGCCTGCGTGCCGCACGTCTGGGGCCAGACCTCCTCCGATTCCTCGAGATTTAGCCCGAGTCCGTGTATACAAAGAGTATCATCATCATCAGGTGCCCTGCCGCATGTCGTTGGCGATTATGGACTTCCATGTTTCTGTCCATGATAACCTGGAAAAATTATGATGGTGGTTTCCCGTTGCCTTCCATCGGTTTGTGTACGGTCTCTCCGCTAGCCTTACTCTCTCCCGAGATGTCCACAAGGCAGTGGAGCTATTCACCCATAGCTTGGGGCTCTGGTTCGTGGGCACCTGGGCGTATCCACACGCCGGTGGGCCTGCATGCCTCACGTCTGGGGGCCAGACCTCCTCCGAGTCCTACGAGATTCAGCCTGAGTCCGTGAGATGCTCAGTTACCGCCTGTCGCCACGAGGAGGCAAAGCGTAGGGCTTGCTGATGGAGAGGCTATGTACTGACAGGAAGAGACTTACGCCTTGCTCTTCTTTTCGCACAGCAGTACTAGCCAGCGGTGCAGGCTGAAGCCGACACACTAGACACATCACATCTGCCAATATGACAAGCACAAACGTAACACAGTAAAACTATACACAACAGTGCAAAGAGCACACAGCAGTATAAACAACAGAGAACAACAAGTAAGGGTTAGGGGGGGAGGTTGGCAGTGAAAAACAACAGGGTGAATGCTTGACACAACCTGATACGACAGGTATGTGAGCAGTGTACAGTATCTCAGTGCTACATGCCACACTGTAAGGCCTGTGTGTGTTGTGTTGTTACAGCAATGTATGTTACCACACTGTAAGACCTGTGTGTGTTGTGTTGTTACAGCAATGTATGTTAACACACTGTAAGACCTGTGTGTGTTGTGTTGTTACAGCAATGTATGTTGCCACACTGTAAGACCTGTGTGTGTTGTGTTGTTACAGCAATGTATGTTACCACACTGTAAGACCTGTGTGTGTTGTGTTGTTACAGCAATGTATGTTACCACACTGTAAGACCTGTGTGTGTTGTGTTGTTACAGCAATGTATGTTACCACACTGTAAGACCTGTGTGTGTTGTGTTGTTACAGCAATGTATGTTACCACACTGTAAGACCTGTGTGTGTTGTGTTGTTACAGTAATGTATGTTGCCACACTGTAAGACCTGTGTGTGTTGTGTTGTTACAGCAATGTATGTTACCACACTGTAAGACCTGTGTGTGTTGTGTTGTTACAGCAATGTATGTTACCACACTGTAAGACCTGTGTGTGTTGTTACAGCAATGTATGTTACCACACTGTAAGACCTGTGTGTGTTGTGTTGTTACAGCAATGTATGTTACCACACTGTAAGACCTGTGTGGTGTGTGTTGTGTTGTTACAGCAATGTATGTTACCACACTGTAAGACCTGTGTGTGTTGTGTTGTTACAGCAATGTATGTTACCACACTGTAAGACCTGTGTGTGTTGTGTTGTTACAGCAATGTATGTTACCACACTGTAAGACCTTGTGTGTGTTGTTACAGCAATGTATGTTACCACACTGTAAGACCTGTGTGTGTTGTGTTGTGTTTTACAGCAATGTATGTTACCACACTGTAAGACCTGTGTGTGTTGTGTTGTTACAGCAATGTATGTTGCCACACTGTGGCACTGTTGTGTTGTGTTGTTACAGCAATGTATGTTACCACACTGTGGCACTGTTGTGTTGTGTTGTTACAGCAATGTATGTTACCACACTGTAAGGCCTGTGTGTGTTGTGTTGTTACAGCAATGTATGTTACCACACTGTAAGACCTGTGTGTGTTGTGTTGTTACAGCAATGTATGTTACCACACTGTAAGACCTGTGTGTGTTGTGTTGTTACAGCAATGTATGTTACCACACTGTAAGACCTGTGTGTGTTGTGTTGTTACAGCAATGTATGTTGCCACACTGTAAGACCTGTGTGTGTTGTGTTGTTACAGCAATGTATGTTACCACACTGTGGCACTGTTGTTGTGTTGTTACAGCAATGTATGTTGCCACACTGTGGCACTGTTGTGTTGCAAGACAAAGACGCTGAAGGACTCTGGTTGGTTGGTTGGTTGGTTGGTGGGTCGGTCGGTTGGTCGGTTGGCTGGTTGCTTGCTTGCTTCGTTGCTTCATTGGTTGCTTCGTTGGTTGCTTCGTTGGTTTTTGTTTTGATCATTATTTAGTTTCTATTAGTTTGTTGATTGGTAGATTGATTATTTGGATAACTGATTGACTGACATCCTGACTGAGTCATTCATTGACTGCTTCCCAGAAGAATGCTTCTTATACATTGATAGTAGATTTGGTAGGGATACATGGGCATTGAAGGCCTCTGTGTGTGTTATACATTGATAGTAGATTTGGTAGGGATACATGGGCATTGAAGGCCTCTGTGTTATACATTGATAGTAGATTTGGTAG
>JAPXFY010000022.1:1344855-1359855 GCA_030674185.1 Monoplex corrugatus | reverse complement strand
TAATGATGGTAGTTATGATGGTGGTAGTGATGGTGGTGGTGGTGGTGGTGATGATAATGATGATGACGATGATGATGATGATGATGATGATGATTGTTCTTAGTAGCAAGAGGAGTAGTAGTTGTACCAGTATTATCATCAGTATTGTAATTATCACCATCATCATCAGTGGTAGTAGTAGCAGTAGCAATAGCAGTAGAAATAGTAGTAGTAGTAGTAGTAACAGCAGTAATACTATTAAAAATCATAAGTGTACAATACTGTTTGGCTTTTCATCAGGACCAAGCGAAGTGTATGTTAGCCTTTTAAGTCAAAAAGTCATGCATTGATTGGTTTTTAACAGACACAGGACCAGTCACACTCTGTCAAATGCTGTACGCTGATTGGTTGGTTTTTGACTGTCATCAGGACCAATCATAAGTAGTGTTTCAAATCAGATGTTGTACATTGATTGGGTTTTACTGTCATCATGACCAATCACACTTAGTGTTTCAAATCAGATGTTGTACATTGATTGGGTTTTACTGTCATCAGGACCAATCATATTTAGTGTTTCAAATCAGATGTTGTACATTGATTGGGTTTTACTGTCATCAGGACCAATCACACTTAGTGTTTCAAATCAGATGTTGTACATTGATTGGGTTTTACTGTCATCAGGACCAATCATATTTAGTGTTTCAAATCAGATGTTGTACATTGATTGGGTTTTACTGTCATCAGGACCAATCATATTTAGTGTTTCAAATCAGATGTTGTACATTGATTGGGTTTTACTGACATCATGACCAATCATATTTAGTGTTTCAAATCAGATGTTGTACATTGATTGGGTTTTACTGTCATCAGGACCAATCATATTTAGTGTTTCAAATCAGATGTTGTACATTGATTGGGTTTTACTGTCATCAGGACCAATCATATTTAGTGTTTCAAATCAGATGTTGTACATTGATTGGGTTTTACTGTCATCAGGACCAATCACACTTAGTGTTTCAAATCAGATGTTGTACATTGATTGGGTTTTACTGACATCATGACCAATCATATTTAGTGTTTCAAATCAGATGTTGTACATTGATTGGGTTTTACTGTCATCAGGACCAATCACACTTAGTGTTTCAAATCAGATGTTGTACATTGATTGGGTTTTACTGTCATCAGGACCAATCATATTTAGTGTTTCAAATCAGATGTTGTACATTGATTGGTTATTGACTGTCATCAGGACCAATCATATTTAGTGTTTCAAATCAGATGTTGTACATTGATTGGGTTTTACTGACATCAGGACCAATCATATTTAGTGTTTCAAATCAGATGTTGTACACTGATTGGTTATTGACTGTCATCAGGACCAATCACAGTGGAGCTGGACTGTAAGGTGACCCTGGACGATGTTCCCATTGGTTTAGCCCTACAGTTCAAGACGCCTTTCCGCTTCCGGTGTCCACGTGTGTGGATGGATCCTGTCACAGAGTTTGCGGTGCCCCTCAGTGTACTACACACTGTGCTGGAACCACAGGTATGTCAGCTGGACGGTAGGAAGTGTAGAGGCAGGGACAGTTGGTGGCGTGGTGGTGTAAGGATCGAATTGTTGTAGGGTTTGGCAGTATCCCACCTCACAGTTTTGCTCTTCCCTCACTGTGCTACACACGTTGCTACAACCACAGGCAACGTGGACAGGGGGAAGGGTGACAGGTGCTGGTATGAGGGAGGGGGGGTACTTAGGAGGAAGAGGGAGGAGGTGATGGTTTCGTGATGTTATGCTGACTGGCCTGTAGTTGTGTTTGGAAGGATTCTGTGACAGAGTTGGTTGTGCCCGTCACTGTACTTTATACCAGGCTACACCAACAGGTAACCCAGTGCAGGAAGGGGAGAGGTGTATTGGTGATGTGGTATTACACTGAATGTTGAATTGCTGATTGTTTGTGTGGACAGCTGTTTGTGTGGACAATTGTTTGTGTGGACAACTGTTTGTGTGGACAATTGTTTGTGTGGACAACTGTTTGTGTGGACAGCTGTTTGTGTGGACAGCTGTTTGTGTGGACAATTGTTTGTGTGGACAACTGTTTGTGTGGACAACTGTTTGTGTGGACAACTGTTTGTGTGGACAATTGTTTGTGTGGACAACTGTTTGTGTGGACAATTGTTTGTGTGGACAGCTGTTTGTGTGGACAATTGTTTGTGTGGACAACTGTTTGTGTGGACAGCTGTTCACTTGTCGCGGTATCTTTAACCCTCTGACTCCCGCACCCTATCTACCAACTGCAAAAACTTCACTCTTTGATTTCCTCACCCTGTCCAGCCAGCTCCCTGCAGGAAGCTGGTGGATAAGGTGAGGGAGTCAAAGGGTTAAGTTTTTGCTTTGCTAGCATGGTTGACAATGCAGGATGCTGGTGGACAGGGTGCGGGAGTCAAAGGGTTAAGTTTTTGCTTTGTTAGCATGGTTGACAATTGAGGATGCTGGTGGACAGGGTGTGGGAGTCAAAGGGTTAAGTTTTTGCTTTGCTAGCATGGTTGACAATGTAGGATGCTGGTGGACAGGGTGCGAGAGTCAAAGGGTTAAGTTTTTGCTTTGCTAGCATGGTTGACAATGTAGGATGCTGGTGGACAGGGTGCGGGAGTCAAAAGGGTTAAGTTTTTGCTTTGCTAGCATGGTGACAATGTAGGATGCTGGCGGACAGGGTGCGGGAGTCAAAAGGGTTAAGTTTTTGCTTTGCTAGCATGGTGACAATGTAGGATGCTGGCGGACAGGGTGCGGGAGTCAAAGGGTTAAGTTTTTGCTTTTGCTAGTATGGTTGACAATGTAGGATGCTGGTGGACAGGGTGCGGCAGTCAAAGGGTTAACATATACTTAGTGCTCTGCAGCACATTTATCGTCTGATCTGAAATACTGGCACCTTGACCGTAACTCAAGGTCTACAAGAGAAGAAGGTGGGGGCGGGGGAGAAAATACATGTTTGACTTTATTTGATCAGTTTACAATTACCCTACACGAAGAACAGCTCGTATCTAACAAGAACAACAACAATAACAACAACAACAGCAGCAGCAACAACAATAACATCATCATTAACAACATTAAGAACAACATCAATAACAACAACAATAACAACAACAACAGCAGCAGCAACAACAATAACATCATCATTAACAACATTAAGAACAACATCAATAACAACAACGTCAGTAACGACAACAGCAACATAAACAAGAAGATGAATAACAACATTAGTAACAGCATCAGTAATAACATCAACAGCAACATGATCAATAACAACAAGTACAATATCAATAGCAACAAAATCACCGACAACGCAAATAATATCATCAAGAATATCCATAACAGCAACAGTATCATCACCAACAACAATAACAACATCAGTAACACCATCAATAATAACATTTATAACAACAACATCAACAACAACAACAACATCAATAACAACATCAGTAACACAAACCATATCAATAATAACGAAATGATCAACAACAACAACATCAATAACAACATCAATAACGCAAACCGTATC
Organism: Monoplex corrugatus; assembly: GCA_030674185.1. Lineage (NCBI taxonomy): Eukaryota > Metazoa > Mollusca > Gastropoda > Littorinimorpha > Ranellidae > Monoplex > Monoplex corrugatus. The sequence continues at coordinate 1,356,319 of JAPXFY010000022.1, read as the reverse complement.
GACAAGAACAACATGATCAACGATAACATCAATAACAACATCAGTAACACAAACCATATCAAAAACAACAGCAGCAGCAGCAACAACATCAGTAACACAAATATCAACAACAACAACAACATCATCAACAATAACAACATCAGTAACACAAACCATATCAACATCATCAACATGATCAACAATAACAACATCAGTAACACAAACCATATCAACATCAACAACATGATCAACAATAACAACATCAGTAACACAAACCATATCAGCATCAACAACATGATCAACAATAACAACATCAGTAACACAAACCATATCAAAAACAACAACATCAGCAGCAGCAACAACATCAGTAACACAAACCATATCAAAACAATAACATCAGCAGCAGCGACAACATTAATAACAACATCAGTACACAAATATCAACAACAATAACATGATCAACAATAACAACATCAATAACAATATCAGCAACACAAACCATATCAAAAACAACATCATCATTAGCAACAACATCAGTAACAACATCAGTAACACAAATATCAACAACAATAACATCATCAACAACAACATGATCAACAATAACAACATCAGTAACACAAACCATATCAACAACAACATGATCAACAATAACAACATCAGTAACACAAACCATATCAACAACAACATGATCAACAATAACAACATCAGTAACACAAACCATATCAACAACAACATGATCAACAATAACAACATCAGTAACACAAACCATATCAACAACAACATGATCAACAATAACAACATCAGTAACACAAACCATATCAACAACAACATGATCAACAATAACAACATCAGTAACACAAACCATATCAACAACAACATGATCAACAACAACAACAACATTCAGCACACCTGTGCACTGTGCAGGTCATCACTCACCTGGAGGTGACAATAATGACATCTGTAATATCAACAATAACAACAACAACATTCAGCACACCTGTGCACTGTGCAGGTCATCACTCACCTGGAGGTGACAATAATGACATCTGTAATATCAACAATAACAACAACATTCAGCACACCTGTGCACTGTGCAGGCCATCACTCACCTGGAGGTGGAGGACCCAGACCTGTGTAAGATCCCCAGTCGCTGGCAAGACCTGAAGACCATCCTGCCCCTCCTGACCTCCCTGACGGCCCTTAGCCTGCCCAACACTCTGCACGTGAACCTCCTGCCTGACGTCTTCCAGCAGCTGGGCCACACACTGCAAGGTCTGAAGATGTTGTCCAGGGTCAACCTGTCCTCCTGCACGGTCAGGGACCACCTGGGGCAGGTGTTGCAGGGTGTGGGTCAGCCACTGTCCTACCTCAGTCTCCGTGACTGCAGAATGACCCAGGTGGATGTCCAGGCTTTGTTGGAGGTCAGTCACTTTGTCTGCTTGGGTTTGTTCCTTTGTTTTTGAACAACGTGTGAAGTAGATATGATCAAGCTTCAAGCTTGTCGATTGCTCGTTCTGTGTGCTTTGTTTATGGGTTTATGTGCAGGTTTATGAGTTTATGTGCAGGTTTATGGGTTTATATGCAGGCTTATGGGTCTATGTGCAGGCTCATGAGTTTATGTGCAGGCTTATGGGTTTATGTCCAGGCTCGTGGGTTTATGTGCAGGCTTATGGGTTTATGTGCAGGCTTATGGGTTCATGTGCAGGCTTATGGGTTTATGTCCAGGTTTATGGGTTTATGTCCAGGTTTATGGGTTTATGTGCAGGCTTATGGATTCATGTGGAGTCTTAAGGTTTGTGCCATGATCAGTTTGGATCTTTTTCATCATATGCTATGACCTTCAGCGCATACAGTACTTTAAGAAGGTGAAACTGAAACTGAAACTGAAGCTTTGCCCTATTTCACACTGAAGTTGTACATTCCTGCCCAATGTCTCCATTCTGCTGTTGATGCTCTGTTTATAAATTCTCTGACATAGATGTTACAGGGTTGGTTGCTGTCACTCTTTTGTGCCTAGTCCATACAACTGGAATGGACAAACTGGGTTTTTTTTTCAAGTGCAAGAGAGTAGATGGACACATGTCTCATAATGCTGGCCCTTGAAAAAAGTTGAAGTCTCTACCACCTCACTCCTCTTTGACATAAGGATTACAGGACGACCTTTAACCTGGAACCAGAAAAACACTAAAATAGAGCCAGAACGCCTGATTAATATAACCAGACAGGACAGGCGAAAATTTTCGGACAAAGGCCAGCGTAAGATCACAAACAAACAAACGTCAGATACAAAAATTAGGAGAAAAAGGCTGAAAATTCCCTGCTGCTCCATCCTTTTCTCACACTGGACGAAGCAGCAAGGAAGTTTTAGTCTTTTTCTCCTCATTTTTGTGTCTGGTGTTTGTTTGTTTGTTTGTTTCTGATCTTACGCTTGACCGATAATGTGTGCCTGTCTTGTCTTGTTGTGTTAAATACGCAACAAACAACAAATACGACACTTATGGGAGAAACAGGCAAACTGAAATCAAACACCCTGTTTGTTTGTGACTTGGTGTTGTTCACCAGACACAAGACATGATATGTTGTTCACCAGACACCAGACATGATGTGTTGTTCACCAGACACCAGACATGATGTGTTGTTCACCAGACACCAGACATGATGTGTTGTTCACCAGACACCAGACATGATATGTTGTTCACCAGACATCAAACATGATGTGTTGTTCACCAGACACCAGACATGATATGTTGTTCACCAGACACCAGACATGATGTGTTGTTCACCAGACACCAGACATGATGTGTTGTTCACCAGACACCAGACACCAGACATGTTGTGTTGTTCACCAGACACCAGACACCAGACATGTTGTGTTGTTCACCAGACACCAGACACCAGACATGATGTGTTGTTCACCAGACACCAGACACCAGACATGATGTGTTGTTCACCAGACACCAGACACCAGACATGTTGTGTTGTTCACCAGACACCAGACACCAGACATGATGTGTTGTTCACCAGACACCAGACATGATGTGTTGTTCACCAGACACCAGACATGATGTGTTGTTCACCAGACACAAGACATGATATGTTGTTCACCAGACACCAGACATGATATGTTGTTCACCAGACATCAAACATGATGTGTTGTTCACCAGACACCAGACATGATGTGTTGTTCACCAGACACCAGACATGATATGTTGTTCACCAGACACCAGACATGATGTGTTGTTCACCAGACACCAGACATGATATGTTGTTCACCAGACACCAGACATGATATGTTGTTCACCAGACACCAGACATGTTGTGTTGTTCACCAGACACCAGACACCAGACATGATGTGTTGTTCACCAGACACCAGACATGTTGTTCACCAGACACCAGACACCAGACATGATGTGTTGTTCACCAGACACCAGACACCAGACATGTTGTGTTGTTCACCAGACACCAGACACCAGACATGTTGTTCACCAGACACCAGACACCAGACATGATGTGTTGTTCACCAGACACCAGACACCAGACATGTTGTGTTGTTCACCAGACACCAGACACCAGACATGATGTGTTGTTCACCAGACACCAGACACCAGACATGATGTGTTGTTCACCAGACACCAGACACCAGACATGTTGTTCACCAGACACCAGACATGATGTGTTGTTCACCAGACACCAGACATGTTGTTCACCAGACACCAGACATGATATGTTGTTCACCAGACACCAGACATGATATGGACGTGACAAGGACTGTGGACAGTACACAACTCTAGAATTGAACTTGTAGTGGTAGTTTGAGTTTGGCGATTTGTTTTGTTTTGTTTTGTTTTGTTTTGTTTTGTTTTGTTTTATTTTGTTTTGTTTTGTTTTGTTTTGTTTTAGGATCATAGCTTGTAGAGAGATTCACTTTGTGCTCACCTTTCTTTTTTCTTTGAATTTTCCCCCATTTTCTACGCCACCTTAATGGCCCCAGAAGCTGGCACAGTTTTTACAATAAAATGATGATGATGATGATAAGATGATAATCATGATGCTATTGAGTTCTGTCTAGGATTGAGACTGCATGACAGAGCTGTACTCTACGCTTACTATCATAATATATTCTGTCGTCAGCCAGGCCCGAGAGGTACAGACACCTGAAGTGTTGGTCAGAATATTTGAGCAACACCTTCAATGACCCATTCGTGAATTGGATGAGACTCGGCTGTGTGGTCCCAATGAGCCCATAACTCGCTCAGCTCTGGGTAAGAGCCGGTTAGAGCCGAAGTATCCCACAATGATTTTTGAAGGGACTGATGGGGATTCGAACCGTCAACGTTCCAGTCGGTAGTCTGTCGTGCTAACCACTACACCACAGCTACTGGTCGTGTCTGGCAATGTTGACATGAAAAAGACCCTGACCATTAACAGTGTGTCGTCTGTTTGGACGTCTGAAGCTGTACAACTCACATGAGGACTCTAGTGTGTTCCAAAAGGGAACGAGGTATGCATGCTATGGCTCGAGTAGGGTGTTTGGTAGGAAGTTGTAGATCAAGCACACACATACACACACCATCACCACCATCACCGTCACCACTACCACACCACACCATACTATACACATACTCCACACGTATACACAGTCACACACATATAATAATAATAATAATAAATAGCTTTAGTATAGCGCTACTCTCAGTTCGACTCACTGCGCTGTTACATAAACAGATAATCTGACTCACATACCGATAACATCATTTTTCAATAACACATACACACACACCACCCCACCACCACCACCACCACCACAACAACAACAACAACAACAACAATAAAGGGGGGTATACTTATGAAAATGACTGCCTGCACACCACCACCACCACCTCCGTCACCAGCATCACCAGCATCCCATCATCACACACCACAGCACACCATACCACACACACACACACACACACACACACACACACACACACACACACACACACACATACACACACACACACACAGACACACACACACACACGCACGCACGCACGCGCTCACACACACACACACACACACACACAAACACACACACACACACAAACAAACAACAAACAAACACACGCGCACGGGTGTTAAATCGCACCCTATAAAACCCGATAATTTCGTTTGTTCCAGTGGCCCAAAGTGGCAGGCCTGAAAGAATTGAACCTAAGCCGAAACAACCTGCAGACTGCAGTCCCCCAGCTGCTGGGTCTGCTGCACAAGATGGCGCCCAACGTCGTCTGCTTCTCCATCTCCTATTCCTCCCTCCCTCCCCCCGACCTGCACGAGGTGTCCAAGAAATGCACGGAATGCCAACGGCTGAAGGTGCTGGGCCTGCAGTCCTTCACCCCGCCTTTTCCCGCCGACCTCAACGCCATGATCCAGAACTGCGCCAAGATTACCTCCCTTCAGCGGTGCGTCGTCTTCCCAGAATCCTACGCGTTTCCGGGTCGGCAGATTTCGCAGCGTGCGGCCAACCGGGCCAGTGTGGGTCTGCTGTGCACTGACCTGTTGATGGACCTGGGCAGACCGGACATTCAGCTGGCGTGAAGCGACAGACAGCCATAGAACTGAGAGACACTGACCACACACGTTGTGTCCCTGCTTGGACAGAGTGGGCTGTTTGTTGGTTAACAGGGGATTGATAACACCGGCTCGGGCAATTCCGTATGCGTTCTACCCAAATGTGTCAGCAATCATTATGGCATCCCTCCTGAGCCTGTACAACACCCTATATGCTGGCAAGGTCTTGAAATGGGGACCTTCACAGGTCATATGGTTTTGCGTTGGCTCAAGGAGTCTGCCAAATACTTACGGCAGATTTTGGTGGAGTGGATATGGAATTGTCCAAGTGTGATAACTCCTCTTGAACAAACTGTGAACTGTGAACTGTGAACTGTGAACTGTGAAGTGGGTTGTTCCACCAACAGGAGGTAGTAGGGGGGTAAGGGTGTGCTAGAAATCTCACTCCTCTGTGGACAGTTTGGTGAGGGCGAGTCCAACTTTTCTTCTTGGCTGCTTTACCTTACCCAACCATGAACACGGTCACCAAAGATGACAAGTACAGGGTTCTTTACCCGCAAAGTAAGGCTCAAACCCGTGCATATAGAATGGGAGACAGATGTTTTACCACTGTTCTCACTATGTCACGTAGACATGTGTCATGTCGTCTGCACAGCGAACTGTTTTCTGATGAAGTGGGAAGTGTATTCAAGAGGGATTCATGGCACTCAGACAATTCCATAGCCGCTCCACCCGATCTGTCATCTCTTAACTGGCAGACTGTTGATCATCTCGGGCCTGCCTGAAGCCCTGTGTACTGGCAGGGTGCTGAAATGGAGGGGGGAAGGTTTGGGGGGTGGGGGATGGAGGATGGAGAGGGAACAGAACGTTCATGTATAGAACACTGGAGCGTTCTGATGGACAGCCAACAGGTCCACTTCACATGACACTAGACTGAGTGCTGATGTGTGTGATGTGTGTGATGTGTATGTGGTGATGTGGACATTGTGATGTTTATGTGGTGATGTGGACATTATGATGTGTGTGTGGTGATGTGGACATTGTGATGTGTGTGTGGTGATGTGGACATTGTGATGTGTGTGTGGTGATGTGGACATTGTGATGTGTGTGTGGTGATGTGGACATTGTGATGTGTGTGTGGTGATGTGGACATTGTGATGTTTATGTGGTGTTGTGGACATTATGATGTGTGTGGTGATGTGGACATTGTGATGTGTGTGAGGTGATGTGGACATTGTGATGTGTGCAGTGATGTGGACATTGTGATGTGTGTGGTGATGTGGACATTGTGATGTGTGTGGTGATGTAGACATTGTGATGTGTGTGTGGTGATGTGGACATTGTGATGTGTGTGTGATGATGTGGACATTGTGATGTGTATGTGGTGATGTGGACATTGTGATGTGTGTGTGGTGATGTGGACATTGTGATGTGTGTGTGATGATGTGGACATTGTGATGTGTATGTGGTGATGTGGACATTGTGATGTGTATGTGGTGATGTGGACATTATGATGTGTGTGTGGTGATGTGGACATTATGATGTGTGTGTGGTGATGTGGACATTATGATGTGTGTGTGGTGATGTGGACATTGTGATGTGTGTGTGGTGATGTGGACATTGTGATGTGTGTGTGTGGTGATGTGGACATTGTGATGTGTGTGTGTGGTGATGTGGACATTGTGATGTGTGTGGTGATGTGGACATTGTGATGTTTATGTGGTGATGTGGACATTATGATGTGTGTGTGGTGATGTGGACATTGTGATGTTTATGTGGTGATGTGGACATTGTGATGTTTATGTGGTGATGTGGACATTGTGATGTGTGTGTGTGGTGATGTGGACATTGTGATGTGTATGTGGTGATGTGGGCATTGTGATGTGTATGTGGTGATGTGGACATTGTGATGTGTGTGTGTGGTGATGTGGACATTGTGATGTGTATGTGGTGATGTGGACATTGTGATGTGTATGTGGTGATGTGGACATTGTGATGTTTATGTGGTGATGTGGACATTGTGATGTGTGTTTGGTGATGTGGACATTGTGATGTATGTGTGGTGATGTGGACATTGTGATGTTTATGTGGTGATGTGGACATTGTGATGTGTGTGGTGATGTGGACATTGTGATGTTTATGTGGTGATGTGGATATTATGATGTGTATGTGGTGATGTGGACATTGTGATGTTTATGTGGTGATGTGGACATTGTGATCTTTATGTGGTGATGTGGACATTATGATGTTTATATGGTGATGTGGACATTGTGATGTGTGTGGTGATGTGGATATTATGATGTGTATGTGGTGATGTGGACATTGTGATGTTTATGTGGTGATGTGGACATTGTGATGTGTATGTGGTGATGTGGACACTGTGATGTTTATGTGGTGATGTGGATATTATGACATGTTTGTGTGACATGTATGTATGTTGAATGTTGTATTGGACATGTTATGTGACATTGTATGTGGACATGTGATGGGACATGTGGTTGACATTGAGTGATTTGATTAGAAGTTTATGTGAATGTGTGTGGACATTGTAGGGACATGTGATGTGGACATGTGATTAGTTGTGATTGACAGTATTGGCATGTTGTAGTGACATGTTGATGTACATTGTGACATGTGATGACATGTGATTGACATGTGAATGTAGAATGTGGACATTTGTGGAAGTTTACAGTGTTTGACATTTGTATGGACATTGTTGACATGTGTGATGACATGATGTACATGTTGATTACATTAGAGCATGTTGTGATTGGACATTATGTGTTATGTGAATGAGAATGTGGAATGTATTTTGTGTGGGGGGTGGATTGATGTGACATGTGTGTGATTGGATTGTGATTGGACAGTTGTGATGTGGACATGTGAGTGGACAGTTGTGATTGACATGATGTGACTGTGATGTGGACATGTGATTGACATGTATGTGACATGTGATGGACAGTGTGTTACTTGATGTACATTGATGGACATTATTGGACATTGATGTGGACATTGTGATTGTGATGTGACATTTTATGTGACTGTGTGAATTACAGTTGATGGATTGGATGATGTCTTTGGACATTGATGTGACATATTGGAGTACTGTGATGTGACATGTGATGTACAGTTGTGATGTGACATGTTTGGTGCATAGTACAGTTGATGGGACATGTTTCATTGACTGTGATGTGACAGTGAAGGACATTGATTGGACATTGTATGACATTGATGTACATGGTGATGTGAATTGATGTGATGATGTACTGGGTGGCTGTGTTGGAAGGTGTTACGTGAGTGACATAGTAATTTGTGATAAAGTGAGTGAATGTGTTGATTGGACTTTGATGTACATGTGTGAATGTTATGGGACTTGTGAACGGTTGCATTGGACAGTATGAATTGTGATGTGACATGTGTTGACGTAGAGTTGATGTATCATTTTTTGTGGACATGTTGTGTTGGATGTGATGTGGACATGTGTGAACATTGTGATGTGATGTGAGTGGATGTGATGTGGACATTGTGATGTGACATGTTGTGATGTGGACATGTGATGTGATGTGAATTATGTGGTGATGTGGACATGTTGTGATGTGTGTGTGGATGATGGATGTGATGGACATTGTGATGTGGACATGTATGTGTGGGTGATGTGATGGACATGTGTGATGATGTGACTGTTGTGATGTGACATGATTGTGATGTGACATGTTTGTGAGTGTGTACATTATGTGGAATGTGTGATGTGGACATTTGATGTGTTGATTGATGTTAGTGTGATGTGGACATGTGATGTGTGTGGATGTGTGTTGATGTGGACATTGTGATAGTGAATGTTGTGATGTGGACATGTGTTGTGAGACATGTTATGATGTGAATGTGTGTGATGTGCATGTTGTGTGACATTGTGAGTGCATTGTGTGACATGTGTGTGATGTGGACATTTGTGATGTGATGTGATGTGTGATGTTATGATTGGACATTGTGATGTGTGTTGGTGATGTGGACATTGTGATGTGATGTGTGATGTGGACATGTTGTGATGTGGACATTGTGATGTGGACATGTGTGGTGATGTGGACATTTGTGTGTTGTGATGTGGACATGTTGTGTACATGTGATGTGGACATTGTGAATGTTAATGTGTGATGTGGACATGTTGTGATGTGATGTGTGATGTGGACATGTATGTGTGTATTGTGATGTGGACATGTGATGTGTGTTGTGATGTGGACATTTGATGATGTGTGGTGATGTGGACATTGTGATGTGATGTTGTGATGTGGACATTGTGATGTGTATGTGGTGATGTGGATACTGTGATGTGTGTGTGGTGATGTGGACATTGTGATGTTGATGTGATGTTGATGTGGTGATGTGGACATTGTGATGTTGATGTGGTGTTTATGTGGTGATGTGGACATTGTGATGTTTATGTGGTGTTTATGTGGTGATGTGGACATTGTGGATCCTGATGATGATCTGTGTATCTGTGATCGATCATTGGATGAACGAGCTGTCTTGGGGACTTTGATGTAGTCAAAAGAGAGAGAGAGGATGAAGGGAGAAAGACAGAGAGAGATAGAGGTTGGAGAGAGAGGAAGGGAGACAGACAGACAGACAGACAGACAAAGACAGACAGACAGACAGACAGACAGACAAAGACAGACAGATAGACAGAGGGTTTGGAAATGGAGAAAATGTGACAGTGAGAGGAGGGAAGGTGAGGAGAGAGAGGGAGAAGGGAGAGAGGGAAGGGAGAGAAGGGAAGGGAGGATGAGGAGAGGGAGAGAGGGGGAAGAGAAAGAGGGGAGTGAGACAAAGAGGGTGATAGGGGAGAGAGAGAGAGTGTGAGGGAATGGAGAGAGAGATAAAGGGTGAAGGGAGAGAGAGAGAAGAAAGGAGAAAGAGGGGGTGATGGGCAGAGAGAGAGAGAGAATGAGGGAGAGAATGAGGGAGGAGAGAGAGAGAGATGGACGGAGGGAGAGAGAGATATCAGAGAGGGAACAGAAGAAATAGTATCTATGATGCTAAGAGACAGAAAGAGAGTTTGAAGTAAAAGGAACAATGTTATACTGGTGTGTGTGTTGACCCCTGACCTGCCTGGTAAGGTGGTAACAGTTTCACATGATTGTATTGTAAGACATGGTCAGTTTGAGTCAGTGATTTTACCCTGGACAGTACTTGGATTTCCAACCCTCTCCTAAATTTTTCTTTGTGTTTGTTGTTGGTTTTTTGTTTTTTGTTTTGTTTATTTATTTATTTATTTATCTATTTATCTATTTATCTATTTATCTATTTATTTTTGCATGCGCTGTTGTTTTCCCTTGTTATCGATAGTCATAGGACGTTGTTGTTGCCAATAATAATGATTGCTCACATCATCAGTTTCATCATTTACATCATCGTCCTTCTTCTTCTTCTTCTTTCTCTTCTTCATTATCACCACCATCTGTATCGTTGTCATCATCATCATCATCACAATCATCACCTTTCTCATTGTCGTCACCATCTTTCTCGTCGTCCTCGTCATTATCACCATCTTTCTTCATGTTTGCATACAGTGACATGTTTGCAGTATGTTTTCACGTTGGGGGATTATAATAAACATGTCTCGTGCTTCTCCCAGGTTTTAGTGTTTTTCTCTCTTACTACTCCCCCCCCCCCCTTCTCTTCTCTGTCTTCTTTTTCCTTGTCGTCTGCCTCCTTGTGTGTGTGTGTGTGTGTGTGTGTGTGTGTGTGTGTGCGTGCGTGTGTGTGTGTGTGTTCGTGTGTGTGTGTGTGTGTGTGTTCGTGTGTGTGTGTTCGTTCGTTGCTTGATTTAACGTCTTTTCACTATAAGTGATATTAGACGGGGAAAAATGGCATGGAGGATGAAATAAGGGGGGGGGGGGTGTGGAGGGGAGAGGGGAACAGAGTAAGGGACGTAAA
>JAPXFY010000022.1:1332355-1339855 GCA_030674185.1 Monoplex corrugatus | reverse complement strand
CTCGTGGACCATAGGTATTCAGCTTAGTGCGTGGAAAGCGAAAAGTCAGAGGATCGGAGGCAGAGCGGAGGGTACGTGAGGGAACATAGATCTCAAGTAGGATTGACAGGTAATCGGGGGCTGCGTTATTGAGGCTTTTGTAGCACATGGTGTCTAGTTTGTACTGTATGCGCTTTGATACAGGGAGCCAGTGAAGTTGTGCCAGGAGAGGAGATATGTGGTCAGCTTTTTTCTTTTTGAGTACAAGGCGTACAGCGTTGTTTTGAATGCGCTGTAGGATGTGAATGGTGGAGGCAGGAAGACCAGACAGGAGTGAATTGCAATAGTCAATGTGAGACATTATGAAGGAGAGAACGAGTTTTGCAGTTGTTTCGACAGAGAGATACTTCCTGATCAGCCTTATACTATGGAGATGATAGTAGCAAGATCTGGCAGTTTGAGAAACAAAGTTGTTCATGGAGAGGGTAGAGTCAATGCAGACACCAAGGTTTTTAGCTGAATCAGAAATTGGGACTGATGTGTTACATAATGGGAGAGAAAGAGGAGGCAGCTGAGAAAGTTTCTGACGGGTGCCAATGAGGATAGCTTCTGTCTTGTCGTCATTAAGCTGAAGTTTGTTGAACGTCATCCAGTTCTTAATGTCTGAGTAACACTCAGTGGTGCGAGTCAACAGGCGCTGTATATTATCAGGTGAGTCACTGTCTTGAAGTTGGGTGTCATCAGCATAGAAGTGGTGTTTTATAGAGTGGGAGTTGATGATGGTGGACAGGGGGGAGGTGTAAAGAGTGAAAAGAACAGGGCCAAGGACAGATCCTTGTGGAACACCACAGGTCAGGTATGCAGGTTGAGAGTAAGTGCCATTGATGAGAACAGTTTGTTTTCTGTTTGATAAATACGAAGTGAAAAAGGAGAGAGCAATGTCAGAGATGCCAAAAGTATGATGAAGTCTAGAAAGGAGAATACCATGGTCAATGGTATCGAAGGCTGCAGACAGATCAAGGAGTGTGAGGAGAGAGACTTTGCCAGTATCAGTTGCAAGGAGGAGATTGTTGAGAATGTGTAGTAGGGCAGTTTCAGTGCTATGGCACTGGCGGTAGGCTGACTGGAAAGGATTGAGGAGATTGTTGGCAGACAGGTGAGAGTTCAGCTGGTTGAGGACGACTTTTTCAAGGAGTTTTGACAAGAAAGAGAGATTAGAGATAGGCCGGTAATTTTTCAGTTCATTTGGGTCTAAATTGTGTTTCTTGAGGAGAGGGTGAACAATAGCAGACTTGAAAGAATCTGGGACAGTTCCAGTTTGAAGAGAAGTGTTGATGATGTCAGTGATGAATGGGAGGAGCGTAGGGAGACAGTCGGCGTAGAGAGAACCTGGAAGAGGATCCAGTTCGCAGGTTTTGAACGACATGGATCTGATTGTGTTGAGAATTTCTTCTTGTGAGACTGGGGTAAAAGTAGTAAGAGGTGTGCCAGAGAAGGAAGGGTCAGGTGGGCATGGTTGACAGGGTGTCCTGTCAAGCCTGTCACGAAGAGTTTGTATTTTGGTGGTGAAATACTTGGAGAATACAGATGGGAGTTCTTCATTTGTATGTTTTGTTGGGAGAGGTAAATCTTTTCGCATGCCAAGGAGATGATTCATGGTTGTAAAGAGTTCTTTTGAAGAAGAGGCATTCAGGATTTTGATTTGGAAATAGCTTGTTTTTGCTGATGCAATGAGGGTGGATACTTTTGTTTTAGAGGCTTGGAAAAGTTGCCTGTGTACAGTGAGTTTGGATTTGCGCCAGCGGCGCTCTGCTCTGCGGCGGGCACGTTTTGCACAGGCGATCTCATGAGTGAGCCAGGGGGTAGGGGGGCGGTCAGGTAAAAGACGGGTTGTGGCTGGAGCATGAGTGTCCAGAAGATGGTGGAGAGTAGTATAGAATTCATCGGCAAGGTTATGTGACTTTTCAGAAAGGAGACGGGAGGCATCAGATGAAAATGTGGAGAGGTCGATAGATTTGAGATTGCGTCGAGTCACTGTGCGCATGGTACGGGAAGGAGGAGAAATGTCGAGAGAACAGAGAATTGCAGAGTGGTCAGATGGAAGGGCTGAAGTTAGACGGGTAGAAAGAACTAAGCAGTTGTCAGTAGCGGAATTGTGGTGATCACGAGAAATGATCCAGTCAAGAATGTGACCTTTTTGATGGGTTGGTTCAGAAATGTGTTGAGTCATATTGTGATTGGACAGAGAGTTGATGATATGTCTTGTGTCATAACGGTGAATGTTGTCATAGTGGACATTGATGTCACCTAGAATGATGAGATTTCCAGGTAAGAGGCAGTAGTGGTCAAGCAATTGGTCAAAGTCAGAGAGAAACGTGGATGTGGTGAGTTTGTTGGCAGAGCTAGGTGGGGGTCGATAGACACAGGAGAAGGTGATGGGGTGAGGGGTGGATTGGAAGGATACTTCAACGTGCTCGAAAGAAGGATGGGAGAAAGGCAGAGACTGCGAGAAAGATAGGCGGGAATGGAGTGAGTCGTTGTAGAGGACGGCGATACCGCCACCTCGGGATGAGCGATGGAAAGAAGCAAGCCTGTAACCACTCGGAGTGAGGCTAGTATGTATAGGTTCGTGACCAAGGGGGTTACTACTATTACTACTACTACTATTACTACTACTACTACTACTGCTACTACTACTACTCTGCTACTGCTAACTGCTACTACTACCTACTACTACTACTACTACTGCTACTACTACTACTACTACTACTACTACTACTGCTACTACTGCTACTACCACTACTGCTACTACTGCTGCTGCTGCTACTACCACTACTGCTACTGCTACTAACTACTGCTGCTGCTACTACCACTACTACTACTACTACTACTGCTGCTACTACTCTACTACTACTACTACTGCTGCTGCTACTACTACTCCTACTACTCTACTACGTGCTACTACACTACTACTGCTGCTGCTGCTACTTACTACTACTACTAGCTACTACACTACTGCTACTACTACTACTGCTACTACTACTACTACTGCTGCTACTGCTACTACTACTGCTACTCTACTGCTACTACTACTACTACTACTGCTACTACTACTACACTACTGCTCTACTCTACTACTACTACTGCCTACTACTACTGCTACTACTCTACTACTGCTACTACCATATCTACTGTAATCTATATAATACTATATCTATATACATATATATATATATGCTGATATACTGACCGACACGACGACAACTGACTAACTGGAACTACTACTACTACTACTAATAAGAAATCTAATATAATATTATAGATGAATGATGATGATGATGATGATGAGTGATGATTATTGATGTAGACAAACAGTAACACTTATACTTGATACAAGTCACATTGCAACACAATATTATGCATAGAAAATTGTTGAGTGTTTTGATCAGACACAACCAGCATTTCTACTGTTTAGCAAGTACAGTGTTGGAACAATGTTTTACATACAAATGCTTGACTTGCAAGCAACAAGCCAGCTGCTACTTCTGGATGTAGTAGAGACAGGTTCCCATCACACTGTTGCTTTACAACCACACCTGGTCTTCCACTGTGTGAAGCAGGGTCCCTGACGGCTTACTGTGCTATTACTCAAGATGGGGGTGGTGGAGGAGCGTGAGGTAGGAGGGGGGTGGTGGGCGAGGGGGGGGGGGAGGGGGGCAGACACTTCACGTTTTTCAAGCACTCCGGGCAGAGTGTCAAAACAACACACAGGCGCTTGACACAGAGAGAGAGTGAGTGAGTGAGTGAGTGAGAGAGAGAGAGAGGCAGAGAAACAGAGAGAGAGAGAGAGAGAGAGTGAGTGAGTGAGTGAGTGAGAGAGAGAGAGGCAGAGAAACAGAGAGAGAGAGAGAGAGTGAGTGAGAGAGTGAGTGAGTGAGAGAGAGAGAGAGGCAGAGAAACAGAGAGAGAGAGAGAGAGAGAGTGAGTGAGTGAGTGAGTGAGAGAGAGAGAGGCAGAGAAACAGAGAGAGAGAGAGAGAGTGAGTGAGAGAGTGAGTGAGTGAGAGAGAGAGAGAGAGAGGCAGAGAAACAGAGAGAGAGAGAGAGAGAGAGAGTGAGTGAGTGAGTGAGTGAGTGAGAGAGAGAGAGGCAGAGAAACAGAGAGAGAGAGAGAGTGAGTGAGAGAGTGAGTGAGTGAGTGAGAGAGAGAGAGAGGCAGAGAAACAGAGAGAGAGAGAGAGAGTGAGTGAGAGAGTGAGTGAGTGAGTGAGAGAGAGAGAGGCAGAGAAACAGAGAGAGAGAGAACTGATGATGATGATGATGATGATGATGATGATGATGATGATGATGATGATGATGATGATGATGATGATTGCAGTAATGAGGACGAGAAGGAGGATAATCATCATAACGACGACGATGATGATGATGATGATGATGATGATGATGATGATGATTGCAGTAATGAGGACGAGAAGGAGGATAATCATCATAACGATGATGATGATGATGATGATGATGATGATGATGCAGGGAATTAGGAATGAGGGATCAGCAGACTGACAGAACAAAGCCTTATAACAAAGTCTTAATTGATGGGAACACTGGGAACAGGGAATTAGGAATGAGGGATTGGAAGACTAACAGAACAAAGTCTTCACTGATGGGAACACTGGGAACAGGGAATTAGGAATGAGGGATTAGAAGAATGAGAGAAAAAGCCTTCATGTAAGGGAACATTGGGAATAGGGAATTAGGAATGAGGGAATAGAAGACTGACAGAGCAAAGCTTTAAAACAAAGCCTTCATCAATGTAAGGGAACCTTGGGAACGGGGAATTAGGAATGAGGGATTAGAAGACTGACAGAGCAAAGCCTTAAAACAAAGCCTTCAGTAAACGGAACACTGGGAACAGGGAATTAGGACTGAGGGAATAGAAGACTGACAGAACAAAGTCTTAGAACAAAGTCTTCACTGATGGGAACACTGGCAACAGGGAATTAGGAATGAGGGAATAGAAGGCTAACAGAACAAAGTCTTCACTGATAGGAACACTGGGAAGAGGGAATTAGGAGTGAAGGAATAGAAGGTTGACAGAACAAAGTCTTCTCTGATGGGAACACTGGGAACAGGGAATTAGGAATGAGGGATTAGAAGGCTGACAGAACAAAGTCTTCACTAATGGGAACACTGGGAACAGGGAATTAGGAGTGAAGGAATAGAAGGCTGACAGAACAAAGTCTTCACTGATGGGAACACTGGGAACAGGGAATTAGGAATGAGGGATTAGAAGGCTGACAGAACAAAGTCTTCACTGATGGGAACACTGGGAACAGGGAATTAGGAATGAGGGGTTAGAAGGTTGACAGAACAAAGTCTTCACTGATGGGAACACTGGCAACAGGGAATTAGGAATGAGGGAATAGAAGGCTGACAGAACAAAGTCTTCACTGATGGGAACACTGGCAACAGGGAATTAGGAATGAGGGAATAGAAGGCTGACAGAACAAAGTCTTCACTGATGGGAACACTGGGAACAGGGAATTAGGAATGAGGGATTAGAAGGCTGACAGAACAAAGTCTTCACTGATGGGAACACTGGGAACAGGAATGGTGAGGTAAATGGACACAGATCAATGGAATGATGGGAACATTGCGATAGAAAGCAGACTTGGAGCAATTCTGGGACGGGACACTGCTGATGGAATAGGACTGTGGTGCGTGTGTGTGTGTGTGTGTGTGTGTGTGTGTGTGTGTGTGTGTGTGTGTGTGTGTGTGTGTGTGTGTGCGTGCGCGTGCGCGTGCGCGTGCGCGAGCGCGTATTATCTGAATGTGTGTATGTATATGTCTTTTTGTGTATTTGTTTATACGTGCTTCTATGTATATATGCTTATATGTATGTGTATGTATGTGTTTGTGTGTATATGTCTGTATATGTATGTGTGTATGTGTTTGTGTGTATATGTCTTTATATGTATGTGTATGTATGTGTTTGTGTGTATATGTCTGTATATGTATGTGTGTATGTGTTTGTGTGTATATGTCTTTATATGTATGTGTGTATGTGTTTGTGTGTATATGTCTGTATATGTATGTGTATGTATGTGTTTGTGTGTATATGTCTTTATATGTATGTATGTATGTGTTTGTGTGTATATGTCTTTATATGTATGTATGTATGTATGTGTTTGTGTGTATATGTCTTTATATGTATGTATGTATGTGTTTGTGTGTATATGTCTTTATATGTATGTGTATGTATGTATGTGTTTGTGTGTATATGTCTTTATATGTATGTGTGTATGTATGTGTTTGTGTGTATATGTCTTTATATGTATGTGTATGTATGTATGTGTTTGTGTGTATATGTCTTTATATGTATGTATGTATGTATGTGTTTGTGTGTATATGTCTTTAGATGTATGTGTGTGTATGTGTTTGTGTGTATATGTCTTTATATGTATGTATGTATGTGTTTGTGTGTATATGTCTTTATATGTGTGGTATGTATGTGTTTGTGTGTATATGTCTTTAGATGTATGTATGTATGTGTTTGTGTGTATATGTCTTTAGATGTATGTGTATATATGTATGTGTTTGTGTGTATATGTCTTTATATGTATGTGTATATATGTATGTGTTTGTGTGTATATGTCTTTATATGTATGTATGTATGTATGTGTTTGTGTGTATATGTCTTTAGATGTATGTGTGTGTATGTGTTTGTGTGTATATGTCTTTATATGTATGTATGTATGTGTTTGTGTGTATATGTCTTTATATGTGTGTATGTATGTGTTTGTGTGTATATGTCTTTATATGTATGTATGTATGTGTTTGTGTGTATATGTCTTTATATGTATGTATGTATGTGTTTGTGTGTATATGTCTTTATATGTATGTATGTATGTGTTTGTGTATATATGTCTTTATATGTATGTGTATGTATGTATGTGTTTGTGTGTATATGTCTTTATATGTATGTATGTATGTGTTTGTGTATATATGTCTTTATATGTATGTATGTATGTGTTTGTGTATATATGTCTTTATATGTATGTATGTATGTGTTTGTGTGTATATGTCTTTATATGTATGTGTATGTGTGTGTTTGTGTGTATATGTCTTTATATGTATGTGTATGTGTTTGTGTGTATATGTCTTTATATGTATGTGTGTATGTATGTGTTTGTGTGTATATGTCTTTATATGTATGTATGTATGTATGTGTTTGTGTGTATATGTCTTTATATGTATGTGTATGTGTTTGTGTGTATATGTCTTTATATGTATGTATGTATGTGTTTGTGTGTATATGTCTTTATATGTATGTATGTATGTATGTGTTTGTGTGTATATGTCTTTATATGTATGTGTGTATGTATGTGTTTGTGTGTATATGTCTTTATATGTATGTATGTATGTATGTGTTTGTGTGTATATGTCTTTATATGTATGTATGTATGTATGTGTTTGTGTGTATATGTCTTTATATGTATGTATGTATGTATGTGTTTGTGTG
>JAPXFY010000022.1:1312355-1327355 GCA_030674185.1 Monoplex corrugatus | reverse complement strand
GAGAAGGATGGTTAGGTTGTTTTTCACGAACATGAGTTCCGTCTTGTCGTCATTTAGTTGTAGTTTGTTGGTAGTCATCCAGTCCTTTAGGTCTGCAATGCAGCCCTGCGCCCGAGAAATCAGTGAGTCAATTTTAGCAATGGGAGCCGACTGATGAAGCTGTGTATCATCAACAAAGCTCTCGTGCAACATGGCATGACCACCAATGACGTCAGACACAGGACCGGCATACAGCACAAAAAGGACTGGCCCCAGTACAGAACCCTGAGGCACACCGTACCTAAGAGGAGAACTGTCTGAGTATCTGTCCTGTACACACACTGTCTGAGTCCGTCCAGTCAAGTAAGAGATAATCCAGTCGAGGGCTGTGTCTTTGAAACCAAAGGAAGTTTGAAGCCGTGAGAACAAAATATTATGATCGATCGTGTCAAATGCTGCGGAAAGATCCAACAACGCTAACAAGGAAACGTTCCCATCATCAAGCCCACAGAGGAGGTCATTGACTACACGGAGGAGTGCTGTCTCACAGCTATGGCCTTGTCGGTAAGCAGACTGATGAGGATTCAAGAGGTGATTTTTTTCGAGGTGTTCTAGAATTTGTTCCAGAACAATCTTTTCCAATAATTTTGATAGAAATGACAAATTTGACACAGGCCGATAATTCTTTAGAACGTTTTTGTCTAGTGAAGGTTTCTTGATCAATGGACGTACCACTGCAGACTTGAAGATTTCAGGAACGTGACCAGAGGACAGAGAGGTATTGATAACATGAGTAATATGGGGTAGAACGTCATCGATAATAATAATAATAATAATAATAATGTTTATTTGTATAGCGCATATTCCATATAAAAACATGCTCACCAGCGCTTTACATTTCGCAAGAAAGGCAAAAGGTGATAAAAAATGTTCACAATTACATACACAATAAGATAACAACAAACATTAAAGCTATACAAGTAAGAAGACACATAAGAAACCACAGAATATTAAAACTTAAACACTGACTTATGTAATGAAGAAAGATTAACAGATTTTTCATATGAATAAAAAGGCATACTGTGTTTATATATTGCTGCGTGTGTGTGCTTGCGTACGTGTGTGTGTGCGTGCGTGTGCGTTGCTGTGCGCGTGTGTTTGTAAGAATGTGTGTGTGTGTGTGTGTGTGTGAGAGAGAGAGAGAGAGAGAGTGTGTGTGTGTGTGTGTGTGTGCGTGTGCTATGTTTGCATGCGTGTGTGTGTGTTTATGCATGCAATAGTTGTACATAAAATTATAATCAATATTTTGAATGAAGATAAAAACAGAAAAATTCTAATCCATATACAGGAAAAACATTACAACTTCAGTATTACAGCATTAATACCTTGACAATCAAAATTCCTCACAAATTATGAACTATTCGCATATCATACATCACAATTTACATACAAACAAAGATTTGAAAAAGTTTCTTAAAGTATTTCAGTCTCTTTCCCACTCAATTTCTCCCCTATCCCTTCCTCAGCTGTACACATACAGTGATACACACACATGCTCACTCAAGCACACACACACACACACACACACACACACACACACACACACACACACACACACACACACACACACATACACACATGCACGCACACACACACCTTGCTCTATAGGCCCTTATACAAAATACTGTTATACAGGCAGGAGAGATTAGTCTGATGACAGACTTGCAAACTAAGGCTCTTCAGGTTAGATGAGTTTGAAAGAGGTGGGTTTTCAGGTGCCGTTTGAAGGTTGAGAAACACTTAGTTTTTCTGAGAGACAGTGGTAGAGAGTTCCATACATTTGGGCCAAAGACAGAGAAAGATTTTTTACCAAAGGTGTCTAGAGAGAAGCGAGGAACAGTCAACAGTGAGGTGTCAGAAGAGCGGAGCGTTCGAGAAGGTTTGTAACCCTGCAGGAGGTTGGCAAGATAGGATGGCATGTTCTCGTGATAGATACACTGAAAGCAGAGACAGGCAACTTTATATTGAATCCTAGCCTTTACCGGGAGCCAATGAAGTGTTCTAAGCAGAGATTTTGCACTCTCACGCCTGGGCTTGCGGAGAACAAGGCGAGCCGCGTAGTTCTGTATGCGCTGAAGTTTAGATAGTTGATTGTCATGGAGACCTGCGAATAGAGAGTTACAATAGTCCAGTCTAGATAGTATGAAAGAGACAGCAAGCTTGTTGGTAGCATCAGTGGAAAGGAAGGAGCGAATCTTACCAATTCTGCGTAGCTGATAGTACAGAGTACGGCACAACTGTTTGACATGGGCTTCCATAGACAGTGTTTCATCCAGATAGAAGCCAAGGTTTCTAACAGTTTGTGAGAAAGATACATCACAACCAGAGATAGACATGGGGGCATGAGTAACCTGATTGACCTTTGACTTAGTACCAGTAACAATAAGCTCAGTTTTATCATCATTCATCTTCAGCTTGTTTTCACTCATCCACTTGGAGACATCCTCTATACAATCTCTCAGACTGCACGCAAGAGCGTCAAAATCTGATGGGGCAGAGGAGCTATGCAGCTGAGAGGAGCTATGCAGCTGGAAGAGCAAGTGAGTAGGAATGGCATCAAGTTCACATGATTTAGGGCTGCATCGCAAACAAAGTTTTTTGACATAGTCTTGGCTAACAGGGCTGAAAGAAGTCAAAGGAGGTCCACAGTAAACTTTGTCATTCAGGGAGTGTACAGGTGCAGTAGAATCTAGGTTTTCACGGATAGTATCAATTTTGCCATTGAAAAACTCTAAGAATTTCTGAGGGAGCTCTTGAGCTTGGAAGATGGTGGGGAGGGTGGAGCAGCTGACTTTACCTAACAGACTATTTGTGACATTGAACAACTGCTTGGCCCGTATTACAAGCCAATATCTTTGAAGAATAGAACAAAGTTTTTGCTTGATGAACAATATCAGTAACATGATTTCTAGCGGTTTGATATATTTCCCAGTATACAGTCAGACCCGTGGCGCGCCATCGCCTCTCAGCCCTCCTCCTCTCCTGCTTGGCCTCCGACAACTCAGGACCCACTGTGCTGTGCCATTGACACAATGAGCGATCAGAGATCAAGCGCCTGCTCACTGGAACATGCTTATCAAGCATGGCACGGAGGGCAGAGGTCAGCTGAAAAGCCGATGGCTCACTCGGTATGGCCGTGATCAGATCAGATTTGAAAGCCTCTATGTCGATAGCAGAAATTTTCCTAACTTCCTTGTACGTCTTTGGAACGGCGGGGCCTAATGATGTCTAATTCACACTTCACAGCATAATGATCCGATGCTAAGTTAGTGTCAACAGTTGAAGACTTGAGTAAATGATCACTGTCTCTGTAGACTACCCAGTCTACTGTGTTACCTTGCAGCCCCCCCCCCCCCCCCCCGATTACCTGTCAAGCCTACTTGAGATCTATCTTCCCTCACGTACCCTCCGCTCTGCCTCCGATCCTCTGACTTTTCGCTTTCCACGCACTAAGCTCAATACCTATGGTCCACGAGCCTTCTCTGTTTCTGGTCCACTCTCCTGGAACAAACTTCCTCTCTCAGTCCGTCAGCAACCTACTTTTGTCTCCTTCAAGTCCGCTCTCAAAACTCACCTTTTCTCCTCCGCATAAAATCCTAACCTCACTCAACCCCCCCCCCCCCTCTGCAGCCTGTCTCCGCTCGGAGGGAATCACATGGTTATAATATATAATTGTATATGCTATGCTCTCTATAATTTTCCATTGCTTTTATTCTTGCTTTTATTGCTTTTATTCTTTCTCCCCATTTATAGCCATGCGTGTGTGTGTGTGTGTGTGTGTGTGTGTGTGTGTGTGTGTGTGTGTGTGCGTGCGTGTGTGTGCGTGCGTGCGTGCGTGCGTGCTTACGTGTGTGTCTGCTTCAGCGCTTAGATTTGATTTTATCAAGATTTTGCGCTATATAAATATTGTAATTATTATTATTATTATTATTATTGTTCGTTTTTTCATTCACGGATTGCTGGAGTCCAAAAGTATCTAAAATTTCTAACACCTCAGGCGTGTATCCAACTGTGGGCTTATTGAAGTGGAAATTGAAGTCACCAACCAGTAACAATGTTCCTGGAAGGTCATTTACAAATTCAAGAAAGTCTGGAAGTTCATTGATAAACATGCTGGGAGTAAGATTGTTCTTTTTACTGGGTACTGGTCTGTAAATCCCGAAAATATTGGTGACAAGAAAGCTAGGTAGGGACAGCTTCAGGTGAACAAGTTCAAAGGTCCGGTGCTGAAAAGCAAAAGAAGAGTCAAAAGAGCAATAGGGCAGCAGTTATCAGAGATGACGAAAGCGATTCCTCCTCCGCAGGTGGTGGTGGGGCGAGGGAAGGACTTGGATGTATAACCAGCCGGAGCCAGGTCTTGTAGCTTTGGTTCATCGCCACTTTCCTTGAACCACGTTTCCGTGACGCAAAGAATGTCAATATCATTGGACAGCATAAAGTCATTCACAGCAGATCGTTTCTTTTTACAGGTAGCACCAAGAGACTGGGCATTAAAGACAGTCAGTGTAATGTTTGTCGTTGTTGTCTGTGTGTGAGGAGCCATAGGCACATGAATCAAGTTGCGGCAGTTTACTGAGCGAGTGTGGTTGTGGCGAAAGTAGTGAGAGTGGTGGGAAACATTACCGACTGTAGGTATTGCCCTCCGTTTCCTCCTCCCTCCCCGTGCTGTGCGACAGTGAGGAAGGTCACGGCCAATCCTGAAACGCCGCAGTTTCACGTTGAGCGAGGGGTCAAGGGGCGAAGGTCGCTCACTACACTTCAGCAGTTGTTCCCGCGTGTAGACTAGGCGAGAGGTTTGACCCCTAGTACTGTACAAGTACAAGGTCATGATACACTTTTTGTGGTCGTTACTTCCACGAACCAGAAAAACACGAAAACAGAAACAGAACGCGTGTTTAATTAATACAACCAGACAAGACAGGCGCAAATTTTCGGCCAACTGGCTTTTGTCAAGAGTAGACGTAAGATCACAAACGAGCAGACACCAAATACAACAAACACTTAGGAGAAAAAGACTTAGAACTTCCCTGCTGCTTCGTCCAGTGGTAGAAAAGGATTGCAACAACACGGAAGTTTCAGTCTTTTCCTCCTAATTTTTGTATTTGGTGTTTGTTCGTTTGTGATCTTACATTTACGCTTGACAAAGGCCGAGAATTTGCGCCTGTCTTGTCTGGTTGTATTAAATACGTGTTCTGATTCTGTTTTCGTGTTTTTCTGGTTCCTGTTTGCTTGAACGTGGGCGGTCACACTTGTTTTGGATTTCATTACTTCCAGTGTTTCGGGTTTTGTCCTGTTTCTGTGTGGAGTGACGTGGTTCTTCCCCCTGAGTTCGGCTTTGTACATGTAGTGTTGTTCTTCCCCCTGAGTTCGGCTTTGTACATGTAGTGTTGTTCTTCCCCCTGAGTTCGGCTTTGTACATGTAGTGTCGTTCTTCCCCCTGAGGGCGGCTTTGTACATGTAGTGTCGTTCTTCCCCCTGAGGGCGGCTTTGTACATGTAGTGTTGTTCTTCCCCCTGAGTTCGGCTTTGTACATGTAGTGTTGTTCTTCCCCCTGAGTTCGGCTTTGTACATGTAGTGTTGTTCTTCCCCCTGAGTTCGGCTTTGTACATGTAGTGTCGTTCTTCCCCCTGAGGGCGGCTTTGTACATGTAGTGTTGTTCTTCCCCCTGAGTTCGGCTTTGTACATGTAGTGTCGTTCTTCCCCCTGAGGGCGGCTTTGTACATGTAGTGTTGTTCTTCCCCCTGAGGGCGGCTTTGTACATGTAGTGTTGTTCTTCCCCCTGAGTTCGGCTTTGTACATGTAGTGTCGTTCTTCCCCCTGAGTTCGGCTTTGTACATGTAGTGTCGTTCTTCCCCCTGAGGGCGGCTTTGTACATGTAGTGTTGTTCTTCCCCCTGAGTTCGGCTTTGTACATGTAGTGTTGTTCTTCCCCCTGAGTTCGGCTTTGTACATGTAGTGTTGTTCTTCCCCCTGAGGGCGGCTTTGTACATGTAGTGTTGTGTTTCCTGCACCACGCGGGTTGCTTGGGTCTGTTGATACAGCCATGGACTGAACATCTGATACCTGCCCGTCACTCCCAGCATGCAGCATTAATAATAATAATAATAATAATAATAATAATAACAATAATAATAATGATAATAATAATATAATAATAATAATGATAATAATAATAATAATAATAATAATAATATAACAATAACAATAATAACAATAATAATAATAATAATAATAATAACAATAACAATAATAACAATAACAATAATAATAATAACAATAACAATAATAATAATAATAATAAATCACTTTTATATAGCGCTATTCTCCTACACACAGGTAAAGACTCACTGCGCTTTACATTAATTAGTTCTTTTTTCCCAATCAGCCCTATGCCTAGTGGTCAATTATACTAACTCCCACTCCTAGTCCCCCCCCCAACACACACACTAGCACATCTGTTGCAAGCAAGTACTAATATATACATTACTGAATCAGAAAGATCAAAAATCATGTTTCATTACTGGTAGTATTTATCAAAAAGATGAGTTTTGAGGCCCGCCTTGAAAGAAGAGAGAGATGATGAACAGCGGAGAGAAAAAGGCAGATCGGTCCAGACAAGTGGGGCCTGGTAACGAAAGGCTCGGTGTCCTATGGTTTTGTATTTTAATTTTGATTTTGCCACAAGCTTCTGGTTGCTTGACCTGAGACACTAAAAACTGGTTGGTTTGATTTGGTTCAGATTTTGCGTCGACACCCACCTCAGGTGATATGGCCGACGGGGGTAACCATCCCAGGGAAGTCGGGGGAAGGGGGACTTATCTAATCCTATACCGACACCACCAGAACAACAATGATGTTAAGATGGGACAGTGACATGGCCAATTTTAATATAGCGCACCCCGGGATTCGAACCCACAACCATTTGCGTGTGAATCCGACGCTCAAACCAACTGAGCTACTGGGGCCCGCGTTTTAAAAATTGGCCTGCTGGCTGCCCATCTTAATTAAATGCTTCCATCATTCTGGTGGTGCCAGCTTAGAGTGGCATAGGTCACTTCTCCGCCTTCTCCCTCATCTCAACACCTTGCCAGCGCTCAGGGTTTTGTGCAGACTCTGGAAGTCTGCCACATAATTGCAGGCAGATTAGGGTGGAGCGCATATGGAATCATCCGAGTGTGATGAATTCCTGTTGAACAAAGTCTGACCTCCAATCCATGCTGCCCTTCAGACCGTGACGTGTGTTGTGAAACATGGCCATCTTTCTGACACATGGGGGGCCATTGTTGGTGTCACTGATTCACCAGCCCAGGCTTCAATGGCCAATTTGGTTTCGTCGTTACAGCCACTGTTATTGTTAACCCTTTGACTCTCGCACCCTATCCACAACAGCAAAAACTTAACCCTTTAACTCCCTCACCCTACCCACTAGCTTCCGGTATGAAGCTGGTGGATAGGGTGAGAGAGTCAAAGGGTTAAGTTTTTGCTTTGCTGGCATGGTTGACAATGCAGGATGCCGGTGGACAGAGTGTGGGAGTCAAAGGGTTAAGTTTTTGCTTTGCTGGCATGGTTGACAATGCTGGATGCTGGTGGACAGGGTGAGGGAGTCAAAGGGTTAAAAGAAAGACGGCAAAAAAAGGGAAGCAAAATAATAATAATAGTAGTAGTAATAGTAATTATAATGATAATAATGATGATAATAATAATAGTAGTAGTAATAGTAATTATAATGATAATAATGACAATAATAATAATAAGGAGGAGGAAAAGAAGAAGAAGAGGAATGACAACAATAATGACAATAACGATAATCATAATAATGACAATAATAATGATAATGATGATAATAATAATGATGATAATAATGACAATAATCATGATAATAATAATCATGATAATAATAATAATAATAATAATAATAATAATAATAATAATAATAAACAGCCTGCTTGTCAACATACAGAGGGACTGTAGCAGCAGACGACCCATGTGCAATAAGGTGAACAAACCCACACCCACCAGGGGTAGGACACCCAGACCACATCACACGGGGAGACCAACACTCACCAGGTGGTCAAGGACACTCAGACCACATCACCAGGTGGTCAAGGACACTCAGACCACACCACACCAGGTGGTCAAGGACACTCAGACCACATCACCAGGTGGTCAAGGACACTCAGACCACATCACCAGATGGTCAAGGACACTCAGACCACATCACCAGGTGGTCAAGGACACTCAGACCACATCACCAGGTGGTCAAGGACACAGACCACATCACCAGGTGGTCAAGGACACTCAGACCACATCACCAGGTGGTCAAGGACACTTAGACCTGGAACGGTTCAGCCAGATAAAACTGAAGTAAACAGCTTGGTTCACTTGGGAACCGCTCTGGAACCGTTTTGTTTTGCCGGGGTAAATCGCCTTAAATCAAAGAGTATTAATCTAAAACAAGTGTGACTGCCCGCGTTCAAGCAAACAGGAACCAGAAAAAAAACACGAAAAAAGAATAAGAACGCGTATTTAATACAACAAGACAGGCGCAAATTTTCGTCCAACTGGTCTTTGTCAAGCGTAAGATCACAAACAAACAAACACCAGATACAAACATTCCTTTTCTCACACTGGAAGGAGCAGCAGGGACATTTCAGTCTTTTTCTCCTGATTTTTGTATCTGGTATTTGTTTGTTTGTGATCTTACGCTTGACAAAGGCCAGTTGGCCGAAAACTTGCGCCTGTCTTGTCTTGTATTAAATACGTGTTCTTATTCTTCTTTCTTGTTTTTTTTTTCTGGTTCCAAAGAGTATCATTGTTTTGCACATGCATGGCTATTTTGTCATATAAGATTTCACGTATTAAAACGAAAACCATCGAGTGTCCGATTTATCCATGGCATAATTCTGTTGGTGTCAGCAATGGTCCTTGGCACAGTGTTCGGTGCAAATGGTTGACTAAGCGAACACACGATGAAGTCATGTGCTTGGGAAAGACGATAACCTTTCTTTGCATCAGTGGAGTATGGCCAGCCTCTTGCCGGCTGCTGTGGCGGTAGTACACGCATATCGAGGGAGAGAGAGGAGGGGGGAGAGAGCCGGAGAAGGAGGAGAAACCCAAGATGCTGGCTTGCGATGCAGTGAAGACGATGATGTGAGCACCAGCAGCAGCGGCATCCCAGTCTTCATTCATTGTCGGTGGGTGGAGTCTTTCAGTGCAGTGTGTGATGCTTGACGTTGTGTGGTGTTCACAGCACACACAGCACACACACCATGACGGCTCCACATCATAATTCCTGTTGTCTGTAGCGACTTGTACAGAGGGAATGACAGGTGTTTAGTCTAGGGTTACCCGTTGTGAATGACAGGTGTTTAGTGTAGGGTTATCCGTTGTGAATGACAGGTGTTTAGTGTAGGGTTACCCGTTGTGAATGACAGGTGTTTAGTGTAGGGTTCCCCAATGTGAATGACAGGTGTTTAGTGTAGGGTTACCTGTTGTGAAGTACAGGTGTTTAGTGTAGGGTTACCTAGTGTGAATGACAGGTGTTTAGTATAGGGTTACCTGTTGTGAATGACAGGTGTTTAGTGTAGGGTTACCTGTTGTGAATGACAGGTGTTTAGTGTAGGGTTACCTGTTGTGAATGACAGGTGTTTAGTGTGGGGTTACCTGTTGTGAATGACAGGTGTTTAGTGTAGGGTTACCTAGTGTGAATGGCAGGTGTTTAGCATAGGGTTACCTGTTGTGAATGACAGGTGTTTAGTGGAGGGTTACCTAGTGTGAATGACAGGTGTTTAGTGTAGGGTTCCCAGTGTGAATGACAGGTGTTTAGTGTAGGGTTACCTGTTGTGAAGTACAGGTGTTTAGTGTAGGGTTACCTAGTGTGAATGACAGGTGTTTAGTGTAGGGTTACCTGTTGTGAATGACAGGTGTTTAGTGTAGGGTTACCTATGGGGAATGACAGGTGTTTAGGTAGGGTTACCTAGTGTGAATGACAGGTATGGTTTTGATTTGTGAGGGTTACCTAGTGTGAATGACAGGTGTTTTAGTGTAGGGTTACCTAGTGTGAATGACAGGTGTTTAGTGTAGGGTTACCAAGTGTGAATGACAGGTGTTTAGGTAGGGTTACCTATGTTGAAGTACAGGTGTTTAGTGTAGGGTTACCTAGTGTGAATGACAGATGTTTAGTGTAGGGTTCCCAGTGTGAAGTACAGGTGTTTAGTGTAGGGTTACCTAGTGTGAATGACAGGTTGGTATTCCAGTGTGAATGACAGGTGTTTAGTGTAGGGTTACCTAGTGTGAATGACAGGTGTTTAGTGTATGGGTTTACGTAGGTTGTGAATGACAGGTGTTTAGTGTAGGGTTACCTGTTGTGAATGACAGGTGTTTAGTGTAGGGTTACCTAGTGTGAATGACAGGTGTTTAGTGTAGGGTTACCTAGTGTGAATGACAGGTGTTTTAGTGTAGGGTTACTGTGTGAATGACAGGTGTTTAGTGTAGGGTTACCTAGTGTGAATGACAGTGTTTAGTGTAGGGTTACCTAGTGTGAATGACAGGTGTTTAGTGTAGGGTTACCTAGTGTGAATGACAGGTGTTTAGTGTAGGATTACCTGCTGTAGACTTACCTGTTTTTTGTGGTAGGGTTACCTGTTGTTTTGTGTGGTTACGTTGTTTGTGTGGGGTTACATGTTGTTTGTGTAGGGTTACCTGTTGTTTTGTGTAGGGTTACCTGTTGTTTTGTGTGGTTACGTTGTTTGTGTGGGGTTACATGTTGTTTGTGTAGGGTTACCTGTTGTTTTGTGTGGGGTTACCTATTGTTTTTGTGGGGTTACCTGTTGTTTGTGTGGGGTTACCTGTTGTTTTGTGTGGTTACGTTGTTTGTGTGGGGTTACATGTTGTTTGTGTAGGGTTACCTGTTGTTTGTGTAGGGTTACCTGTTGTTTTGTGTGGGGTTACCTGTTGTGTTTATTGTGTGGGGTTACCTGTTGTTTGTGTGGGGTTACCTGTTGTTTTGCGTGGGGTTACCTGTTGTTTTGTGTAGGGTTACCTGTTGTTTTGTGTGGTTACGTTGTTTGTGTGGGGTTACATGTTGTTTGTGTAGGGTTACCTGTTGTTTTGTGTGGTTACGTTGTTTGTGTGGGGTTACATGTTGTTTGTGTAGGGTTACCTGTTGTTTTGTGTGGGGTTACCTGTTGTTTTTTGTTGGGTTACCTGTTGTTTTGTATAGGGTTACCTGTTGTTTTGTGTAGGGTTACCTGTTGTTTTGTGTAGAGATACCTGTTGTTTGTGTAGGGTTACCATAGGGTTACCTGTTGTTTTGTGTAGGGTTATCTGTTGCTTTGTGTAGGGTTACCTGTTGTTTTGTGTGGGGTTACCTGTTGTTTTGTGTAGGGTTACCTGTTGTTTTGTGTGGGTTACCTGCTGTAGACTTACCTGTTGCATGGGTGCATCTTTTTCCGTTTGACAACGGAATCCGTTTTTTTCAAGAGTCAGAAACGAAAAATCCGCTTTTTGAAAAAGCTTCATTGTATGCCCCCCCCCCCCCCCCCCCCCAGACCCCCGTACGGGGCGCTGCCAGCCCCTGGACCCCTTTCAGTTTTTTGACTTTTTCTAAGTTGCAGCCTTGCTGTTGTTTTGTGTAGGGTTACCTGTTGCTTTGTGTGGGGTTACCTGTTGTTTTGTGTGGGGTTACCTGTTAGTGTTACAATTTTCTCCTGTTGACAACAGTGTTTGAATGGGTGTTACATAGTGTTACATCTTTTTCCTCTGATAACAGTGTGTGAATGAGTGTTACATAATGTTACAACATTCTCCTGCTGATAACAGTCTGTGAATGAGTGTTACATTGTGTCACAACATTCTCCTGCTGGTAACAGTCTGTGAATGAGTGTTACGTAATGTTACAACATTCTCCTGCTGGTAACAGTCTGTGAATGAGTGTTACATAATGTTACAACATTCTCCTGCTGACAACAGTCTGTGAATAAGTGTTACATAGAGTTACAACTTTCTCCTACTGATAACAGTCTGTGAATAAGTGTTACATAGAGTTACAACTTTCTCCTGCTGACACCAGCCTGTGAATAAGTGTTACATAGAGTTACAACTTTCTCCTACTGATAACAGTCTGTGAATGAGTGTTACATAGAGTTACAACTTTCTCCTACTGATAACAATCTGTGAATAAGTGTTACACAGTGTTACAACATTCTCCTGCTGATAACAGTGTTTGAATGAGTGTTACACCTTTGTACTGCTGTCAACAAAGTGTAAATCAGTGTAATACCATAGTGTTACAATCTTCTACATCAGTAGAGGTGCATCTTCTGTGAGAGAATTTGTTCCAAAAGGTAAGTGTGTGTTTCACACTAATTTTAAAGCTTAACCCTTTCACCGCCAGACGTTCACTAATGCAAAAACTCCCAGTTACAGGTGTTTTCTGCAGCTGCAGCAGTGACAATAGTCACTGTCTTTAAATGCTTATAACGTCCCTACTTTACAACCAATGGTCTTACTGGGTTTGTTTGTTTGTTTTGTGTGTGTGTGTTGTTGTTTTTGTTTGTTTGTTTGTTTGTTTTTTGTGAATTGAAAGAAAATGACTGCGTTTTTTCATGCTTGGTTTTGTTTATGTTTAATTTTTGTGTGTTCTTTTAATGTTCATGAATGTTATAGATCAAAAGGCAGATTCACCACACACACACAAATGCAGAGAATAGCTATTTTCCCCTTCTCTGCTTGGGCAAAACCTTCAGTTTCTTCAAAACATCCTGGTTGAATGAGAGTGCTGGGATGATTCAGTGCCATGGTGTGACGAGCAGTTCACAAGTACTCAAAACAATGATCAAAATCAATCAAAATTAGTTGATAAGCTCAAAGAAAATGGCGACTGAAAATTTAGAGAATCCCAAGTACAAAATATGACATTTTCTCTCCCAAACAAAAGATGATTGCACAAGAGTACATCGACCTGTCTGTAACTCACAAAAAGATGCAACATTCAGCGGTGAGCCACGCGTCACAAAAATGACACTTGGTCCAGAAAAGGGTTAATGGCCGTGTCCTTGTGTTTCTCTAGATAATCAACATTCACGTATGCTAGCTAGACTCTGTTCTATCTATCTACCTATAATCACTCTTGCCAATGTCTCTTGCTCTCCTTTCTCTCTCTTTTCTCTATATCTTTCTCTCTATCTTCTCTTCTCTTTCTCTCTCTCTCTCTCTTCTCCTCCTTTCTCTCTCTCCTCTCCCTTTCTCTCTCTCATCCTTCCCTTCTCTCTCTCTCTCTCTCTTTCTCTCTCTCCTCCCTTCTTCTCTCTCTCTCTCCCTTTCTCTCTCTCTCTCCTTTCTCTCTCTCTTCCTCTTTCTTCTCTCTTTCTCTCTTCTCTCTCTCTCTTCTCTCTCTCTTTCTCTCCTTTCTGTCTCTCTCTCTTTCTCCCTTTTCTCTCTCTTTCTCTCTCTTCTTCTTTCTCCCTTTCTCTCTCTCTCTTTTCTCGCTCTCTCTCTCTCTCTCCCTCCCTTTCTCTCTCTCCCTTTCTCTCTCTCTCTCTCTCTCTTTTCACACATGCACGTACGCGTGCACCGCTCGTGCGATTAAAACGCGACACATGCACGCAAAAAAGAGACGCTTTGTACCTGGGACGTATCGAACCTTGGACGTATCGAACTTGGGCTGCATCGAACCTGGGACGTATCGAACCTGGGACGTATGGAGATATATCCGATATTTCAAGCCAAAGTCCTCGCCAAAGAGGTTGGAGCGAGGGGTTGATAAGCATATCGGCGTATGACATGAAACAGCTGTCGGTTTCTGGGAGAGAGAGGACCAGAGCTCTAATTTAAAGGCAATGACAGAAACAGCGAAAAAGAACTCCAGCTGGATATGGACCAGGAGGAACACAAAGTGGACTTCTTAAGGCTTAAAATTCCCATATATGTCACTGGTGGCAGATAACGAAGTGGTTAAGACATCCGTCGTAATAGTGACTTGGCCGGGAGATGCCTGATCACCTTAGATACGCGGGTTCGATTCCAGGAGGAGGAAACATTTCTCAACAACAACACCACAACCACCACCACAACCACCACCACACAACAACAACCACAACCAACAACCACACCACAACAACCACCACCCACAACAACCACACCACAACAACCACCACCACAACCACCACAACAACCACCACAACAACCCACACAAACAACCACCACAACAACAACACACACAACAACCACCACAACAACAACCAACAACAACAACCACAACAACAACCACCACAACAACCACCACAACAACCACCACAACAACCACCACAACAACAACCACAACAACAACCACAACAACACACCCACACACAACAACCACCACAACAACAACACCACAACAACCACCACCACAACAACCACCCACAACAACAACAACCACCACACAACAACCACAACAACAACCACCACAACAACCACCACAACAACCACCACAACAACAACAACCACACAACAACCACCACACAACACCACAACAACACCCACAACAACAACCACCAACAAAACAACAACCACCACACAACAACACCACAACAACAACCACACAACAACAACCACCACAACAACCACCACAACAACAACCACCACAACCAAACACAACCACCACAACAACAACACACCACAACAACCACCACAACAACAACCACCACAACAACCACCCAACAACAACCACCACAACAACCACACAACCACACACCACAACAACCACAACACACACCAAAACCACAACAACAACCACAACAACAACCACCACAACAACAACCACACAACAACCACAACAACAACCAACAACAACAACCACACAACCACACAACAACCACAACAACAACCACCACAACAAACCACCACACAACAACCACACACACAACAACCACCACCACAACAACAACCACCACAACAACCACCACAACAACCACCACAACAA
>JAPXFY010000022.1:1304855-1307355 GCA_030674185.1 Monoplex corrugatus | reverse complement strand
CTACATAATGATTGACAAAGCTTCATACAGACTACATAATGATTGACAAAGCATCATATAGACTACATAATGATTGACAAAGCTTCATACAGACTACATAATGATTGACAAAGCTTCATACAGACTACATGATTGACAAAGCTTCATACAGACTACATAATGATTGACAAAGCTTCATACAGACTACATAATGATTGACAAAGCTTCATACAGACTACATGATTGACAAAGCTTCATACAGACTACATAATGATTGACAAAGCATCATACAGACTACATAATGATTGACAAAGCATCATACAGACTACATAATGATTGACAAAGCATCATATAAACTACATAATGATTGGCAAAGCATAGAAAACAACAGTGCTTAATTCAAAAAGAAACACACAGGTGTGGATTGTGATTCAGACCACATACTGCTGACGGTAAAACTTTTATCAAAGGCATACAAACCAGACAAAACAACAAACCAAACAACAAACCACACACAAACACCGTACACCATCCACACACACACCCTCCACCCCTCCACACACACACACACCCTACACACCTCCACACACACACACCCCCTACACCCCTCCACACACACACACACCCCTCCACCCGTCCACACACACACACACCCTACACACACCACACACACCCTACACCCTCCACACACACACACCCCCTACACCCCTCCACACACACACACACCCTACACCCCCCACACACACACACCCCCTACACCCCTCTACACACACACACCCTACACCCCTCCACACACACACACACAACCCTACACCCCTCCACACACACACACCCCCTACACCCCTCTACACACACCCCCCCCTACACCCCTCCACACACAACCACTACACCCTCCACAACACACCACCTACACCTCACACACCAAACCCCCACCCCCACCCCCCCACCCACCCCACCCCCCCCCCCCCCCCCACCCCACCCCCCCCCCCCCCCCCACCCCCAACCCACCACACCACCCAACCCCAACCCACCCCCCTCCAACCACACACACCCCCACCCCCACCCCACCACCCCCTCCACCCCAACACACCCACCCCACCACACCACCCCCCACCACCCACCCCCACCACACCCCTAACACCCCCACCACCCCCACCACACACCCCCCAACACCCAAACACCCACCCCACCACACCACCACCCCACCCCCACCACACACCACCCCACACACCCACCACCCACACACCCACCACACCACACCCCACCCACCCCCACCCACCACTCCCACCCACAACACCCCACCCCACCCCACCCACCCCACCACCCCACCACCCCACCCACACCCCACCCCCACCACCCACCCACACCCACCACCCCACCCACACCCACCACCACACCACCCCCCACCACACCCACCCCCCACCCCCACCCACACCACCCCCACCCCCCACCACCCAACCCCACACACCCCCACCCACCACCAACCCCCACCCACCCCACACCCCCACACCACACCCCCTACACCCACCAACACCCCACCCCACACACCACCACCACACACCATCCACCACACCCACCCACCACACACACCACCACCAACACCACCCACCCACACACCCCACCACACACACCCCCACACCACCACCCCCACCAACCACCCCCACACCCACCCACCACACACCCCCACCCCCCCCACCCACCCACACACCACCAACACCCACCCACACCCACCCACCCACCCCACCCCAACCACACACCCACACCCCACCCACACCCACACCACCCACCCCCACACCACCCCACCCACCCCACCCACACCCACCCTCACACCCCACACCACCCCCCCCCACCCACCCCCACACCACCCACCACACCCCACCACACCCACCACCCCACCACCACCACACCCCACCCACACACACCACCACCCCCAACCACCCCACACCCACACCCACCCCCCACAACCCACCCACCCAACCCACACCACACACCCCCACCCCACCCACACCACACACACCCCACCCCCACACACACCCCACCCCACCCAACCCCCACCACCCCCAACCCCACCCCCAACACCCACCAACCACCACACCCCCACACCACCCCACCACCCCAACCCAACACACCCCACACCCCACACCACCCACACACACCACACCCACCCACCACCCCCCAACCACCCCCCACCACCTACACACCCCACCACACAACCACCACACACCCCCACCACACTCACACCACACACCACCCCCACCCCCACACCCCACCCCACCAACAACCACACCCACACCCCCTACCACACCCACCACACTCCACCACACCCACCACCACACCACCCCACACACCCCACTCACCCCACCCCACACACACCACACCACAACCACCACCCACACCACCACCCCCCACCCACCAACCCACCCACCACCACCACCACCACCCACCCCCACCCACCCCCACACCACCAACCAACCAACACACCCCACACACCACAACACACCAACCACCAACACCCCAACCA
>JAPXFY010000022.1:1290221-1300221 GCA_030674185.1 Monoplex corrugatus | reverse complement strand
TAAGCGCTGAAGCAGACACACACGCAAGCACGCACGCACGCACGCACGCACGCACACACACGCACGCACACACACACACACACACACACACACACACACACACACACACACACACACACACGCATGGCAAAAAATGGGGAGAAAGAATAAAAGCAATAAAAGCAAGAATAAAAGCAATGGAAAATTATAGAGAGCATAGCATATACAATTATATATTATAACCATGTGATTCCCCTCCGAGCGGAGACAGGTGCAGAGGGGGGGGGGGGGGTTGAGTGAGGTTAGGATTTTATGCAGAGGAGAAAAGGTGAGTTTTGAGAGCGGACTTGAAGGAGACAAAAGTAGGTTGCTGACGGACTGAGAGAGGAAGTTTGTTCCAGGAGAGTGGACCAGAAACAGAGAAGGCTCGTGGACCATAGGTATTGAGCTTAGTGCGTGGAAAGCGAAAAGTCAGAGGATCGGAGGCAGAGCGGAGGGTACGTGAGGGAACATAGATCTCAAGTAGGCTTGACAGGTAATCGGGGGCTGCGTTATTGAGGCTTTTGTAGCACATGGTGTCTAGTTTGTACTGTATGCGCTTTGATACAGGGAGCCAGTGAAGTTGTGCCAGGAGAGGAGATATGTGGTCAGCTTTTTCTTTTTGAGTACAAGGCGTACAGCGTTGTTTTGAATGCGCTGTAGGATGTGAATGGTGGAGGCAGGAAGACCAGACAGGAGTGAATTGCAATAGTCAATGTGAGACATTATGAAGGAGAGAACGAGTTTTGCAGTTGTTTCGACAGAGAGATACTTCCTGATCAGCCTTATACGATGGAGATGATAGTAGCAAGATCTGGCAGTTTGAGAAACAAAGTTGTTCATGGAGAGGGTAGAGTCAATGCAGACACCAAGGTTTTTAGCTGAATCAGAAATTGGGACTGATGTGTTACATAATGGGAGAGAAAGAGGAGGCAGCTGAGAAAGTTTCTGACGGGTGCCAATGAGGATAGCTTCTGTCTTGTCGTCATTAAGCTGAAGTTTGTTGAACGTCATCCAGTTCTTAATGTCTGAGTAACACTCAGTGGTGCGAGTCAACAGGCGCTGTATATTATCAGGTGAGTCACTGTCTTGAAGTTGGGTGTCATCAGCATAGAAGTGGTGTTTTATAGAGTGGGAGTTGATGATGGTGGACAGGGGGGAGGTGTAAAGAGTGAAAAGAACAGGGCCAAGGACAGATCCTTGTGGAACACCACAGGTCAGGTATGCAGGTTGAGAGTAAGTGCCATTGATGAGAACAGTTTGTTTTCTGTTTGATAAATACGAAGTGAAAAAGGAGAGAGCAATGTCAGAGATGCCAAAGTATGATGAAGTCTAGAAAGGAGAATACCATGGTCAATGGTATCGAAGGCTGCAGACAGATCAAGGAGTGTGAGGAGAGAGACTTTGCCAGTATCAGTTGCAAGGAGGAGATTGTTGAGAATGTGTAGTAGGGCAGTTTCAGTGCTATGGCACTGGCGGTAGGCTGACTGGAAAGGATTGAGGAGATTGTTGGCAGACAGGTGAGAGTTCAGCTGGTTGAGGACGACTTTTTCAAGGAGTTTTGACAAGAAAGAGAGATTAGAGATAGGCCGGTAATTTTTCAGTTCATTTGGGTCTAAATTGTGTTTCTTGAGGAGAGGGTGAACAATAGCAGACTTGAAGAATCTGGGACAGTTCCAGTTTGAAGAGAAGTGTTGATGATGTCAGTGATGAATGGGAGGAGCGTAGGGAGACAGTCGGCGTAGAGAGAACCTGGAAGAGGATCCAGTTCGCAGGTTTTGAACGACATGGATCTGATTGTGTTGAGAATTTCTTCTTGTGAGACTGGGGTAAAAGTAGTAAGAGGTGTGCCAGAGAAGGAAGGGTCAGGTGGGCATGGTTGATAGGGTGTCCTGTCAAGCCTGTCACGAAGAGTTTGTATTTTGGTGGTGAAATACTTGGAGAATACAGATGGGAGTTCTTCATTTGTATGTTTTGTTGGGAGAGGTAAATCTTTTCGCATGCCAAGGAGATGATTCATGGTTGTAAAGAGTTCTTTTGAAGAAGAGGCATTCAGGATTTTGGTTTGGAAATAGCTTGTTTTTGCTGATGCAATGAGGGTGGATACTTTTGTTTTAGAGGCTTGGAAAAGTTGCCTGTGTACAGTGAGTTTGGATTTGCGCCAGCGGCGCTCTGCTCTGCGGCGGGCACGTTTTGCACAGGCGATCTCATGAGTGAGCCAGGGGGTAGGGGGGCGGTCAGGTAAAAGACGGGTTGTGGCTGGAGCATGAGTGTCCAGAAGATGGTGGAGAGTAGTATAGAATTCATCGGCAAGGTTATGTGACTTTTCAGAAAGGAGACGGGAGGCATCAGATGAAAATGTGGAGAGGTCGATAGATTTGAGATTGCGTCGAGTCACTGTGCGCATGGTACGGGAAGGAGTAGAAATGTCGAGAGAACAGAGAATTGCAGAGTGGTCAGATGGAAGGGCTGAAGTTAGACGGGTAGAAAGAACTAAGCAGTTGTCAGTAGCGGAATTGTGGTGATCACGAGAAATGATCCACTCAAGAATGTGACCTTTTTGATGGGTTGGTTCAGAAATGTGTTGAGTCATATTGTGATTGGACAGAGAGTTGATGATATGTCTTGTGTCATAACGGTGAATGTTGTCATAGTGGACATTGATGTCACCTAGAATGATGAGATTTCCAGGTAAGAGGCAGTAGTGGTCAAGCAATTGGTCAAAGTCAGAGAGAAACGTGGATGTGGTGAGTTTGTTGGCAGAGCTAGGTGGGGGTCGATAGACACAGGAGAAGGTGATGGGGTGAGGGGTGGATTGGAAGGATACTTCAACGTGCTCGAAAGAAGGATGGGAGAAAGGCAGAGACTGCGAGAAAGATAGGCGGGAATGGAGTGAGTCGTTGTAGAGGACGGCGATACCGCCACCTCGGGATGAGCGATGGAAAGAAGCAAGCCTGTAACCACTCGGAGTGAGGCTAGCATGTATAGGTTCGTGACCAAGGGGGTTACTACTATTACTACTACTACTATTACTACTACTACTGCTACTACTACCACTACTACTACTACTACTGCTACTACTACTGCTACTACTACTACTGCTACTACTACTACTGCTACTACTACTACTACTGCTGCTGCTACTACCACTACTGCTACTACTACTGCTGCTGCTACTACCACTACTGCTACTACTACTACTGCTGCTACTACTGTTACTACTACTACTACTGCTACTACTACTGCTACTACTACTACTACTACTCTACTACTACTGCTGCTGCTGCTACTACCACTACTGCTGCTACTACTGCTACTACTACTGCTGCTACTACTGCTACTACTACTACTGCTGCTGCTACTGCTACTACTACTGCTACTACTACTACGACTACTGCTGCTACTCTGCTACTACTACTGCTACTACTACTACTACTGCTACTACCACTACTTCTACTGTTACTACTACTACTACTGCTACTACTACTGCTACTACTACTACTACTACTACTACTACTGATAATAATAATGATAATGATAATCATAATAATAATATTATTAATAATAATGATGATGATGATGATGATGATGACGACGACGACGACAACGACGATGGAAACACTACTACTACTACTACAACAACAACTACTACTACTAATGATGATGATGATGATGATGATGATGATGATGATTCTATTTGTGTAGCACAAACAGTCAATTTTTACTTTGATAGCAAGTCAGCAGTGTTGGCAAACAATGTTTTGCATAGCAAATTGTTGGCTGTTTTGCAGAACAAGCCGAGCTGCTCTGTTTTGGAATGTTAGTAGTTAGGACAGGTTACCATCACACTGCTTGACTTGACAAGCCACAGGCCAGGTCTACCTCATTAGTAAGCCAGGGTCTGCCCCATTACCTGTGCTCTTCACCTCACTGACTTGGGGCCACTGTGTGGAGGAGGGTCCGTGGAACGGGGGTTAGGAGTAATAATAAAAAAGGGGGGTGGGTGGGCGAGTGGGGGGGGGGGGAGGGGGGCAGACACTTCACGTTTTTCAAGCACTCCGGGCAGAGTGTCAAAACAACACACAGGCGCTTGACACAGAGAGAGAGTGAGTGAGTGAGTGAGTGAGAGAGAGAGAGAGGCAGAGAAACAGAGAGAGAAAAAAAAGAGTGAGTGAGAGAGTGAGTGAGTGAGTGAGTGAGAGAGAGGCAGAGAAACAGAGAGAGAGAGAACTGATGATGATGATGATGATGATGATGATGATGATGATGATGATGATGATGATGATGATGATTGCAGTAATGAGGACGAGAAGGAGGATAATCATCATAACGATGATGATGATGATGATGATGATGATGATGCAGGGAATTAGGAATGAGGGATCAGCAGACTGACAGAACAAAGCCTTATAACAAAGTCTTAATTGATGGGAACACTGGGAACAGGGAATTAGGAATGAGGGATTAGAAGACTAACAGAACAAAGTCTTCACTGATGGGAACACTGGGAACAGGGAATTAGGAATGAGGGATTAGAAGAATGAGAGAAAAAGCCTTCATGTAAGGGAACATTGGGAATAGGGAATTAGGAATGAGGGAATAGAAGACTGACAGAGCATAGCTTTAAAACAAAGCCTTCATCAATGTAAGGGAACCTTGGGAACGGGGAATTAGGAATGAGGGATTAGAAGACTGACAGAGCAAAGCCTTAAAACAAAGCCTTCAGTAAACGGAACACTGGGAAGAGGGAATTAGGAATGAGGGAATAGAAGGCTAACAGAACAAAGTCTTCACTGATGGGAACACTGGGAAGAGGGAATTAGGAATGAGGGATTAGAAGGTTGACAGAACAAAGTCTTCTCTGATGGGAACACTGGCAACAGGGAATTAGGAATGAGGGATTAGAAGGCTGACAGAACAAAGTCTTCACTGATGGGAACACTGGGAACAGGGAATTAGGAATGAGGGGTTAGAAGGTTGACAGAACAAAGTCTTCACTGATGGGAACACTGGCAACAGGGAATTAGGAATGAGGGATTAGAAGGTTGACAGAACAAAGTCTTCACTGATGGGAACACTGGCAACAGGGAATTAGGAATGAGGGATTAGAAGGCTGACAGAACAAAGTCTTCACTGATGGGAACACTGGGAACAGGAATGGTGAGGTAAATGGACACAGATCAATGGAATGATGGGAACATTGCGATAGAAAGCAGACTTGGAGCAATTCTGGGAAGGGACACTGCTGATGGAATAGGACTGTGGTGCGTGTTGTGTGTGTGTGTGTTTGGTGTGTATATGTCTTTATATGTATGTGTATGTATGTGTTTGTGTGTATATGTCTTTATATGTCTGTGTATGTATGTGTTTGTGTGTATATGTCTTTATATGTATGTGTATGTATGTATGTGTTTTGTGTGTATATGTCTTTATATGTATGTTATGTATGTGTTTGTGTGTATATGTCTTTATATGTCTGTGTATGTATGTGTTTGTGTGTATATGTCTTTATATGTATGTATGTATGTGTTTGTGTGTGTTATATGTCATTTATATTGTAATATGTATGTATGTATGTGTTTGTGTGTATATGTCTTTATATGTATGTATGTATGTGTTTGTGTGTATATGTCTTTATATGTATGTGTATGTATGTGTTTGTGTGTATATGTCTTTATATGTATGTATGTATGTGTTTGTGTGTATGTCTTTATATGTATGTATGTATGTGTTTGTGTGTATATGTCTTTATATGTATGTGTATGTATGTGTTTGTGTGTATATGTCTTTATATGTATGTGTATGTATGTGTTTGTGTGTATATGTCTTTATATGTATGTATGTATGTGTTTGTGTGTATATGTCTTTATATGTATGTGTATGTATGTGTTTGTGTGTATATGTCTTTATATGTATGTATGTATGTGTTTGTGTGTATGTCTTTATATGTATGTATGTATGTGTTTGTGTGTATATGTCTTTATATGTATGTATGTATGTGTTTGTGTGTATATGTCTTTATATGTATGTATGTATGTGTTTGTGTGTATATGTCTTTATATGTATGTGTGTATGTGTTTGTGTGTATATGTCTTTATATGTATGTGTGTATGTGTTTGTGTGTATATGTCTTTATATGTATGTGTATGTATGTGTTTTGTGTGTATATGTCTTTATATGTCTTTATATGTATGTGTGTATGTGTTTGTGTGTATATGTCTTTATATGTATGTATGTATGTGTTTGTGTGTATATGTCTTTATATGTATGTGTGTATGTGTTTGTGTGTATATGTCTTTATATGTATGTATGTATGTGTTTGTGTGTATATGTCTTTATATGTATGTGTGTATGTGTTTGTGTGTATATGTCTTTATATGTATGTATGTATGTGTTTGTGTGTATATGTCTTTATATGTATGTATGTATGTGTTTGTGTGTATATGTCTTTATATGTATGTGTGTATGTGTTTGTGTGTATATGTCTTTATATGTATGTATGTATGTGTTTGTGTGTATATGTCTTTATATGTATGTGTAGTTGTTTGTGTGTATATGTCTTTATATGTATGTGTAGTATGTGTTTGTGTGTATATGTCTTTATGTATGGTATGTATGTGTTTGTGTGTATGTTATATGTCTTTATATGTATGTTGTATGTGTTTTGTGTGTATATGTCTTTATATGTATGTGTATGTATGTTTTTTGTATGTTTTATGTTTTTGTGTATTGTTGTATGTGTTTGTGTGTATATGTTTTAATGTATGTTGTATGTGTTTGTGTGTATATGTCTTTAGTTGTATATGTATGTATGTGTTGTTGTGTGTGATATGTCTTTATATGTATGTATGTATGTGTTTGTGTGTATATGTCTTATTATGTTGTTGTATGTGTTTGTGTGTATATGTCTTTATATATGTGTGTATGTATGTGTTTGTGTTATTTTTATATGTATGTGTATGTTGTGTTTGTGTGTATATGTCTTTTAGGTTGTATGTATTATGTGTTTGTGTGTATATGTCTTTAGTGTATGTTGTATTGTTTGTGTGTATATGTTTTTATATGTATTATGTATGTGTTTGTGTGTATATGTTTATATGTTTTTATGTATGTTTGTGTGTATTGTCTGTTATATGTTTATGTATGTGTTGTGTTTTGTTTATTATGTATTTGTATGTTGTATGTTTGTGTGTATATGTCTTTATGTATGTATGTTGTGTATGTTTGTTGTATATGTCTTTATATTGTGATGTATGTATGTTTGTGTGTATATGTCTTTATATGTATGTTGTGTATGTTGTGTTTTGTTGTTATTGTTTATATTGTATGTGTGTATGTTTTTTGTGTATATGTTTTATATGTATTGTTGTATTGTTGGTGTAATGTCTTTAGATGTAGTGTTTTGGGTAATTATGTATTGTGTTGTGTGTAGTTTTAGTGTGTTTTGTGTGTATATGTCTTAATGTAGTATATGTTTGTGTGTATATGTCTTTATATTTTGTGTTTGTGTTATCTAAGTTGTATAGTTTGTGTGTATAGTTATAGTAGTTTTGGTATTGTATGTTGTTTTTGTGTGTAATTCTTATATGTATGTTGTATGTGTTTGTGTGTAATTCTTATATGTATTAGTATGTTTGTGTGTATATGTCTTTAT
The DNA here is from genome assembly GCA_030674185.1 of Monoplex corrugatus. Lineage (NCBI taxonomy): Eukaryota > Metazoa > Mollusca > Gastropoda > Littorinimorpha > Ranellidae > Monoplex > Monoplex corrugatus. The sequence continues at coordinate 1,292,549 of JAPXFY010000022.1, read as the reverse complement.
AGATGTTGTATGTGTTTGTGTGTATATGTCTTATATGTGTGTATGTGTTTGTGTGTATTCTTATATGTATGTAGTATGTGTTGTGTGTATATGTCTTATATGTATGTTGTATGTGTTTGTGTGTAATGTCTTTATAAGTAGTGTGTATTGTTGTGTGTTATGTTTATATGTCTTTATATGTATGTGTGTATGTGTTGTGTGTATATGTCTTTATATGTAGTGTATGTATGTTTTGTGTGTATATGTCTTTAATGTATTATGTAGTGTTTGTGTGTATATGTCTTATATGTATGTATGTATGTGTTGTGTTATATGTTTTAAGATATGTATGTGTTGTGTGTATAGTCTTATATGTGTTGTTTGTGTGTATAGTCTTATATTTGTTATGTATGTTTGTGTGATGTCTTAATGTATGTGTGTGTCTTTATATGTATGTATGTATGTGTTTTGTGTGTATATGTCTTTATATGTATGTGTGTGTATGTGTTTGTGTGTATATGTCTTTATATGTATGTATGTATGTGTTTGTGTGTATATGTCTTTATATGTATGGTATGGTATGTGTTTGTGTGTATATGTCTTTATATGTATTGATGTATGTATGTGTTTGTGTGTATATGTCTTTATATGTATGTGTATGTATGTGTTTGTGTGTATATGTCTTTATATGTTATGTATGTATGTGTTTGTGTGTATATGTCTTTATATGTATGTATGTATGTATGTGTTTGTGTGTATATGTCTTTATATGTATGTGATGTATGTATGTGTTTGTGTGTATATGTCTTTATATGTAGTATGTATGTATGTTTTGTTGTAATGTCTTATATGATGTGTGTATGTATTTGGTGTATATGCTTTATATGTATGTGTATGTATGTGTTTGTGTGTATATGTCTTTATATGTATGTGTATGTATGTGTTTGTGTGTATATGTCTTTATATGTGTATGTATGTATGTGTTTGTGTGTATATGTCTTTATATGTATGTGTATGTATGTGTTTGTGTGTATATGTCTTTATATGTATGTGTATGTATGTGTTTGTGTATATATGTCTTTAGATGTATGTGTATGTATGTGTTTGTGTGTATATGTCTTTATATGTATGTGTATGTATGTATGTGTTTGTGTGTATATGTCTTTATATGTATGTGTGTATGTGTTTGTGTGTATATGTCTTTAGATGTCTGTGATTACAACCCGTTACTGTCTTCATTCCAATCCAGTCCTAAAAGGTTTCTTTACCAGCACAGCACAGCTTTCAGTACCCCGCACTTCATCAAGCCTCCCGCATAGCTCTCAGGCTGTTGTAGGCCTACATAGTGTTGTGATCTTGTTTTGTTAGGTGCAGTGTAACGCGCTCGCGCGCGTGTGTTTGTGTCCGTATGTGTATCTGTGTGTGTGCGTTCGCGTACGTGTGTGCATGCATGTGCACCTGTGCGTGTGGGCGTACGTGTGTGTGGATGTGTGTGCATGTGTGTGTGTGTGTGTGTGTGTGTGTGTGTGTGTGTGTGTGTGTGTGCGTTTGTGTAATTTGAAATGCACTGTTTTCTTTTGAACTTGGTTCTTTCTGCTTCAAGTTTTCCCTTTGGACTTTCATGTATTTGCTGTTACCCTCTATGCTTCAGTTGGGGTCAAAGGATCCATTGAACATTGAACATTGGACATTTAACATTGTGTTTGCTCTTGTACGTCTCATGAACCATCAAGCGCTTTGTGCTTGATACACAGCTGTATAGAATTGTCCAATTGTTATCGTGACTGTGATTAAGGACAGCAGGACTGTGGAGAAAACCACGTCAAACTTCACTAGTTCAACCACACAGGACAGTACAGACGGTAGCTTACTGTCTTTGGTTCAACGGCTACAGTTGAGCACTCAGTGTAAAACTGGTGATGAAGATCACAGCCAGGTTTTAGCACACCGTCAAGTGCCTGTGGGTGATGCGCGTGCTGCTGGCTACAGCAGGGGCGGGGGGTGGGGGGTGGGGAACTGTTACTGTTCAAAGGTCAGGGGGAAAATCAGGGAGGTTCATACATGAATACAGGCGGTCATATGTCCTTCCACCCCCCACATTTTTCTCCCGTCACTCCCCCCCCCCCCCCCCCCCCCGATTTCCCCAGCCCTAAAACAGTCTGCACACACACACACACACACACACACAGAGCTTTGCAGCCTCCCCATCAGCCAGCCCCCTTCCTATGTTCTGTGACTTGGCGGTTACACACCACAGTTACATTCTCGGCGCTGTCACCTCCATGTTGCATGAACTCCAGATGTTAGATGTGGAGTCCATCCCACGTCATTTATCACAGAGAGGTGTAT
>JAPXFY010000022.1:1267721-1285221 GCA_030674185.1 Monoplex corrugatus | reverse complement strand
AAAAGAGAAAGACCTTTCACCAGTAGTAGTTCTGAAGCGAGTCATTCGTAGAAGACGGTCGTCTGCAGAGGAGCGTAGTTGTCGAGAGGGAGTATAGATTTGAAGGAGATCCGAGAGATAAGAAGGTCCATTTTCAAAGAGAGAAGAGAAAGTGAGAGTTGAGATTTTGTACGAGATACGGTTTGAGACAGATAACCAGTGAAGAGAGTGAAGTAGTGGCGAAATGTGATCATATTTACCTGCTCTACAGACTACCCGGGCTGCATGATTTTGGATTCGCTGTAATCTTTCTATCAGGTATTTCGGAAGGCCAGCCAAAAGTGAGTTGCAGTAATCTATTCTAGATAAAACAAAGGCACAAATGAGAGTTTTTGTAGCATCTGTAGAGAGAAGGTGACGTACGGAACTGATTCTTCTTAGTTCTAAATAAGCAATCTTGCAAATATTTGAAACTTGTTTCTCAAAGGAGAGGGATTGGTCAAGAATGACCCCTAGACTGCGGACAGAGGTGGACACAGAAACAGTACAGTCATTGATAGTGACAGTTGAAGGTAGAGAAGGATGGTTAGGTTGTTTTGTCACGAACATGAGTTCCGTCTTGTCGTCATTTAGTTGTAGTTTGTTGGTAGTCATCCAGTCCTTTAGGTCTGCAATGCAGCCCTGCGCCCGAGAAATCAGTGAGTCAATTTTAGCAATGGGAGCCGACTGATGAAACTGTGTATCATCAACAAAGCTCTCGTGCAACATGGCGTGACCACCAATGACGTCAGACACAGGACCGGCATACAGCACAAAAAGGACTGGCCCCAGTACAGAACCCTGAGGCACACCGTACCTAAGAGGAGAACTGTCTGAGTATCTGTCCTGTACACACACTGTCTGAGTCCGTCCAGTCAAGTAAGAGATAATCCAGTCGAGGGCTGTGTCTTTGAAACCAAAGGAAGTTTGAAGCCGTGAGAACAAAATATTATGATCGATCGTGTCAAATGCTGCGGAAAGATCCAACAACGCTAACAAGGAAACGTTCCCATCATCAAGCCCACAGAGGAGGTCATTGACTACACGGAGGAGTGCTGTCTCACAGCTATGGCCTTGTCGGTAAGCAGACTGATGAGGATTCAAGAGGTGATTTTTTTCGAGGTGTTCTAGAATTTGTTCCAGAACAATCTTTTCCAATAATTTTGATAGAAATGACAAATTTGACACAGGCCGATAATTCTTTAGAACGTTTTTGTCTAGTGAAGGTTTCTTGATCAATGGACGTACCACTGCAGACTTGAAGATTTCAGGAACGTGACCAGAGGACAGAGAGGTATTGATAACATGAGTAATATGGGGTAGAACGTCATCGATACACTGGAAGAGCAAGTGAGTAGGAATGGCATCAAGTTCACATGATTTAGGGCTGCATCGCAAACAAAGTTTTTTGACATAGTCTTGGCTAACAGGGCTGAAAGAAGTCAAAGGAGGTCCACAGTAAACTTTGTCATTCAGGGAGTGTACAGGTGCAGTAGAATCTAGGTTTTCACGGATAGTATCAATTTTGCCATTGAAAAACTAAGAATTTCTGAGGGAGCTCTTGAGCTTGGAAGATGGTGGGGAGGGTGGAGCAGCTGACTTTACCTAACAGACTATTTGTGACACTGAACAACTGCTTGGCCCGTATTACAAGCCAATATCTTTGAAGAATAGAACAAAGTTTTTGCTTGATGAACAATATCAGTAACATGATTTCTAGCGGTTTGATATATTTCCCGGTACACAGTCAGACCCGTGGCGCGCCATCGCCTCTCAGCCCTCCTCCTCTCCTGCTTGGCCTCCGACAACTCAGGACCCACTGTGCTGTGCCATTGACACAATGAGCGATCAGAGATCAAGCGCCTGCTCACTGGAACATGCTTATCAAGCATGGCACGGAGGGCAGAGGTCAGCTGAAAAGCCGATGGCTCACTCGGTATGGCCGTGATCAGATCAGATTTGAAAGCCTCTATGTCGATAGCAGAAATTTTCCTAACTTCCTTGTACGTCTTTGGAACGGCGGGCCTAATGATGTCTAATTCACACTTCACAGCATAATGATCCGATGCTAAGTTAGTGTCAACAGTTGAAGACTTGAGTAAATGATCACTGTCTCTGTAGACTACCCAGTCTACTGTGTTACCTTGCAGCCCCCGATTACCTGTCGAGCCTACTTGAGATCTATCTTCCCTCACGTACCCTCCGCTCTGCCTCCGATCCTCTGACTTTTCGCTTTCCACGCACTAAGCTCAATACCTATGGTCCACGAGCCTTCTCTGTTTCTGGTCCACTCTCCTGGAACAAACTTCCTCTCTCAGTCCGTCAGCAACCTACTTTTGTCTCCTTCAAGTCCGCTCTCAAAACTCACCTTTTCTCCTCCGCATAAAATCCTAACCTCACTCAACCCCCCCCCCCCCCTCTGCAGCCTGTCTCCGCTCGGAGGGAATCACATGGTTATAATATATAATTGTATATGCTATGCTCTCTATAATTTTCCATTGCTTTTATTCTTGCTTTTATTGCTTTTATTCTTTCTCCCCATTTATAGCCATGCGTGTGTGTGTGTGTGTGTGTGTGTGTGTGTGTGCGTGCGTGTGTGTGCGTGCGTGCGTGCGTGCGTGCTTACGTGTGTGTCTGCTTCAGCGCTTAGATTTGATTTTATCAAGATTTTGCGCTATATAAATATTGTAATTATTATTATTATTATTATTGTTCGTTTTTTCATTCACGGATTGCTGGAGTCCAAAAGTATCTAAAATTTCTAACACCTCAGGCGTGTATCCAACTGTGGGCTTATTGAAGTGGAAATTGAAGTCACCAACCAGTAACAATGTTCCTGGAAGGTCATTTACAAATTCAAGAAAGTCTGGAAGTTCATTGATAAACATGCTGGGAGTAAGATTGTTCTTTTTACTGGGTACTGGTCTGTAAATCCCGAAAATATTGGTGACAAGAAAGCTAGGTAGGGACAGCTTCAGGTGAACAAGTTCAAAGGTCCGGTGCTGAAAAGCAAAAGAAGAGTCAAAAGAGCAATAGGGCAGCAGTTATCAGAGATGACGAAAGCGATTCCTCCTCCGCAGGTGGTGGTGGGGCGAGGGAAGGACTTGGATGTATAACCAGCCGGAGCCAGGTCTTGTAGCTTTGGTTCATCGCCACTTTCCTTGAACCACATTTCCGTGACGCAAAGAATGTCAATATCATTGGACAGCATAAAGTCATTCACAGCAGATCGTTTCTTTTTACAGGTAGCACCAAGAGACTGGGCATTAAAGACAGTCAGTGTAATGTTTGTCGTTGTTGTCTGTGTGTGAGGAGCCATAGGCACATGAATCAAGTTGCGGCAGTTTACTGAGCGAGTGTGGTTGTGGCGAAAGTAGTGAGAGTGGTTGGTGGGAAACATTACCGACTGTAGGTATTGCCCTCCGTTTCCTCCTCCCTCCCCGTGCTGTGCGACAGTGAGGAAGGTCACGGCCAATCCTGAAACGCCGCAGTTTCACGTTGAGCGAGGGGTCAAGGGGCGAAGGTCGCTCACTACACTTCAGCAGTTGTTCCCGCGTGTAGACTAGGCGAGAGGTTTGACCCCTAGTACTGTACAAGCACAAGGTCATGATACACTTTTTGTGGTCGTTACTTCCACGAACCAGAAAAACACGAAAACAGAAACAGAACGCGTGTTTAATTAATACAACCAGACAAGACAGGCGCAAATTTTCGGCCAACTGGCTTTTGTCAAGAGTAGACGTAAGATCACAAACGAGCAGACACCAAATACAACAAACACTTAGGAGAAAAAGACTTAGAACTTCCCTGCTGCTTCGTCCAGTGGTAGAAAAGGATTGCAACAACACGGAAGTTTCAGTCTTTTCCTCCTAATTTTTGTATTTGGTGTTTGTTCGTTTGTGATCTTACATTTACGCTTGACAAAGGCCGAGAATTTGCGCCTGTCTTGTCTGGTTGTATAAAATACGTGTTCTGATTCTGTTTTCGTGTTTTTCTGGTTCCTGTTTGCTTGAACGTGGGCGGTCACACTTGTTTTGGATTTCATTACTTCCAGTGTATCGGGTTTTGTCCTGTTTCTGTGTGTAGTGACGTGGTTCTTCCCCCTGAGTTCGGCTTTGTACATGTAGTGTCGTTCTTCCCCCTGAGTTCGGCTTTGTACATGTAGTGTTGTTCTTCCCCCTGAGGGCGGCTTTGTACATGTAGTGTTGTGTTTCCTGCACCACGCGGGTTGCTTGGGTCTGTTGATACAGCCATGGACTGAACATCTGATACCTGCCCGTCACTCCCAGCATGCAGCATTAATAATAATAATATTAATAATAATAATAATAACAATAATAATAATAATAATAATGATAATAATAATAATAATAATAATAATAATAATAATAATAATAATAATAATGATAATAATAATAATAACAATAATAACAATAACAATAATAACAATAATAATAATAATAATAACAATAATAATAATAACAATAATAATAATAATAATAATAACAATAATAATAATAACAATAACAATAACAATAATAACAATAACAATAACAATAATAATAATAAATCACTTTCATATAACGCTATTCTCCTACACATAGGTAAAGACTCACTGCGCTTTATATCAATTAGTTCATTTTTCCCAATCAGCCCTCTATGCCTAGTGGTCAATTATACTAACTCCCACTCCTAGTTCCTCTCCCCCCCCCCCCCCAACACACACACTAGCACATCTGTTGCAAGCAAGTACTAATATATACATTACTGAGTCAGAAAGATCAAAAATCATGTTTCATTACTGGTAGTATTTATCAAAAAGATGAGTTTTGAGGCCCGCCTTGAAAGAAGAGAGAGATGATGAACAGCGGAGAGAAAAAGGCAGATCGGTCCAGACAAGTGGGGCCTGGTAACGAAAGGCTCGGTGTCCTATGGTTTTGTATTTTAATTTTGATTTAGCCACAAGCTTCTGGTTGCTTGACCTGAGACACTAAAAACTGGTTGGTTTGATTTAGTTCAGATTTTGCGTCGACACCCACCTCAGGTGATATGGCCGACGGGGGTAACCATCCCAGGGAAGTCGGGGGAAGGGGGACTTATCTAATCCTATACCGACACCACCAGAACAACAATAATGTTAAGATGGGACAGTGAGATGGCCAATTTTAATATAGCGCACCCCGGGATTCGAACCCACAACCATTTGCGTGTGAATCCGACGCTCAAACCAACTGAGCTACTGGGGCCCGCGTTTTAAAAATTGGCCTGCTGGCTGCCCATCTTAATTAAATGCTTCCATCATTCTGGTGGTGCCAGCTTAGAGTGGCATAGGTCACTTCTCCGCCTTCTCCCTCATCTCAACACCTTGCCAGCGCTCAGGGTTTTGTGCAGACTCTGGAAGTCTGCCACATAATTGCAGGCAGATTAGGGTGGAGCGCATATGGAATCATCCGAGTGTGATGAATTCCTGTTGAACAAAGTCTGACCTCCAATCCATGCTGCCCTTCAGACCGTGACGTGTGTTGTGAAACATGGCCATCTTTCTGACACACGGGGGGCCATTGTTGGTGTCACTGATTCACCAGCCCAGGCTTCAATGGCCAATTTGGTTTCGTCGTTACAGCCACTGTTATTGTTAACCCTTTGACTCTCGCACCCTATCCACAACAGCAAAAACTTAACCCTTTAACTCCCTCACCCTACCCACTAGCTTCCGGTATGAAGCTGGTGGATAGGGTGAGAGAGTCAAAGGGTTAAGTTTTTGCTTTGCTGGCATGGTTGACAATGCAGGATGCCGGTGGACAAAGTGTGGGAGTCAAAGGGTTAAGTTTTTGCTTTGCTGGCATGGTTGACAATGCTGGATGCTGGTGGACAGGGTGAGGGAGTCAAAGGGTTAAAAGAAAGACGGCAAAAAAAGGGAAGCAAAATAATAATAATAGTAGTAGTAATAGTAATTATAATGATAATAATGATAATAATAATAGTGGTAGTAATAGTAATTATAATGATAATAATGACAATAATAATAATAAGGAGGAGGAAAAGAAGAAGAAGAGGAATGACAACAATAATGACAATAACGATAATCATAATAATGACAATAATAATAATAATGATGATAATAATAATGATGATAACAATGACAATAATCATGATAATAATAATCATGATAATAATAATAATAATAAACAGCCTGCTTGTCAACATACAGAGGGACTGTAGCAGCAGACGACCCATGTGCAATAAGGTGACATACCCAGCACCCCACAGGGGAGGGAACCGTCACAGACCACATCACCAGGTGGTCAAGGACACTCAGACCACATCACCAGGTGGTCAAGGACACTCAGACCACACCACCAGGTGGTCAAGGACACTCAGACCACATCACCAGGTGGTCAAGGACACTCAGACCACATCACCAGGTGGTCAAGGACACTCAGACCACACAACCAGGTGGTCAGGGACACAGACCACATCACCAGGTGGTCAAGGACACTCAGACCACATCACCAGGTGGTCAAGGACACTCAGACCACATCACCAGGTGGTCAAGGACACTCAGACCACATCACCAGGTGGTCAAGGACACTCAGACCACATCACCAGGTGGTCAAGGACACAGACCACATCACCAGGTGGTCAAGGACACTCAGACCACATCACCAGGTGGTCAAGGACACTTAGACCTGGAACGGTTCAGCCAGATAAAACTGAAGTAAACAGCTTGGTTCACTTGGGAACCGCTCTGGAACCGTTTTGTTTTGCCGGGGTAAATCGCCTTAAATCAAAGAGTATTAATCTAAAACAAGTGTGACTGCCCGCGTTCAAGCAAACAGGAACCAGAAAAAAAAACACGAAAAAAGAATAAGAACGCGTATTTAATTCAACAAGACAGGCGCAAATTTTCGTCCAACTGGTCTTTGTCAAGCGTAAGATCACAAACAAACAAACACCAGATACAAACATTCCTTTTCTCACACTGGAAGGAGCAGCAGGGACATTTCAGTCTTTTTCTCCTGATTTTTGTATCTGGTATTTGTTTGTTTGTGATCTTACGCTTGACAAAGGCCAGTTGGCCGAAAACTTGCGCCTGTCTTGTCTTGTATTAAATACGTGTTCTTATTCTTCTTTCTTGTTTTTTTTTTCTGGTTCCAAAGAGTATCATTGTTTTGCACATGCATGGCTATTTTGTCATATAAGATTTCACGTATTAAAACGAAAACCATCGAGTGTCCCATTTATCCATGGCATAATTCTGTTGGTGTCAGCAATGGTCCTTGGCACAGTGTTCGGTGCAAATGGTTGACTAAGCGAACACACGATGAAGTCATGTGCTTGGGAAAGACGATAACCTTTCTTTGCATCAGTGGAGTATGGCCAGCCTCTTGCCGGCTGCTGTGGCGGTAGTACACGCATATCGAGGGAGAGAGAGGAGGGGGGAGAGAGCCGGAGAAGGAGGAGAAACCCAAGATGCTGGCTTGCGATGCAGTGAAGACGATGATGTGAGCACCAGCAGCAGCGGCATCCCAGTCTTCATTCATTGTCGGTGGGTGGAGTCTTTCAGTGCAGTGTGTGATGCTTGACGTTGTGTGGTGTTCACAGCACACACAGCACACACACCATGACGGCTCCACATCATAATTCCTGTTGTCTGTAGCGACTTGTACAGAGGGAATGACAGGTGTTTAGTCTAGGGTTACCCGTTGTGAATGACAGGTGTTTAGTGTAGGGTTATCCGTTGTGAATGACAGGTGTTTAGTGTAGGGTTACCCGTTGTGAATGACAGGTGTTTAGTGTAGGGTTAAATGTTGTGAATGACAGGTGTTTAGTGTAGGGTTACCTGTTGTGAATGACAGGTGTTTAGTGTGGGGTTACCTGTTGTGAATGACAGGTGTTTAGTGTAGGGTTACCTAGTGTGAATGGCAGGTGTTTAGCATAGGGTTACCTGTTGTGAAGTACAGGTGTTTAGTGTAGGGTTACCTAGTGTGAATGGCAGGTGTTTTAGCATAGGGTTACCTGTTGTGAATGACAGGTGTTTAGTGGAGGGTTACCTAGTGTGAATGACAGGTGTTTAGTGTAGGGTTCCCAGTGTGAATGACAGGTGTTTAGTGTAGGGTTACCTGTTGTGAAGTACAGGTGTTTTAGTGTAGGGTTACCTAGTGTGAATGACAGGTGTTTAGTGTAGGGTTACCTGTTGTGAATGACAGGTGTTTAGTGTAGGGTTACCTACTGTGAATGACAGGTGTTTAGCGTAGGGTTACCTAGTGTGAATGACAGGTGTTTAGTGTAGGGTTACCTAGTGTGAATGACAGGTGTTTAGTGTAGGGTTACCTAGTGTGAATGACAGGTGTTTAGTGTAGGGTTACCAAGTGTGAATGACAGGTGTTTAGCGTAGGGTTACCTGTTGTGAAGTACAGGTGTTTAGTGTAGGGTTACCTGGTGTGAATGACAGATGTTTAGTGTAGGGTTCCCCAGTGTGAAGTACAGGTGTTTAGTGTAGGGTTACCTAGTGTGAATGACAGGTGTTTCAGTGTGAATGACAGGTGTTTAGTGTAGGGTTACCTAGTGTGAATGACAGGTGTTTAGTGTAGGGTTACCTAGTGTGAATGACAGGTGTTTAGTGTAGGGTTACCTGTTGTGAATGACAGGTGTTTAGTGTAGGGTTACCTAGTGTGAATGACAGGTGTTTAGTGTAGGGTTACCTAGTGTGAATGACAGGTGTTTAGTGTAGGGTTACCTGTTGTGAATGACAGGTGTTTAGTGTAGGGTTACCTAGTGTGAATGACAGGTGTTTAGTGTAGGGTTACCTAGTGTGAATGACAGGTGTTTAGTGTAGGGTTACCTAGTGTGAATGACAGGTGTTTAGTGTAGGATTACCTGCTGTAGACTTACCTGTTTTTTGTGTGTAGGGTTACCTGTTGTTTTGTGTGGTTACGTTGTTCGTGTGGGGTTACATGTTGTTTGTGTAGGGTTACCTGTTGTTTTGTGTAGGGTTACCTGTTGTTTTGTGTGGTTACGTTGTTTGTGTGGGGTTACATGTTGTTTGTGTAGGGTTACCTGTTGTTTTGTGTGGGGTTACCTGTTGTTTTGTGTGGGGTTACCTGTTGTTTGTGTGGGGTTACCTGTTGTTTTGTGTGGTTACGTTGTTTGTGTGGGGTTACATGTTGTTTGTGTAGGGTTACCTGTTGTTTTGTGTGGGGTTACCTGTTGTTTTGTGTGGGGTTACCTGTTGTTTGTGTGGGGTTACATGTTGTTTGTGTAGGTTTACCTGTTGTTTTGTGTGGGGTTACCTGTTGTTTTGCGTGGGGTTACCTGTTGTTTTGTGTAGGGTTACCTGTTGTTTTGTGTGGTTACGTTGTTTGTGTGGGGTTACATGTTGTTTGTGTAGGGTTACCTGTTGTTTTGTGTGGTTACGTTGTTTGTGTGGGGTTACATGTTGTTTGTGTAGGGTTACCTGTTGTTTTGTGTGGGGTTACCTGTTGTTTTTTGTTGGGTTACCTGTTGTTTTGTATAGGGTTACCTGTTGTTTTGTGTAGGGTTACCTGTTGTTTTGTGTAGAGATACCTGTTGTTTGTGTAGGGTTACCATAGGGTTACCTGTTGTTTTGTGTAGGGTTATCTGTTGCTTTGTGTAGGGTTACCTGTTGTTTTGTGTGGGGTTACCTGTTGTTTTGTGTAGGGTTACCTGTTGTTTTGTGTGGGTTACCTGCTGTAGACTTACCTGTTGCATGGGTGCATCTTTTTCCGTTTGACAACGGAATCCGTTTTTTCAAGAGTCAGAAACGAAAAATCCGCTTTTTGAAAAAGCTTCATTGTATGCCCCCCCCCCCCCCCCCGACCCCCGTACGGGGCGCTGCCAGCCCCTGGACCCCTTTCAGTTTTTTTGACTTTTTCTAAGTTGCAGCCTTGCTGTTGTTTTGTGTAGGGTTACCTGTTGCTTTGTGTGGGGTTACCTGTTGTTTTGTGTGGGGTTACCTGTTAGTGTTACAATTTTCTCCTGTTGACAACAGTGTTTGAATGGGTGTTACATAGTGTTACATCTTTTTCCTCTGATAACAGTGTGTGAATGAGTGTTACATAATGTTACAACATTCTCCTGCTGATAACAGTCTGTGAATGAGTGTTACATTGTGTCACAACATTCTCCTGCTGGTAACAGTCTGTGAATGAGTGTTACGTAATGTTACAACATTCTCCTGCTGGTAACAGTCTGTGAATGAGTGTTACATAATGTTACAACATTCTCCTGCTGACAACAGTCTGTGAATAAGTGTTACATAGAGTTACAACTTTCTCCTACTGATAACAGTCTGTGAATAAGTGTTACATAGAGTTACAACTTTCTCCTGCTGACACCAGCCTGTGAATAAGTGTTACATAGAGTTACAACTTTCTCCTACTGATAACAGTCTGTGAATGAGTGTTACATAGAGTTACAACTTTCTCCTACTGATAACAATCTGTGAATAAGTGTTACACAGTGTTACAACATTCTCCTGCTGATAACAGTGTTTGAATGAGTGTTACACCTTTGTACTGCTGTCAACAAAGTGTAAATCAGTGTAATACCATAGTGTTATAATCTTCTACATCAGTAGAGGTGCATCTTCTGTGAGAGAATTTGTTCCAAAAGGTAAGTGTGTGTTTCACACAATTTTAAAGCTTAACCCTTTCACCGCCAGACGTTCACTAATGCAAAAACTCCCAGTTACAGGTGTTTTCTGCAGCTGCAGCAGTGACAACAGTCACTGTCTTTAAATGCTTATAACGTCCCTACTTTACAACCAATGGTCTTACTGGGTTTGTTTGTTTGTTTTGTGTGTGTGTGTGTTGTTGTTGTTTTTTGTTTGTTTGTTTGTTTTTTGTGAATTGAAAGAAAATGACTGCGTTTTTTCATGCTTGGTTTTGTTTATGTTTAATTTTGTGTGTTCTTTTAATGTTCATGAATGTTATAGATCAAAAGGCAGATTCACCACACACACACAAATACAGAGAATAGCTATTTTCCCTTCTCTGCCTGGGCAAAACCTTCAGTTTCTTCAAAACATCTGGTTGTGAATGTAAAGTGCTGGGATGATTCAGTGCCATGGTGGTGACGGAGCAGTTCACAAGTACTCAAAACAATTGATCAAAATCAATCAAAATTAACTTGATAAGCTCAAAGAAAATGGCAGACTGAAAATTTAGAGGAATCCCAAGTACAAAATATGACATCTTTTCTCTCCCAAACAAAAGAGTGATTGCCACAAGAGTAACATCGCCTGTCTGTACTCATCACAAAAGATGCAACATCAGCGGTGAGCCACGCGGTCACAAAAATGTGACATTGGCGCAGAAAGGGTTAATGGTGCGTGTCCTTGTGTTTCTCTAGATAATACAGTATGTGCTGGATCTATCTATCTAGCTAATATACTCTCTGTCTCTCTCTTTCTCCCTTTCTCTCTCTCTCTCTTTCTCCCTTCTCTCTCTCTCTCTCTTCTCTCTCTCTCTTTCTCCCTTTCTCTCTCTCTCTTTCTCGCTCTCTCTCTCTCTCTCTCTCTCTCTCCCTCCCTTTCTCTCTCTCCCTTTCTCTCTCTCTCTCTCTCTCTCTCTCTTCTCTCTCTCTCTCTCCTCTCTCTCTTTTACACACATGCACGTACGCGTGCACCGCTCGTGCGATTAAAACGCGACACATGCACGCAAAAAAGAGACGTTTTGTACCTGGGACGTATCGAACCTGGGACATATGGAGATATATCCGATATTTCAAGCCAAAGTCCTCGCCAAAGAGGTTGGTGTGAGGGGTTGATAAGCATATCGGCATATGACATGAAACAGCTGTCGGTTTCTGGGAGAGAGAGGACCAGAGCTCTAATTTAAAGGCAATGACAGAAACAGAGGAAACGAGCTCCAGCTGGATATGGACCAGGAGGAACACAAAGTGAACTTCTTAAGGCTTAAAATTCCCCATTATGTCACTGGTGGCAGATAACGAAGTGGTTAAGACATCCGTCGTAATAGTGACTTGGCGGGGAGATGCCTGATCACCTTAGATACGCGGGTTCGATTCCAGGAGGAGGAAACATTTCTCAACAACAACAACCACAACCACAACCCACCCACAACCACAACCACCACAACCACAACAACCACAACCACAACCACAACAACAACCACAACAACAACAACCACAGCAACAACCACCAGCAACAACAACAATCAGCAACAACAACAACAACAACAATCAGCAACAACAATCAGCAACAACAACCAGCAACAACAACAACAACAACCAGCAACAACAACCAGCAACAACAACCAGCAACAACAATCAGCAACAACATCAGCAACAACAACCAGCAACAACAACAACCAACAGCAACAACAAGCAACAACAAGCAACAACAACCACCAACAACCACCAACAACCAGCAACAACAACCACCAACAACCAGCAACAACAACCACCAACAACCAGCAACAACAACCAACAACAACAACCAGCAACAACCAACAGCAACAACAAGCAACAACAACCACCAACAACCACCAACAAGCAACAACAACAACCACCACAACAGCAACAACCACAACAACCACCACAACAACAACCACCACAACAACAACCACCACAACAACCACCACAACAACAACCACCACAACAACAACAACCACAACAACAACCACCACAACAACAACCACAAGAACAAACCACCACAAGAACAACCACCACAACAACAACCACCACAACAACAACCACAACCACAACAACAACAACAACCACAACCACAACCAACAACAACAACAACCAACAACCAACAACAACAACCAACAACAACCAACAACAACAACCAGCAACAACCAACAACAAGCAACAACAACAACCAACAACCAACAACAAGCAACAACAACAACAGCAAAACCAACAACAACCAACAACAACCAGCAACAACCAACAACAACAACAACAACCAGCAACAACCAACAACAAGCAACAGCAACAACCAGCAACAACAACCAGCAACAACCAACAGCAACAACAAGCAACAACAACCACACACACACCCTACACCCCTCCACACACACACCCTACACCCATCCACACACACACACCCTACACCCCTCCACACACACACACCTACACCCCTCCACACACACACCACCCTACACCCCTCCACACACACACACCCTACACCCCTCCACACACACACACCCTACACCCCTCCACACACACACACCCTACACCCCTCCACACACCACACCCTACACCCCTCCACACACACACCCTACACCCCTCCACACACACACACCCTACACCCTCCACACACACATACACCCTACACCCCTCCACACACAAACCCTACACCCCTCCACACACACACACACCCTACACCCCTCCACACAAACACACATCCTACACCCCTCCACACAAACACACACCCTACACCCCTCCACACATACACACCCTACACCCCTCCACACAAACACACACCCTACACCCCTCCCAACACACACACACCCTACACCCCTCCACACACACACACCCTACACCCCTCCACACACACACACCCTACACACCCTCCACACACACACACACCCTACACCTCCCACACACACACACACTCTACACCCTCCACACACACACACCCTACACCCATCCACACACACACACCCTACACCCCTCCACACACACACACACCCTACACCCCTCCACACACTCACACCCTACGCCCCCACACACACACCCTACACCCCTCCACACACACGCACACACCCTACCCTACATCCCTCCACACACTCACACCCTACACCCCTCCACACACACGCACACACCCTACCCTACACCCCTCCACACACTCACACCCTACGCCCCCACACACACACCCTACACCCCTCCACACACACGCACACACCCTACCCTACATCCCTCCACACACACACCCTACACCCCTCCACACACGCACACACCCTACACATACACCCTACACCCTACACCCCTCCACACACACACACCCTATACCATTGTTTCATTTATTTGTAATTTGTTTCTGTTCTTAATCACCTCTTATCTCTATTAGAAGGACTTTTCCCCATAGTTTTACTTACAGTTTTGTTCTACCTTTCAATAGTAGCCTAAGTAATTAATGGTTTCTTTCTGGCCATTTTTATCGTACATAGAAAACCAAAGTCTTCGTGATTATCAAACAGATAACCAATAATTTAACATAAGAGACTAGCCAACAATGAAATTGCGCCAACAATCACAAATCCAATTTTTTGCAGTGGAATTGTAGATCTATTTCCACCAATTCCGCATACCTGGAACATTTTCTCTCATCAAATCAGTGTGAAGTTTTAATTTTGCAGTCGCTTAATGTTATCCCAACCAAACTTCCCAATTTCCAAAATTATTATTATCCTCCGATATATGACTTGGGAAATCCTGGGAAGAAGGTAGCCACTGCTATATATACATACTTAAAGAGTTGCAGTATCACATATTTAATTCCCCAGTTTTTACATCAACTGAAGACTTACACGCCTGTGCGGCCACAGTACAATTCAGTAATTCTTTCATCCTGAACGTTTTGTCAGTCTACCTGCCAACAGGTCCAAATGACCACAACACAGAATGGCTGCATACGATTCCGGATCTGCAGCACGGTAGATGGCTAATAGGTGGAGACTTTAATTCCCACTCCCCGTTTTGGGAAAAAGATTGTTGTACTGTTACAAGCAATCGTTTAGTAGAAAATATAGTTGACAGTGCGCTTTACCTTTTGAATGATGGGAGTGTCACTAGAATTCCTGATGTTTCCAAACACCGGGCAACAGCCATCGATCTGTCTTTGATATCACCAGAATTAGTACCATGCTGTACCTGGGACACTCATATAGATACTTTGGGAAGTGATCACTTACCTATCATCATAACAATAACTTATGACAACATCAGGATGAAAGACAGCACTCCTGACATCATACCAAAATATAATTACATGCGCGCTGAGTGGTCTTTGTTTCGGACTGCTCTTGCTAATCAAGAATATAAGCATTATGAAATGAAAATGTAGACGTTATGTTTTCTAAGTTCCAGGAGTCAGTTCTAGCTGCTGCGGACCTCTCCATTCCGAAACTCAAAACTTATAAGTCCAATAATCGTTTGGGTAATGTTTGTGGACAGAGGAATGTGAGAAAGCAGTTCAGTATAAAAAAGATAAATTCAAAATCTACATCAAAAGCAGAAAACCCGACGATCACATGGAAATGAAAAAAGCTAACATCCAGTGTAATAAAATCATTGCTGAAGCAAAGAAAGATTATTGGGAATCATACTGCACCAAAGAAATTTCTGATTTTAAGGATTTCCATAAAGTCTGGATTAAAAATGAATCAAATGAAAAACGGGGCCAATTTACCCACGTGTCCATAATGATTGATACATGTAACAAATTTCCTTCTGACATTGACAAAGCTGAAACTTTTGTAGAACTCTTTGCTGAAAATAGTAAAGTAGACGGGTTGTCTCCTACCTGCAAACACTACAGAGAAACGGCAGCTAACAACCCTATCTTCACTGATCCAATACCTCAGAATGATCGCTGGTTTAATTCTCCAATTACCTTAGAAGAGCTAAAAAACACTATCTTGTCTCTACACAACAAAAGGAGTTCGGTAGGTGTCGATGCAGTTTCAAATGAAATGATTAAGCATCTTCCAGAAAATTATATTATTTTCTTACACAAAATTTTTCAGAAGTGCTGGGTGAGTGGAACTGTACCACAGGTATGGCAAAAGTCTATTGTTATACCAATATTAAAAGCAGGAAAGCCTAAAAACAATAAAAACAGTTACAGACCTATTGCGTTGACGTCCCATACGAGCAAACTAATGGAAAGATTGGTCTTGAACAGACTTATACATTACTGTGATAAAAATAACGTTATTCCAGTAAACCAGGCAGGTTTCAGAAAAAGGAGATCCACAGTTGAGCACCTGGTTAAACTTACAACTCAGATAAAAACAATTTGCCCGTAGAAAAAGTCTTTTAGCAACTATTTTTGATGTGAAAAAAGCTTATGATCAAGTTTGGCATAAACGTTTATTGTACAAGCTGAAATCTATTGGTCTATCTGGCAATATGTATAATTATATTAAGTCCTATCTAGCCAATAGAACAATTCAGGCAAGAGTGGGAACAAGTTATTCTTCTTCACGATCTCTTGACATGGGAATTCCTCAAGGTTCAGTGATAGCATCTATTTTATTTAATATCCTTATATATGATCTTCCTAAAGTACTCTCAAATCGTGTTGTTTTGGTACAGTACGCTGATGATATATGCATCTGGATGAATATTACTTTAAAAAAGACAACTCCACAGAGAGCGCAGAATTACATCAGGAAGTTGTATCAATCTGATCTAGATAGTCTTGGAAACTACATGTTAGAAAATGGTCTGACGTTGTCAGCGGAAAAAACTAACATGATGCTGTTTGATCCTGGTGGTACTTTAAATAACTTGCCTACTTTCAGGCTGCATGGTGAAGTGCTACACTACAAACAGGTTGTAAAATTTCTGGGAGTCTTTATAACATCGAAATTAAACTGGAATGCCCATTTTGATTATATTTTAACAAAAGCAAGAAAAGCCTTAAATTTTTTAAAGATAATAAGTAGATTACCCTGGGGAATGGATACAAACATACTTCTCCATCTATCAACAGCACTTGTAAGATCTAAATTATCTTATGCACAAGAAGTGTTCTTCAGTGCACCCAAATATTTACTAAAGAAGATTCAAAGTTTAGACTGCAAAAGTCTTAAAATTGCACTAGGTGTACCAGCCCATGCTTCAAATCTGGAAACGTACAAAGTTGCTGGAATTCTGTCTCTGAACAGCTATCGTGAGCTAGCGACAGCAAAGTTTGCAATCAGAACTACTTCACAAACGGACAATTTTGTGAGCAAGGAAATTAAACTAAGGTCTGATGTTGACTTTCCAAAACGAGCAAGCAACATTTCATCACAAATGACTGTTGCAACTTACGTATCTGACTTAGTCAAACAGTCTAACATAAATTTGGATGAAATAGCTGAGACACCATCCACAACGCCTATCCCTACATGGGAAATGCTTAAAGCCACTTTTGATATTGATTATACAGATGCTAAGAAATATGAAAACATTAACATTTCGATATGCACAGCGAGAGAACACGTCGATGAAAAATACCGTACCCACCTCCATATTTTTACCGATGGGTCAGTCTTAGAAAATAAATCTGCTGGAGCAACATTTTACGTTCCAAAATTTAGAAATACAAAAGTCATTTTTCTTGGGCCAAATATATCTATATTTACAGCGGAATTAGTCGCTATTACACAAGCATTGCATGATTTAGTAGACCTTAAACCTGTCTTTTTTAAAGTGGTTCTCTTTGTTGATTCAAAATCTGTATTATATGCCTTACAGTCTTTTGATACAGACACAAGACCTG
>JAPXFY010000022.1:1255221-1257721 GCA_030674185.1 Monoplex corrugatus | reverse complement strand
AAGAAGAAGAAGAAGAAGAAGAAAGAAGAAGAAGAAGAAGAAAAGAAGAAGAAGAAGAAAGAAGAAAGAAGAAGAAGAAAAAGAAAAGAAGAAGAAGAAGAAAAGAAGAAGAAAAGAAGAAAAAGAAGAAAAAGAAGAAGAAGAAAGAAAGAAGAAGAAAAGAAGAAGAAAGAAGAAAGAAGAAGAAGAAGAGAAAAGAAGAAAAGAAGAAGAAGAAGAAAGAAGAAAAGAAGAAGAAAAGAAGAAGAAGAAAAAGAAGAAGAAAAGAAGAAAAAGAAAAAAGAAGAAAGAAAAAAGAAGAAGAAGAAGAAAAAGAAAAAGAAGAAGAAAGAAGAAGAGAAAAAGAAGAAGAAGAAGAAAAGAAGAAGAAGAGGAAGAAGTGAATCCTGTAGCGGTCCACAGACGAGTGACGCCCAGTGAAATAAAACACAGGTCATGCCCTGCCTCCACCATCGTAAATAAACAACAGCCAACCTGTAAACTCATTACTTCTGCACAAGGTCTGCTACACCCGCTGCCACTTCAACACATTTCTGGCTGGCGGTTGGTATCGTTCTGTAAACTATTCCCCCATCCCCCACTCCCTTCACCATCACCACCACCACTACCACCATCACCACCACCACCTCATCATCATCATCGTTCCTGTTTCATTCTCCTCTACCTCAACAAATGGTCAGGCCATACTTACAACCGTCATTTACTGGCATGGTTTATCAGCCTGTTCACAGAAATCAAGGAAAAGGCAACAAATCAATGTAAAAATTTCCCAAATTTTCGGCGGTACACCCGCCTTGCTCAAGGGGACTTTAGTCACTGACTACGATATGCTACACAAACACATCAGAATATTTTACGTAGGCTACATTACGTAGTCTTGACTCGATATTGTTGTGAGGTCAATTGACAGAGTTCAGGCCAGAGGAAATATGGTTTTCATTTTGTTCATCCAAAAGACTCCCTCCTCAGTCTGGTGTCCAGGTTGTCAGAGTGCACCTTCTCCACTGCGATACATTTTAAGTTTTGAAGTGAATGGCCAGTTTGGTTGAAGTGTTTGGTGACCTGAGTGCCTGTATTTTTTTGGATGTTTGACTGGTGTTGGTAGAATCTGGTTTTGAGAGAATTTTTCGTTTGTCCTATATATTGAGTTTTAGGGCAGATATCGCAGTGGAGGAGATACACTACGTTGGTAGATGTACATGTCAGTTTGTGCCTTATTTGGAAAGTTTCACTCGTGTTGAAACTGCTGAAAGTTACACCTTCAATCAAGTGTTGTTCACAAATGATGCACTGTTTAGCTGAACACTTGAAACAGCTGGCATCAGGGTCAGGAGGGATTGGAAGGCAGGATGGCATGAGGAGGTATATAAATAAACAACACTCAAGCAATGGCGAGGAGGAAGATGATGTTATAAATAAACAACACTCAAGCAATGGCAAGGAGGAAGATGATGTTATACATAAACAGCACTCAAGCAATGGCAAGGAGGAAGATGATGTTATAAATAAACAGCACTCAAGCAATGGCAAGGAGGAAGATGATGTTATAAATAAACAACACTCAAGCAATGGCAAGGAGGAAGATGATGTTATAAATAAACAGCACTCAAGCAATGGCAAGGAGGAAGATGATGTTATAAATAAACAACACTCAAGCAATGGCGAGAAGGAAGATGATGTTATAAATAAACAGCACTCAAACAATGGCAAGGAGGAAGATGATGTTATAAAAAAACAGCACTCAAGCAATGGCAAGGAGGAAGATGATGTTATAAATAAACAGCACTCAAGCAATGGCGAGGAGGAAGATGATGTTATAAATAAACAGCACTCAAGCAATGGCAAGGAGGAAGATGATGTTATAAATAAACAGCACTCAAGCAATGGCGAGGAGGAAGATGATGTTATAAATAAACAGCACTCAAGCAAAGGCAAGGAGGAAGATGATGTTATAAATAAACAGCACTCAAGCAATGGCGAGAAGGAAGATGATGTTATAAATAAACAGCACTCAAGCAATGGCAAGGAGGAAGATGATGTTATAAATAAACAGCACTCAAGCAATGGCGAGGAGGAAGATGATGTTATAAATAAACAGCACTCAAGCTATGGCAAGGAGGAAGATGATGTTATAAATAAACAGCACTCAAGCAATGGCGAGAAGGAAGATGATGTTATAAATAAACAGCACTCAAGCAATGGCAAGGAGGAAGATGATGTTATAAATAAACAGCACTCAAGCAATGGCAAGGAGGAAGATGATGTTATAAATAAACAGCACTCAAGCAATGGCGAGGAGGAAGATGATGTTATAAAATAAACAACACTCAAGCAATGGCAAGGAGGAAGATGATGTTATAAATAAACAGCACTCAAGCAATGGCAAGGAGGAAGATGATGTTATAAATAAACAGCACTCAAGCAATGACGAGGAGGAAGATGATGTTATAAATAAACAACACTCAAGCAATGGCAAGGAGGAAGATGATGTTATAAATAA
>JAPXFY010000022.1:1247721-1250221 GCA_030674185.1 Monoplex corrugatus | reverse complement strand
TGATGTCTGTATAGAAGTACAGACTTTACATACTACAGTGGCAACAGTGTGTTGATGTCTGTATAGAAGTACAGACTTTACATACTACAGTGGCAACAGTGTGTTGATGTCTGTATAGAAGTACAGACTTTACATACTACAGTGGCAACAGTGTGTTGATGTCTGTATAGAAGTACAGACTTTACATACTACAGTGGCAACAGTGTGTTGATGTCTGTATAGAAGTACAGACTTTACATACTACAGTGGCAACAGTGTGTTGATGTCTGTATAGAAGTACAGACTTTACATACTACAGTGGCAACAGTGTGTTGATGTCTGTATAGAAGTACAGACTTTACATACTACAGTGGCAACAGTGTGTTGATGTCTGTATAGAAGTACAGACTTTACATACTACAGTGGCAACAGTGTGTTGATGTCTGTATAGAAGTACAGACTTTACATACTACAGTGGCACAGTGTGTTGATGTCTGTATAGAAGTACAGACTTTACATACTACAGTGGCAGCAGTGTGTTGATGTCTGTATAGAAGTACAGACTTTACATACTACAGTGGCAAGCAGTGTGTTGATGTCTGTATAGAAGTACAGACTTTACATACTACAGTGGCAGCAGTGTGTTGATGTCTGTATAGAAGTACAGACTTTACATACTACAGTGGCAACAGTGTGTTGATGTCTGTATAGAAGTACAGACTTTACATACTACAGTGGCAACGTAGTTATGTTGTATAGATGTCTAGTTATAGAAGTACAGACTTTACATACTACAGTGGCAACAGTGTGTTGATGTCTGTATAGAAGTACAGACTTTACATACTACAGTGGCAAGCAGTGTGTTGATGTCTGTATAGAAGTACAGACTTTACATACTACAGTGGCACAGTGTGTTGATGTCTGTATAGAAGTACAGACTTTACATACTACAGTGGCAGCAGTGTGTGTCAGTGATGTCTGTATAGAAGTACAGACATACATACGTACAGTTGTGACAACATGTGTTGATGTCTGTATAGAAGTAAGACTTACAAGTGACGGTTGATGTCGTATAAATACAATAATACTAAGTGGCACAGTCTGTTGATGTACAGAGCATGAATGTCTGTATAGAAGTACAGACTTTACATACTACAGTGGCAGCAGTCTGTTGATGTACAGAGCCGTGTAATGTCTGTATAGAAGTACAGACTCATAATACTACAGTGGCAGCAGTCTGTTGATGTACAGAGCCGTGCAATGCTGTATAGAAGTACAGACCTACATTACTACAAGTGGCAGCAGTCTGTTGGTGTACAGAGCATGTGTCATGTCTGTATAGAAGTACAGAGACTGAGGTAAAATACCTGACGTAAAGTGGCAGCAGTCTGTTGATGTAACAGAGCAGTGTGATGTCATGTATAGAAGTACAGAGACTGTAGAAAATACCATGACGTAAAGTGAGCAGCAGACTGTTGATGACAGAGCTGTGTGATGTCTGTATAGAAGTACAGAGACTGAGTAATACATGACGTAAAGTGGCAGCAGACTGTTGATAGTACAGAGCTGTGTGATGTCCGTATAGACAGTACAGAGACTGTAGTAATAACAATGACGTAAAGTGGCAGCAGCTGTGGCGGTGGCTGTCGTGTGTCTGGTACAAAAACATACACCGGATACAACACTGACGATGCTAATGGGCCTGTTGCTGTGTGTATGGGGACAGACAGACAGACAGCGCGAGTCAGACGTATTGTAGACACAGACAGACAGACAGTCAGACAGCACGAGTCAGACGTATTGAGGACACAGACAGACAGACAGAGAGCACGAGTCAGACGTATTGAAGACACAGACAGACAGACAGACAGCACGAGTCAGACGTATTGAAGACACAGACAGACAGACAGACAGCACGAGTCAGACTATTGAAGACACAGACAGACAGACAGACAGACAGACAGCACGAGTCAGACGTATTGAAGACAAGACAGACAGACAGACAGCACGAGTCAGACGTATTGAAGACACAGACAAACAGACAGACAGACAGACAGCGCGAGTCAGACGTATTGAAGACACAGACAAACAGACAGACAGACAGACAGCACGAGTCAGACGTATTGAAGACACAGACAGACAGACAGACAGACAGACAGCCGAGTCAGACGTATTGAAGACCAGACAGACAGACAGACAGCGCGAGTCAGACGATGAGACACAGACAGACAGACAGACAGACAGCACGAGTCAGACGTATTGAAGACACAGACAAACAGACAGACGACAGACAGCGCGAGTCAGACGTATTGAGGACACAGACAGACAGAAGACAGCACGAGTCAGACGTATTGAAGACACAGACAGACAGACAGACAGACAGCGCGAGTCAGACGTATTGTAGACACAGACACACAGACACAGACAGACAGACAGACAGACAGCGCGAGTCAGACGTATTGTAGACACAAACAGACAGACAAACAGCGCGAGTCAGACGTATTGAAGACACAGACAAACA
>JAPXFY010000022.1:1237721-1242721 GCA_030674185.1 Monoplex corrugatus | reverse complement strand
ACATTAAAACTGGTCATCGCATCATTGTTGTTCTGGTGGTGTCAGTATAGGATTAGATAAGTCCCCCTTTCCCTGCTTCCCTGGGATGGTTATCCCCGTCGGCCATATCACCTGAGGTGGGTGTCGACGTAAAAACTGAACCAAACCAAACCAACCATTGTCATTATCTTTCCTCTCTCTCTCTCTCTCTCTCTGTCTCTCTCTGTCTCTATCTCTCTTTCTCTGTCTCTGTCTCTTTCTCTCTCTCTCTCTCTCTCTCTCTTTCTCTCTCTCTCTCTCTCTCACTCTTTCTCTCTGTATCTCTGTATCTCTCTGTCTGTCTGTCTGTCTGTCTGTCTCTGTCTCTGTCTGTCTCTCTGTCTCTGTCTCTCTGTATCTCTCTGTCTGTCTATCTGTCTGTCTGTCTGTCTCTCTCTCTCTCTCTCTCTCTCTCTCTCTCTCTCTCTCTCCCTCTCTCCTTTCTCGTTCCATCCCTCTGTATCCCCTATCTCCGTATCTGTGTTGTGCCTGCAGTGTTCACATGATGCGGCATTAACACGCCGATAGGTACATACATGTACATGTGTATTGACTCAGCACATAACATGTACAGGTGTATTGACTCAGCACATAACATGTACAGGTGTATTGACTCAGCACATAACATGATGCGGTGTATTGACTCAGCACATAACATGTACAGGTGTATTGACTCAGCACATAACATGATGCGGTGTATTGACTCAGCACATAACATGATGCGGTGTATTGACTCAGCACATAACATAATGCGGTGTGTTGACTCAGCACACAACATGATGCACACAAACATTCTCAGCGCCATGATATCCCTCTCCCTCTCTCTCTCCCTATCCCTCTCCCTCTCCCTCCCTGTCAGTCATCCCCACCACCACCACCCACCCCTACCGACGTTCTCTGTTCTCCCACTTTATGACGTCACAACATCAAGGCGCTGTGTGACAGGACTCAGGTGGACTGGCTCACCAGATAACAGCGTGCTCACCAGATAACATCGTGCTCACCAGATAACGTCGTGCTCACCAGATAACAGCGTGCTCACCAGATAACGTCGTGCTCACCAGATAACGTCGTGCTCACCAGATAACATTGTGCTCACCAGATAACGTCGTGCTCACCAGATAACGTCGTGCTCACCAGATAACGTCGTGCTCACCAGATAACGTCGTGCTCACCAGATAACGTCGTGCTCACCAGATAACAGCGTGCTCACCAGATAACAGCGTGCTAACCAGATAACGTCGTGCTCACCAGATAACATTGTGCTCACCAGATAACATTGTGCTCACCAGATAACGTCGTGCTCACCAGATAACGTTGTGCTCACCAGATAACATTGTGCTCACCAGATAACGTCGTGCTCACCAGATAACGTTGTGCTCACCAGATAACATTGTGCTCACCAGATAACAGCGTGCTCACCAGATAACGTCGTGCTCACCAGATAACATTGTGCTCACCAGATAACATCGAGCTCACCAGATAACAGCGTGCTCACCAGATAACAGCGTGCTCACCAGATAACATCGAGCTCACCAGATAACAGCGTGCTCACCAGATAACAGCGTGCTCACCAGATAACATCGAGCTCACCAGATAACATCGAGCTCACCAGATAACAGCGTGCTCACCAGATAACATCGAGCTCACCAGATAACAGCGTGCTCACCAGATAACAGCGTGCTCACCAGATAACATCGAGCTCACCAGATAACAGCGTGCTCACCAGATAACATCGAGCTTACCAGATAACAGCGTGCTCACCAGATAACATCGAGCTCACCAGATAACAGCGTGCTCACCAGATAACATCGAGCTCACCAGATAACAGCGTGCTCACCAGATAACATCGAGCTCACCAGATAACAGCGTGCTCACCAGATAACATCGAGCTCACCAGATAACAGCGTGCTCACCAGATAACAGCGTGCTCACCAGATAACAGCGTGCTCACCAGATAACAGCGTGCTCACCAGATAACAGCGTGCTCACCAGATAACATCGTGCTCACCAGATAACAGCGTGCTCACCAGATAACAGCGTGCTCACCAGATAACATCGTGCTCACATTAAGATAGGCAGCCAACAGACCAGTGGACCTATGAAACACTAAGCTGACACCACCAATATGATGGAAACATTAAGATAGGCAGCCAACAGGCCAGTGGACCTATGAAACACTGACACCACCAGAATGATGGAAACATTAAGATAGGCAGCCAACAGGCCAGTGGACCTATGAAACACTGACACCACCAGAATGATGGAAACATTAAGATAGGCAGCCAACAGGCCAGTGGACCTATGAAACACTAAGCTGACACCACCAATATGATGGAAACATTAAGATGGGCAGCCAACAGGCCAGTGGACCTATCAAACACTAAGCTGACACCACCAATATGATGGAAACATTAAGAGGGCAGCCAACAGGCCAGTGGACCTATGAAACACTGACACCACCAGAATGATGGAAACATTAAGATGGGCAGCCAACAGACCAGTGGACCTATGAAACACTGACACCACCAGAATGATGGAAACATTAAGATGGACAGCCAACAGGCCAGTGGACCTATGAAACAGTAAGCTGACACCACCAGAATGATGGAAACATTAAGATGGGCAGCCAACAGGCCAGTGGACCTATCAAACAGTAAGCTGACACCAGCAGAATGATGGAAACATTAAGATGGGCAGCCAACCGGCCAGTGGACCTATCAAACAGTAAGCTGACACCACCAGAATGATGGAAACATTAAGATGGGCAGCCAACCGGCCAGTGGACCTATCAAACAGTAAGCTGACATCACCAGAACGATGGAAACATTAAGATGGGCAGCCAACAGGCCAGTGGACCTATCAAACAGTAAGCTGACACCACCAGAACGATGGAAACAAGATGGACAGCCAACAGGCCAGTGGACCTATCAAACAGTAAGCTGACACCAGCAGAATGATGGAAACATTAAGATGGGCAGCCAACAGGCCAGTGGACCTATCAAACAGTAAGCTGACACCACCAGAATGATGGAAACATTAAGATGGACAGCCAACCGGCCAGTGGACCTATCAAACAGTAAGCTGACACCAGCAGAATGATGGAAACATTAAGATGGACAGCCAACCGGCCAGTGGACCTATGAAACAGTAAGCTGACACCAGCAGAACGATGGAAACATTAAGATGGACAGCCAACCGGCCAGTGGACCTATGAAACAGTAAGCTGACACCAGCAGAACGATGGAAACATTAAGATGGACAGCCAACAGGCCAGTGGACCTATCAAACAGTAAGCTGACACCAGCAGAATGATGGAAACATACAGATGGACAGCCAACCGGCCAGTGGACCTATCAAACAGTAAGCTGACACCAGCAGAATGATGGAAACATACAGATGGACAGCCAACCGGCCAGTCAGTTTTTAATGTTGCAGGCTGGTATTGAACTCAAGATATCAGATCTTAAGTCCACGGCTCTGCGAACTGACCCGCTATAAAACTTGTTACGACGTATAATGACCTAATACTGAGGCGATCAGCTGCGCACAGAGAGAGAGACAGACAGACAGACAGAGACAGAGAGAATGAGAGACAGAGATAGAGAGACAGACAGAGAGACAGAGACACAGAGAGAGGGAGAGACAGACAGACAGAGAGACAGAGACAGAGAGAGGGAGAGAGACAGACAGAGAGACAGAGACAGAGAGAGGGAGAGACAGACAGACAGAGAGACAGACAGAGACAGACAACGGAGAGACAGAGAGACAGAGACAGACAGAGACAGACAGAGAGACAGACAGAGATAGAGACAGACAGACGACAGAGACAGACAGACAGACAGAGACAGACACAGACAGAGACAGACAGAGACAGACAGAGACAGAGACAGACAGAGACAAACAGAGACAGACGACAGAGACAGACAGACAGAGACAGGCAGAAACAGGCAGAAACGATAGGCCTAGGGGGTGCTGTGTTGTAAAAAAACATCCGGCGGAAGCGGGAGGTATAGGCTAATTGCGAGAGACAAAAAATTGCAAACCTGCATCCTACACGTACACGTAGTGGTAACTGACGCCTTACTTGTCGTAGACGTGTGACCAGGCACGATTAGATAATTATTACATGTGTTGAAGGCATAGCCTACGTGTCGTGTTGAAGTTACGGCTTCGTTCACGTCAATACTGTTGTGTGGCTGGGTCAGCTGGTAGACACGACGACCACGCCGATAGCAGTAACTATGCTGTTAGTACGGTAACAAGTTGTCCTGCTCCTACTGTTCACTCCGTATGTTTGTCTGTCTGTCTGTTTGTCTGTCTGTTTGTCTGTCTGTCTGTCTGTCTGTTTGTCTGTCTGTTTGTCTGTCTGTTTGTCTGTCTGTTTGTCTGTCTGTCTGTCTTGCCTGTCTGTCTGTCTGTTTGTCTGTCTGTTTGTCTGTCTGTCTGTCTTGCCTGTCTGTCTGTTTGTCTGTCTTGCCTGTCTGTCTGTTTGTCTATATGTCTGTCTGTCTGTTTGTCTGATATCTGTCTATTTGTCTGTCTGTCTGCCTGCCTGTCTGTCTGTCTGTTGTCTTTCTTTATGGTCTGTCTGTTTCTCTCTCTCTCTCTTCTTTCTCTCTTTCCCTCTGTCTGTCTCTTTTTATCTATCCCTTCTCTGTCTGTCTGTCTCTGTCTGTCTCTCTGTCCCCCTCTGGCTTTCTGTCTCTGTCTCTATCTGTCTCTGTCTCTCTCTGCCTCTCTATGTCTCTGTCTGTCTCTCTTTCTCTGTCTGTCTCTCTCTTTCTCTCTTTCTCTCTCTGTCTCTCTCTTTCTGTCTGTCTGTCTCTCTTTCCCTCTCTCTCTGTCTCTCTCTTTCCCTCTCTCTCTCTCTCCCTCTCTCTCTTTCTTTTTCTGTCTCAATGTGAACCAAGCACGCTGCCGTAAAGGTGTGATGGTAAATAGAGTTGACATTAATACAACACTAAACGATGAGTCCTTGT
>JAPXFY010000022.1:1215221-1235221 GCA_030674185.1 Monoplex corrugatus | reverse complement strand
AGGCGTGCAGCATTGTTTTGAATGCGCTGTAGGATGTGAATGGTGGAGGCAGGAAGACCAGACAGGAGTGAATTGCAATAGTCAATGCGAGACATTATGAAGGAGAGAACGAGTTTTGCAGTTGTTTCCACAGAGAGATACTTCCTGATCAGGCTTATACGATGGAGGTGATAGTAGCAAGATCTGGCAGTTTGAGAAACAAAGTTGTTCATGGAGAGGGTAGAGTCATTGCAGACACCAAGGTTTTTAGCTGAATCAGAAATTGGGACTGATGTGTTACATAATGGGAGAGAAAGAGGAGGCAGCTGAGAAAGTTTCTGACGGGTGCCAATGAGGATAGCTTCTGTCTTGTCGTCGTTAAGCTGAAGTTTATTGTATGTCATCCAGTTCTTAATGTCCGACTAACACTCAGTGGTGCGAGTCAAGAGGCGCTGTATATTGTCAGGTGAGTCACTGTCTTGAAGTTGGGTGTCATCACCATAGAAGTGGTGTTTTATAGAGTGAGAGTTGATGATGGTGGACAGGGGGGAGGTATAAAGAGTGAAAAGAACAGGGCCAAGGACATATCCTTGTGGAACACCACAGGTCAGGTATGCAGGTTGAGAGTAATTGCCATTGATGAGAACAGTTTGTTTTCTGTTTGATAGATATGAAGTGAACCAGGAGAGAGCAATGTCAGAGATGCCAAAAGTATGATGAAGTCTAGAAAGGAGAATACTATGATCAATGGTATCAAAGGTTGCAGACAGATCAAGGAGTGTGAGGAGAGAGACTTTACCAGTATCAGTTGCAAGGAGGAGATTGTTGAGAATGTGTAGCAGGGCAAGTTTCAGTGCTATGGCACTGGCGGTAGGCTGACTGGAAAGGATTGAGGAGATTGTTGGCAGACAGGTGAGAGTTCAGCTGATTGAGGACAACTTTTTCAAGGAGTTTTGACAAGAAAGAGAGATTAGAGATAGGCCGGTAATTTTTCAGTTCATTTGGGTCTAAATTGTATTTCTTGAGGAGAGGGTGAACAATAGCAGACTTGAAAGAATCTGGGACAGTTCCAGTTTGAAGAGAAACACACACACACACATACACATCATCACACACTAACACACACACACACACACACACACACACACACACACACACACACACACACACACACACACACACACTCACACATACACATACACACACACACACACACACACTCACACATACACATACACACACGCATGCACACACGCATACACGTACGCCCATACACACACACATACACACACACACCCACGGGACCAAAAATTTTTTTGATCTTATCCGAGGGGCACCCTAAACAGTCCTCTGATAAGATCAACTACCATAAAAAACTTGATCTTATCCGAGGAGCTCAATATTTGGCGCTTATGTCATTTTTTCACATTTTAGACCGAAAGATTTTCCGCCAAATTATGTAATTCTCCACACGCACACACACACACACACGCACGCACAAACGAACGCAAATGCATATATATAGGATATAAGAAAAAATAAAAGAACGCCCCAAGACAGTTACTGAGTTTATTTGCAGAAAACCGTACACAAGTATAACGAATTTTTCACCTCTGTCTACGTCACGGCACAGATTTTATCTATAGTGAATGACGTCATTATTTATGACGATTTTTGGTCCTCCTAAAAAGTCGTCAACATTGAGATCTGTAGGCAGTTTTCTTGTGCGTCTGACCACAATATTGAGATATTTCAATAATCATGTAGGGTAAGGTCAACTGTGGCAACACGCCCCTTCAGTAGGGGACTCGGCAGATCACAGTTACACCTGTCTACACCCATGGGTCGCACTCTGTCAAAGTGGTTCCCGTGTGTATTACAGTGTCACATAACGTGGATGCTGGCTGGCCGCGACAGGTGTTCTGGGTTGGAATACCAGACACCTGTACAGCCAGCCATCCTCCGCGTTATCAGGGGCCGGAGGAGAGAACATGTAGAGAGGGCGCTTGGTCACCTGGGCGAATGCATACATTTCACAGGTGCCGGCCCACTTTTTTCTTTGCGCATCAACCTCACGTGTTTCTCCACCCCGGCTCGGCCCCCTTCAATATATTTCTGATATACACAAGGTTGTCTTCAATTTCTTTGCAAACGCTCTGCCGCCACTGCCCGTGGGTCTCCTCCGTCTGGTCCATTTCTTTCGCCACAGCCAGGAAGAAGCAGTTGCCATCCGCCAAGATGTAATCAATGGTTCTCCCGTCTGAAAAAAATATAAATACTAGTTTATTCTTTAGGAATTAGAGAAATAGGCCTACTTTTTGTTTATACATAAACATCAATAAAAAGACCAACAGTGCGACCAATGATAATCTAATTCACACACTAACAAACCTGCACACTAGCATTTGCTCAAACACTGACATTGCACACAGACGCTCTCTCTCTCTCTCACTCACTATCATAATCATCATCCTCATATCAGTATGAACATGTACTAAATTAACCCCACTCCCCCACCCCACATCCCTCCTCTCAAAAAAATAAATACAGACCTGCTGCCAGTGCTTTATCCAAGGACTCGTATACACGGTATGATGGTCGGTCCCTTGAGAATGAATCCTGAGCTGCCGATCTGCATTTTGCTAGTTCCCCGTCAGCAGCCTGTTTGAATGAGCAAATGACCACAACATGACTAAGTAAGAACTGAAACTGCAAGAAGAAAAGGAAAACTGGGCGTGCAATTACAATGCTTTCAGAGAGAGAGAGAGAGACACACACACACACACACACACACACACACACACACACACACACACACACACACACACACACACACACACACACACACACACACACCTCATTACTGAGAAAAGTTTCACAAGTTACCAAATTGCCAGGCTGCGGCTGACTGATTTGTTCTTCCTCCTCTAACGTTGCTCCATAGCCTTGACTCTTCTCCTCTGCTTTTTCTCTCCGATCCTCCGTCTTTCCTCCATAGTCCTGTACATTCATCTTTCCTTCATAGTCCTGACTCCCCTCATTCATCTTTCGTCCATAGTCCTGACTCCCCTCATCCGTTGTCTCTTCATAGTCCTGACTCCCCTCATCCGTTGTCTCTTCATAGTCCTGACTCCCCTCATCCGTTGTCTCTTCATAGTCCTGACTCCCCTCATCCGTTGTCTCTTCATAGTCCTGACTCCCCTCATCCGTTGTCTCTTCATAGTCCTGACTCCCCTCATCCGTTGTCTCTTCATAGTCCTGACTCCCCTCATCCGTTGTCTCTTCATAGTCCTGACTCCCCTCATCCGTTGTCTCTTCATAGTCCTGACTCCCCTCATCCGTTGTCTCTTCATAGTCCTGACTCCCCTCATCCGTTGTCTCTTCATAGTCCTGACTCCCCTCATTCATCTTCGTCCATAGTCCTGACTCCCCTCATCCGTTGTCTCTTCATAGTCCTGACTCCCCTCATTCATCTTTCCTCCACAGTCCTGACTCCCCTCATTCATCTTTCCTTCATAGTCCTGACTCCCCTCATTCATCTTTCCTTCACAGTCCTGACTCCCCTCATTCATCTTTCCTTCATAGTCCTGACTCCCCTCATTCATCTTTCCTTCATAGTCCTGACTCCCCTCATTCATCTTTCCTTCACAGTCCTGACTCCCCTCATTCATCTTTCCTTCATAGTCCTGACTCCCCTCATTCATCTTTCCTCCACAGTCCTGACTCCCCTCATTCATCTTTCCTTCACAGTCCTGACTCCCCTCATTCATCTTTCCTTCATAGTCCTGACTCCCCTCATTCATCTTTCCTTCACAGTCCTGACTCCCCTCATCTTTCCTTCACAGTCCTGACTCCCCTCATTCATCTTTCCTTCATAGTCCTGACTCCCCTCATTCATCTTTCCTTCATAGTCCTGACTCCCCTTATTCATCTTTCCTTCACAGTCCTGACTCCCCTCATTCATCTTTCCTTCATAGTCCTGACTCCCCTCATTCATCTTTCCTTCACAGTCCTGACTCCCCTCATTCATCTTTCCTTCATAGTCCTGACTCCCCTCATTCATCTTTCCTCCATAGTCCTGACTCCCATAGAAGTAGCCTGAGTCTTCTGTGCCTCTTTCGTGTCTTTCTTTTGTTTCGTTGACCTCCTCATTGCCCTCTGGCTCTTCTGTTGTATGAGAGAAAAAGTCTGTAATAGTTGATTGCCTTCGAGTATTCATTATATGTTGCTCAAAAGTCTCTCTAAAGTGTAAGAATGGCGCTTCAACAACATCAGTGCCATCTGACTGCATGAGGTAAAGCCGCAACTTTCGCACACACTCAGAGGCCTCGCGTCGAGTGATGACATCTTCAGGGTTCCCGCAGTTGTCTTCATCAGATTCTTCTTCTTCTTGCACGGCTTCTTCGGCAAAAGGCCCGGTGGTTCTTGATGTTGACGGCTTTTGTGGAGTGAAGGTTTCTTCAGGTGCTGTAACAAGGGATGTTTTCGTCAACACCAATATAGTCAGAGACTGAGATGTTGTATTTTTTGAACATCCTTTCAAGAATAGGTTCCGAGATGGCTGTAAAGTCCACATCCACATCAAAGTCGTCCATGCTTGTCTTGTCTTCATCGGCAGTGAAACCAGCCTTGGTGAAGCAATTTGCTATGGTTGTCTGCGTGACCTTGTCCCATGACGATTTGAGTGTCGTGACGGCATCCAGTAATGTAATCTGAAACTCTGTGTACTCTCCTCCCTCATCAATGTGACGAATCAGCCTCATCAGAGTTTGGTTTCTGTAATGAACCTTCATGCTCCGAATGATACCTTGATCACAGGGCTGAAGTTTACAGGTGGCGTTCGGGGGCAGGAAAAGGACCTGTGTCGCTTTCAAGTCCATCGCGGCATCCTTGGGGTGGGCTGGGCAATTGTCCAGGACTAGTAGCACCTTCCGTTGCTGGGCAGCCATGGAGCAGTCGAAAGCCCTCAACCACTCCCTAAACTCATCTGATGTCATCCAAGCATTCTTATTTGATGAGTAATTCAACGGCAGATTTTTGACGCCTTTGAAACATCGCGGGTTTTTATATTTCCCGACTGTCAGAAGGGGTATTTCTCGCTGCCATCCATATTAGCACAAACCATGACTGTAACTCGTTCTTTGGACCTCTTTCGTCCTTGACAGGGTCGTTTTTCAAAGATAAAGTTCTGTGGGCAATGCCCTCCAGAATAGCCCCGTCTCATCTGCGTTGAACACGTCCTTTGGTTGGAACTTAGCAAGTGTCGGGGTAAGAACGTCTTGTACCCATTTATCTGCGGAGACTTCATCTACTGAGAGTTTTTCCCCACAGATGACTTTGAAGGTGATATTGTGTCTCTTCTTGAAACGGTGTATCCATCCTTCGGTACACACCCAGTCGTAAGTTCCATTTTTATGGGCAAGTTCTTCTGCTTTTGTCTTCAGAATTGGTCCAGTGACAGGGACTTTGCGTGCTCTGGCATGGAGAAACCACTTCATCAGTTCATCTTCTACAGCAGAAAATTTGGATGTTCTGATTCTGGCCTTGTGCACATCTGTCAGTCCGCCGTAAAACAGACCCTTGTGTTTTTCTTTTTCATTTAGGACTTTGATGGGGATATCCCAAAGTCGGCTGCAAGTTGTTTTCTTGATTTTGGAGGGGTTTCTTCGGATGCATTAATCAGATCGATTTTCCTCTTCAAAGAGAACACTGTGCTTTTTTTCGCTTTTGCCATTGTGCGAAATCTTTCCGGCTTGACTCACTGGAAACAAAAAGTAATGAGTGGACATGGGATCACTAAAATTTGACCATTTACATGTACATGTATTTTCATGGCTGACAGACTGCAAATTTTTTGATGGAGGCCAAGCAAACGGTCGTCCTCCCCCCACCCCCCTTTTAATTTTTTTTCGAACCCTGTGGATCCCCCCCCCCCCCCCCCCCCCCCCCCGCTGATCTCAAGCCCCCTCCAAACATCTTCCTTGCCCCTGTTACATGGTTGAGGGATGGTTGCACTGATGTTTCGTGAACTGCAAAATTACTTCAACTTGCCTTCCGACTAACCTAGAAATTAACAAGGTCTCTCGCTCTCTCTCCCCCCCCCCCTCTCTCTCTCTCTCTCTCTAACAACATAAGTATCACCACCACCATCATATCGCCACATTGCTCCCTGCATTGCAGCTCTTATCTCTTTCACAAAGATTGTACCAATTTCTAGATCTAAAACTAGTAAAAGGACACTGAACGAAATAAGAAATCTTTTGTACTCATCTGCGGTAAACTATCTTTATCGTCAGTTCATCAAAAACAAGCCCCCCCTCCCCCCCCCCCCTTCCAGTTTCCATTTTCAGTCTTTGGGTATCATCTCATGAAATAAAAATGAAATAAAAATTCGTCTGTTTCGTCCTCACCTCGCGGTGCAAATCCGGGTGTTGTTTCCAAGGGAAGCCACTCTCATCACATGGATTTCATCTTAAGCGGTAGTCTTCTCCATTTGGGAACCAAAAACGGGGGTGACGTAATCCGAGGTTTTCCCTTATCCGAGGTGACGCTAAGCGAGGAATTCTAAATGGTACAAAGAAGGCTTTTGGCCGGGACCAACAACCTGATTGATCTTATCAGAGTTGTGACCTTAAACGGTAGTGACGTTAAACGAGGACTACTGTACATACACAGAGAAAAAGAGACGAGAAACAGATACACAGACAAACTGACAGCCAGACAGACAAACAGACAAACTGACTGACAGACAAACAGACAAACCGACAGACAGACAAATCTTGTGTGCATAAAACACATCTTACTTCACAGCGGTTTCTCCTGTCCCGCCCTTCTGTTGTTTCTGGTCGTGTCTGTCTGTCTGTCTGTCTGTCTGTCTGTGCCTGACTGACTGACTGACTGACTGCCTGCCTGCTTGTCTGTCTGTCTGTCTGTGTCTGTCGGACGGACGGACGGACTGACTGACTGACTGACTGACTGTCTGTCTGTCTGTGTCTGTCGGACTGACCGACTGACTGACTGACTGTCTGTCTGACTAACTGTCTGTCTGTCTGTCTGTCTGTCTGCCTGCCTGCCTGCCTGCCTGTCTGCCTGTCTGTCTGTCTCTCTGTCTTTGCCTGCCTGCCTGCCTGTCTGTCTATCTGTCTGACTGTCTGTCTGTCTGTCTGTCTCTCTGTCTGTCTGTCTCTCTGTCTCTATTTGTCTGCCTGTCTGTCTGTCTGTTGTGCTGGACCAGTAAGGAGATAGTCACACCTCCAGGGAACGAGGCTCAAACGGAACAAAACAAAACCGCAAAACAGGATTGTCAGGCCGTTGTGAGATGTTCTTCTACAGAGAATGTCTGCCAATGTTGAAGAGGTGAGTGCTGTTTTGACAGCGATCACATCAGCGGGGACAATGTCTGCAAAATAACAAAGAAACCAAAGTTGACTTTAAAATTGTTGTGGAAAAACACCAACTGCTGTCAGCAAGGTTTCTCCATTGTTTGTGGGTCAGCATAATCCGGATTTTGTGCGTTGAGGACTGATATTCAGAGGTCAAGGTATTTGACCCTTTAACCCCGATGATGATGATGATGATGATGATGATGATGATGATGATGATGATGATGATGATGACGTAATAACAATAGCACATTCATGGTTCACCTAACAGTACTCTAGACACTTATAAATCTACAATATAAAAATAGATGAAATATACATGTAACATACATTTACTATTTTACCAATTAACATCAGGCACACACTCTCAATAACATCCACATACAACACACTACAACAGTAGGGGACAGGGTCAGTATAACATCCACATACAACACACTACAACAGTAGGGGACAGGGTCAGTATAACATCACATACAACACACTACAACAGTAGGGGACAGGGTCAGTATAACATCACATACAACACACTACAACAGTAGGGGACAGGGTCAGTATAACATCACATACAACACACTACAACAGTAGGGACAGGGTCAGTATAACATCACATACAACACACTACAACAGGACAGGGTCAGTATAACATCACATACAACACACTACAACAGGACAGGGTCAGTATAACATCACATACAACACACTACAACAGTAGGGGACAGGGTCAGTATAACATCACATACAACACACTACAACAGGACAGGGTCAGTATAAATACACATCACACTACACAGACAGGGTCGATACCACCACAACAACTACAACAGGACAGGGTCAGTATAACATCACACACAACACACTACAACAGGACAGGGTCAGTATAACATCACCATACAACACACTACAACAGGACAGGGTCAGTATAACATCACATACAACACACTACAACAGGACAGGGTCAGTATAACATCACATACAACACACTACAACAGACGGACAGGGTCAGTATAACATCACATACAACACACTACAACAGGGGACAGGGTCAGTATAACATCACATACAACACACTACAACAGTAGACAGGGTCAGTATAACATCACATACAACACACTACAACAGGACAGGTCAGTATAACATCACATACAACACACTACAACAGGACAGAGTCAGTATAACATCACATACAACACACTACAACAGGACAGAGTCAGTATAACATCACATACAACACACTACAACAGGAGACAGGGTCAGTATAACATCACATACAACACACTACAACAGACAGGACAGGGTCAGTGTAAATCACATACAACAATGCAGTCATTAAAATACATACACACTACAACAGGACAGGACAGGGTCAGTGTAACATCACATACAACACACTACAACAGGACAGGGTCAGTATAACATCCACATACAACACACTACAACAGGACAGGACAGGGTCAGTATAACATCACATACAACACACACAACAGGACATGGTCAGTATAACATCCACATACAACACACTACAACAGACAGGACAGGGTCAGTATAACATCACATACAACACACTACACAACAGGACAGGGTCAGTATAACATCCACATACAACACACTACAACAGTACAGGGTCAGTATAACATCCACATACAACACACTACAACAGGACAGGGTCAGTATAACATCCACATACAACACACTACAACAGACAGGGTCAGTATAAACTCACACTACAACACACTACAACAGGACAGGGTCAGTATAACATCACATACAACACACTACAAACAGGACAGGGTCAGTATAACGTCACACACAACACACTACAACACAGGACAGGGTCAGTATAACATCACATACAACACACTACAACAGGACAGGGTCAGTATAACGTCACACACAACACACTACAACAGGACAGGACAGGGTCAGTATAACATCACATACAACACACTACACAACAGGACAGGGTCAGTATAACATCCACATACAACACACTACAACAGGACAGGACAGGGTCAGTATAACATCACATACAACACACTACAACAGGACAGGACAGGTCAGTATAACATCCACATACAACACACTACAACAGGACAGGACAGGGTCAGTATAACATCCACATACAACACACTACAACAGGACAGGACAGGGTCAGTATAACACATCCCACTCAGACACAAAACACACTACAACAGTACACAGGACAGGGTCAGTATAACATCACATACAACACACTACAAACAGACAGGACAGGGTCAGTATAACATCACATACAACACACACTACAACAGGACAGGGTCAGTATAACATCACATACAACACACTACAACAGGACAGGGTCAGTATAACATCACATACAACACACTACAACAGGACAGGGTCAGTATAACATCACATACAACACACTACAACAGGACAGGACAGGGTCAGTATAACATCACATACAACACACTACAACAGAAGGGACAGGGTCAGTATAACATCACATACAAACACTACAACAGGACAGGGTCAGTATAACATCACATACAACACACTACAACAGTAGGGACAGGGTCAGTATAACATCCACATACAACACACTACAACAGGACAGGGTCAGTATAACATCCACATACAACACACTACAACAGGACAGGGTCAGTATAACATCACATACAACACACTACAACAGGACAGGACAGGGTCAGTATAACATCCACATACAACACACTACAACAGGACAGGACAGGGTCAGTATAACATCACATACAACACACTACAACAGGACAGGGTCAGTATAACATCACATACAACACACTACAACAAGGGACAGGGTCAGTATAACATCACATACAAACACTACAACAGGGACAGGGTCAGTATAACATCACATACAACACACTACAACAGGACAGGGTCAGTATAACATCACATACAACACACTACAACAGGACAGGGTCAGTATACATCACATAAACACACTACAACAGAGGACAGGGTCAGTATAACATCACATACAACACACTACAACAGACAGGACAGGGTCAGTATAACATCACATACAACACACTACAACAGGACAGGGTCAGTATAACATCACATACAACACACTACAACAGAGGACAGGGTCAGTATAACATCCACATACAACACACTACAACAGGACAGGACAGGGTCAGTATAACATCCCCATACAACACACTACAACAGGACAGGGTCAGTATAACATCACATACAACACACTACAACAGGACAGGGTCAGTATAACATCACATACAACACACTACAACAGGACGGGTCAGTATAACATCCACATACAACACACACACAAAGGACAGGGTCAGTATAACATCACATACAACACACTACAACTAGACAGGACAGGGTCAGTATAACATCCACATACAACACACTAACAACAGGACAGGGTCAGTATAACATCACATACAACACACTACAACAGAGGACAGGGTCAGTATAACATCACATACAACACACTACAACAGGACAGGGTCAGTATAACATCACATACAACACACTACAACTAGGGACAGGGTCAGTATAACATCACATACAACACACTACAACAGTAGGACAGGGTCAGTATAACATCACATACAACACACTACAACAGTAGGACAGGGTCAGTATAACATCACATACAACACACTACAACAGGGACAGGGTCAGTATAACATCACATACAACACACTACAACAAGGACAGGGTCAGTATAACATCCACATACAACACACTACAACAGGACAGGACAGGGTCAGTATAACATCCACATACAACACACTACAACAGGACAGCAGGGTCAGTATAACATCCACATACAACACACTACAACAGACAGGACAGGGTCAGTATAACATCACATACAACACACTACAACAGACAGGACAGGGTCAGTATAACATCCACATACAACACACTACAACAACAGGACAGGGTCAGTATAACATCCACATACAACACACTACAACAGGACAGGGTCAGTATAACATCACATACAACACACTACAACAGGAAGACAGGGTCAGTATAACATCCACATACAACACACTACAACAGACAGGACAGGGTCAGTATAACATCACATACAACACACTACAACAGGACAGGGTCAGTATAACATCCACATACAACACACTACAACAGGACAGGGTCAGTATAACATCAC
This sequence comes from Monoplex corrugatus, assembly GCA_030674185.1. Taxonomy (NCBI): domain Eukaryota; kingdom Metazoa; phylum Mollusca; class Gastropoda; order Littorinimorpha; family Ranellidae; genus Monoplex; species Monoplex corrugatus. The sequence continues at coordinate 1,223,692 of JAPXFY010000022.1, read as the reverse complement.
ATACAACACACTACAACAGGACAGGGTCAGTATAGTCAGTATAACATCACATACAACACACTACAACAGGACAGGTCAGTATAACATCCACATACAACACACTACAACAGAGACAGGGTCGTAACATCACATACAAAACTCAACAGACAGGGTCAGTATAACTCACATACAACCTAAACAGAGGACGGTCAGTAAAATCACATACAACACACTACAACAGGACAGGGTCGTATAACATCACATACAACAAAACAGGACAGGGTCAGTATACATCACACAACCTCAACAGGACAGGTCGTATAACACTACACACATCAAGACAGTCGTATAACACTACAACAAACAGGACAGGGTCAGTATAACATCACATACAACACACACACAACAGACGGGTCAGTTAACATCACATACACACACAAACAGGACAGGGCAGTATAACATCACAACACACACTCAACAGAGACAGGTCGTATAACATCACATACAACACACTACAACAGGACAGGGTCAGTAACACACATACAACACCAAGGACGGGTCATATACATCACATACACACACTACAACAGGACAGGTCAGTATAACATCACATACAACACATCAACAGACAGACAGGTCAGTTAACATCACTACAACACACTACACGGACAGCATATAACACACATACACACCTCACAACAGACAGGGTCAGTATAACATCAATACAACAACTACAACAGGACAGGTCAGTTAACCATACAACACACTACAAGACAGGTCAGTTAACAACAACACACTAACAGAAGTCAGTATAACATCACACAACACAACAGACAGGGCGTTACACCAATACACACATAACGACGGGCTAAACTCCAACACACACAGACAGGGCAGTAAAATCACACAACAATACAACAGACAGGTATAATCATAACACTACAGGGTCAGTATAACATCACATACAACAACTACAACAGACAGACAGGGTCAGTATAACATCCACATACAACACACTACAACAGAGGACAGGGTCAGTATAACATCACATACAACACACTACAACATGGACAGGGTCAGTATAACATCCACATACAACCACTACAACAGGACGGACAGGGTCAGTATAACATCACATACAACACACTACAACAGGACAGGACAGGGTCAGTATAACATCACATACAACACACTACAAACAGAAGGACAGGGTCAGTATAACATCACATACAAACACACTACAACGTAGGGACAGGGTCAGTATAACATCACATACAACACACTACAACAGGACAGGGTCAGTATAACATCCACATACAACACACTACAACAGGAAGGACAGGGTCAGTATAACATCACATACAACACACTACAACAGGACAGGGTCAGTATAACATCCACATACAAACACTACAACAGGACAGGGTCAGTATAACATCACATACAACACACTACACAACAGGACAGGGTCAGTATAACATCCACATACAACACACTACAACAGACAGGGTCAGTATAACATCACATACAACACACTACAACAGACAGGACAGGGTCAGTATAACATCACATACAACACACTACAACAGAACAGGGTCAGTATAACATCACATACAACACACTACAACAGGACAGGACAGGGTCAGTATAACATCCACATACAACACACTACAACAGAGGACAGGGTCAGTATAACATCACATACAACACACACAACAGACAGGGTCAGTATAACATCACATACAACACACTACAACAGGACAGGACAGGGTCAGTATAACATCACATACAACATACTACAACAGACAGGGTCAGTATAACATCACATACAACACACTACAACAGAGGACAGGGTCAGTATAACATCACATACAACACACACAACAGGACAGGTCAGTATAACATCACATACAACACACTACAACAGACAGGACAGGGTCAGTTAACATCACATACAACACACTACACAGGACAGGACAGGGTCATATAACATCACATACAACACTTACAACAGGACACAGGGTCAGTATAATACATACAACAACTACAACAGGACAGGGTCAGTTATACATAAAAGCGACTTAACAGACAGACAGGGTCGTGAAACATCGTACAAGGAGGGTCTTTAACAGCTAAACCCAAGAGATTGTATAACATACATCAGAAACTGTGGACAGTCGTTTATCACTCAGTCAACAGAAGGGTCAGATTATTCACATAAATAAAAATCAGGATATGTCAACAAAGAACTCAGAAGGGCAGTTAAGTACATTGACAGAGGTCAGTTCATAATACAACCATAACAGGGACGGGCAGTTGTAACCTACAGACAGGGTATTTATAACAGCCTGACGAAAGAAGGGATGTTGTAAACAGTTGAATCTCAGATCAAAGGCAGTATTTTGAAAATTACAATGTCAAAGATTCTGGAAAGCTTGAGATGCTACAAGGGATTTTGAACAGCTGTACAATGATCAGAAGATTTGACAGTCATGAGTACTCAGGGATTTTGAACAGCATGACTTAGGAACAGGGTATTTAACATCGAAAACAGCACAATGACTGAGTCAGAGATTTGAACACTGTCTGTCAGGATTTTGAACAGCTGTCTGGAAGGGATTTGAACAGCTGACTATCAGGATTTTGAACAGCTGGCTGTCAGAAGTGTGAAGAGTAAGGGAAGGAACTCGACATGGAACAATTCGATTACAACAACAGCAGTACAGAGACAACATTGTAACACACACAAACAGTATTGTACCAACAGCTGTTGAACAGGAAGCCAGTGAGCGTACACACAAAGGCATGTTGAACTCACAGCGAAAGCTTTAAGGACGAGTTTTGCAGCAAAATCTAAAAAAAAGCTTTCGTAGAAATGAATAACGACAAGGTAGCACCAATAAGAAGACTGTGACAATGATGTGACGAGAAGTACACGTGAGTTCGAGGTTTTGGCTGTAGAATCATGAGCAAGAATAAAGATAGTGACTGTGAAACACGACAAGATAAACATCACCGAAACACAACACACTGACATAAAGACAGCAATTTCATCATCTGATGGTTTGCTAAATTCAATAAGACAAATTCAGCAAGACACATATTTGCAGGCAAAAAGTTCTATAGTAAGAACGAAGATTTCGCAGACAGATCTTTTTAAGCAAAAAGTATTTCGAGTGTCAGACGTGATCTCGTTGTATGACTGCCCCATGAAAGGTTTGTTGGCCTGAATTCATTATGACGAGTGTCAGACGTGTTCTCGTTGTATGACTGCCCCATGAAAGGGCTGTTGGCCTGAACTCATTATGACGAGTGTCAGACGTGATCTCGTTGTATGACTGCCCCATGAAAGGGGCTGTTGGCCTGAACTCATTATGACGAGTGTCAGACGTGATCTCGTTGTATGACTGCCCCATGAAAGGGGCTGTTGGCCTGAACTCATTATGACGAGTGTCCGAGTTTTCATTATGTCTAAATGTGAAAATTGTCGTTCACTTTTATGTGTGCGAGACTACTGAAATGAACATCGGCCATCAGTCAGGATGATTGCTTAACCATCTGTACAGAGACAACATACAGACAGGGAGACTTTGCTGAGACATTCATCATCATCATCATCGTCATCATCATCATCATCATCATCATCAAGTGCCTTGCCACATGGCGTTGGCTATCATGGCCTTCCGTCTGTTTCTATCCCTTGTTGCCTCAAGCACCTCTTCCACCCTCTCTGTCTTCAGCCACTCTGCAAGTCCGTCCAACATCTCCCTGGGTCTACCTGGTGCTCTCTTTCCCTCCAGCTTTCCTGTTGTGACCAGGTGCTCCAATTCCCCTTTCCTCATAAAATGGCCTATAAATATTGCCTGTCTTTTCTTAATCTTCCTTATGAATGATCTTCTTGTGTCTGCCTCCATCAAGACTGTCTCGTTTGTTTTCTTCGCTGTCCATGGAACTCTCAACATTCTTCCTAGAAACCACATCTCGGCTGCCTCAATCTTGTTCTGGCTTTGCTTGTTGACTGTCCACGCCTCACAACCGTACAACAATATTGGTTCTATATAACATTCAAGAACTCTCTTCCTGATGTTAATTGATAGGCATTTGTTGGTAAGAATGCTTTTCATCTTTTTGAATGCTGTTTTGGCTTGGCCGATTCTGCTGGCCATTTCTGTTGGCTGAGACATTAACATCAATTAAATGAATGTCTAGTCATCAATCAAGGGAAGGTTGTCAGTATGGCTTGACGTTCTTGTTGTGAAGACAAGGGAGGAGGAGAGAAGAAAAGCAGACGTGAACCCGGAACAACAAAGCACTGTCTGGGTGGACGCCCAGAAAAAGGAAACTTTCGACATTCCTGGGTGCAGCCATGGTAGATAGCAGGATTTTCTGTCAGATAAATAAATAAACTGCCACTTGGTTTATATCCCCCTCCCATATCTCTGTCTCTCTGTCTCTGTCTCTGTCTCTCTCTCTGTCTCTCTCTCTCTCTCTGTTACTCTCTCTCTCTCTTCCCCCTCTCTCTTTCTCTGCCTGTCTGTCTGCCTATCTCTCTCTTTCTCTTTCTCTGTGTATAGAATAGCAACGGCAAGTTTGAAAAATGGCTTCTAGCCAATAGCTTTTACCGTTGAAAAATAAAGCATCATTGTCATTGTCATTGTCATTGTCATTGTCTCTGTCTGTCTCTCTCTCTCTCTGTTTCTCTGTCTCTCTCTCATTGTCCCTGTCTGTGTCTCTGTCTCTCTCTGTCTCTCTCTCCCCTTCCCCTCTCTCTTTCTCTGCCTGTCTGTCTGTCTCTCTCTCTCTCTTTCTCTCTCTCTTCTTTCTTTCTCTCTCTCTCTCTCTGTCCTCTCTCTGTCTCTCTCTCTCTCTCTCTCTCTCTCTCTCTGTCTCTCTCTGTCTCTCTCTGTCTCTCTCTCTGTCTCTCTCTCTCTCTCTCTCTGTCTCTCTCTGTCTCTCTGTCTCTCCCTCTCTCTCTGTCTCTCTCTCCCTCCCTCCCTTCTTCCTTCTGTTTGTAATTCTTCCATCCCCACCCCCACCCCCACCCTTTCTTTCCTTGAAAAAGATGAAAGACCAAACACACTGAACCTTTCATTTCTTCTCTCTGTTTACTTTCCCTCCGCTCTTTCTCCCTCCATACTCTCTCCCTCTCTCCCTCTCCCCCTCTCTCTCATCTCCACCCACCCACCCTCTCTCTCTCTCCCTCCTTCTCTCCTAATTGAATTCTCTCCAGAGTGTCAAGATGGTTGCCAAAAGGCAAGACAGCCCAGCAGGCAGTGACAGCAGACATACAGTCAGACCCACACTCACTGCCAGCACAGCAGCAGACAGAAAGCAGGAACATTCACAACTAAGATAACGACACACTCTGACACACAGCAAGACTGCTCTGACCTCTGTTAACCTTTTGACTTCCGCACCCTATCCACCAACTTCAGAAACTTAACCCTTTGACTCCCTCACCCTGTGTGTGTGTGTGTGTGTTTTTGTGAGTGTGAGTGTGTGTGTGTGTGTGATGTGTGTTAGTGTTTTAATGAAAACAGCTGTATCTTATCTATGGCCATGGCTTTCATCTTCACATCTCACTTCTTCCTTCACACCACGCTGACTGCGTGTGCTCCTCTCCACAATGCAACAACATTCTCTACCATGCTGTACCTACCCCCCCCCCCCCATCCCTCTCCGCCACCATCACCACCCCTCGCTGTCTGCCTATCTGTCTGTCTGTCTGTCTGTCTCTGTCTCTCTCTGTCTCTCCTCTCTCTCTCTGTCTCTGTCTGTCTCTCTTTCTTTCTCTCTCTTTCTCTCTCTCTCTCTGTGTCTCTGTCTGTCTCTCTGTCTCTCTCTCTTTCTCTCTCTTTCTCTGTCTCTGTCTGTCTGTCTCTCTTTCTCTCTGTCTGTCTGTCTCTCTCTCTCTCTCTCTGTCTCTCTCTTTCTCTCTGTCTGTCTGTCTGTCCCTCTCTCTCTCCTCTCTCTCTCTCTCCCACTCTGACTAATTCTCTTTCTGTCTGTTTCATTCTCTCTCTGTCTCTCTCTCTCTCTGTCTCTCTATTTCTCTCTCTCTCTCTGTCTCTCTCTGTCTCTCTCTCTCTATTTCTCTCTCTCTCTGTCTCTCTCTCTCTCTATTTCTCTCTCTCTCTCTCTCTCTCTCTCTCTCTGCGTACAAACATACACACACACGCACAGGTAAGGTATGTAGATGACTGTAAGGTATGTAGGTGACTGTAAGGTATGTAGGTGACTGTAAGGTATGTAGGTGACAGGTAAGGTATGTAGATGACAGTAAGGCATGTGGGTGACAGGTAAGGTATGTAGATGACAGGTAAGGTATGTAGGTGACTGTAAGGAATGTAGATGACAGGTAAGGTATGTAGGTGACAGGTAAGGTATGTAGATGACAGGTAAGGTATGTAGGTGACTGTAAGGTATGTAGATGACAGGTAAGGTATGTAGGTGACTGTAAGGAATGTAGATGACAGGTAAGGTATGTAGATGACAGGTAAGGTATGTAGGTGACTGTAAGGTATGTAGATGACAGGTAAGGTATGTAGGTGACTGTAAGGTATGTAGATGACTGTAAGGTATGTAGGTGACAGGTAAGGTATGTAGGTGACTGTAAGGTATGTAGGTGACTGTAAGGTATGTAGATGACTGTAAGGTATGTAGATAACTGTAAGGTATGTAGGTGACTGTAAGGTATGTAGATGACAGGTAAGGTATGTAGATGACTGTAAGGTATGTAGATGACTGTAAGGTTTGTAGATGACTGTAAGGTATGTAGATGACAGGTAAGGTATGTAGATGACAGGTAAGGTATGTAGGTGACTGTAAGGTATGTAGATGACTGTAAGGTATGTAGATGACAGGTAAGGTATGTAGATGACTGTAAGGTATGTAGTGACTGTAAGGTATGTAGATGACAGGTAAGGTATGTAGATGACTGTAAGGTATGTAGATGACAGGTAAGGTATGTAGATAACTGTAAGGTATGTAGATGGCTGTAAGGTATGTAGATACTGTAAGGTATGTAGATGACAGGTAAGGTATGTAGATGACAGGTAAGGTATGTAGATGACTGTAAGGTATGTAGGTGACTGTAAGGTATGTAGATGACTGTAAGGTATGTAGGTGACAGGTAAGGTATGTAGATGACTGTAAGGTATGTAGATGACTGTAAGGTATGTAGATAACTGTAAGGTATGTAGAGGCTCAATGTGGCTTTAGGCCAGGGAGAAGCACTGTGGACATGATCTTTGCTATGAGACAAATTCAAGAAAAGTGCATAGAACAGAATAGGCCCCTTTACTCAGTCTTTGTTGACCTTACCAAGGCTTTCGACACGGTCAACAGAGAAGCCCTGTGGACTGTCCTAGAACGGATTGGCTGCCCTCCCAAATTCCTAAAGATCATCCAGCTCTTCCACACAGGCATGAGTGGGCAAGTTCTTGCATGTGGCAACATGACTGACGAATTCGAAATTACAAATGGCGTCAAACAAGGCTGTGTCCTGGCACCAATCCTCTTCAATATCTTCTTCACCGCCATGCTTTCCCACGCCTGCAAGGATCTTGACAAGGGAATATACCTAAAGTACCGCCTGGATGGCTCCCTTTTTGATCTACGTCGCCTGCAAGCCAAGACAAAAACCAGCACAGAACTCCTTCAGGAGGCGCTCTTCGCCGATGACTGCTCCTTGAATGCTCACTCTGAAGCGGACCTGCAAACAATGCTCAATCACTTCGCAGAAGCCTCAAAGCTCTTTGGACTTACAATAAGCATCGGGAAAACTGAAGTTCTTCACCAGCCTGCCCCACAAACTAACCCACTGTCTCCAAACATCACCATCGATGGCAACAGTCTGAAGAACACCAAGAACTTTAAATACCTTGGAAGTATCATCTCTGCAGACGGCTCCATCGATCAGGAAATTGATTCACGAATCAGCAAAGCCAGCCAGGCTCTCGGTAGACTGAAAAACAAGGTACTAAACCAGCACAATGTCCGGCTGTCAACAAAAATCAAAGTGTACAATGCCGTTGTGCTCTCCTCCATCCTCTACGGTTCGGAGACTTGGACACTCTACAGGAAGCACATCAACAAATTAGAGCAGTTCCACCAAAGGGCTCTCCGCAGCATACTTGGCATCCGGTGGCAAGACCGCATCACCAACATTGAGGTCCTCAACCGATCAAGCTCACAAAGCATAGAAAGCCTGCTTGTCAAAGCCCAACTGAGATGGGTCGGCCATGTCATCCGCATGGAAGACCACCGAATGCCCAAACAACTGCTGTACGGCGAACTCACAAGTGGCAAAAGAAATCTCGGGAGGCCAAAAAAGCGTTTCAAGGACACGATAAAGGCAAACCTCCAGTTTGCACAGGTTACCCCCAAAGAACTCGAAAGAACTGCCACCGAAAGGAACGCCTGGCGCAGGGCCGTCCATCTTGCCAGCAGAAACAGCGATATCAACTACAGGGAGAAGCTGACTATCAGAA
>JAPXFY010000022.1:1200221-1205221 GCA_030674185.1 Monoplex corrugatus | reverse complement strand
AGACTGACCATGGAGATGTCTGGTGTGGCTGTCTCTGTTTGTCCGCCCTGCTTGACGTGATTCCATCAGAGTGACCGTGGAGATGTCTGGTGTGGCTGTCTCTGTCCGCCCTGCTTGACGTGATTCCATCAGACTGACCGTGGAGATGTCTGGTGTGGCTGTCTCTGTTTGTCCGCCCTGCTTGACGTGATTCCATCAGACTGACCGTGGAGATGTCTGGTGTGGCTGTCTCTGTTTGTCCGCCCTGCTTGACGTGATTCCATCAGAGTGACCATGGAGATGTCTGGTGTGGCTGTCTCTGTTTGTCCACCCTGCTTGACGTGATTCCATCAGAGTGACCATGGAGATGTCTGGTGTGGCTGTCTCTGTTTGTCCACCCTGCTTGACGTGATTCCATCAGAGTGACCATGGAGATGTCTGGTGTGGCTGTCTCTGTCCGCCCTGCTTGACGTGATTCCATCAGAGTGACCATGGAGATGTCTGGTGTGGCTGTCTCTGTCCGCCCTGCTTGACGTGATTCCATCAGAGTGACAGTGGAGATGTCTGGTGTGGCTGTCTGTGTTTGTCCGCCCTGCTTGACGTGATTCCATCAGACTGACCATGGAGATGTCTGGTGTGGCTGTCTCTGTCCGCCCTGCTTGACGTGATTCCATCAGAGTGACCGTGGAGATGTCTGGTGTGGCTGTCTCTGTCCGCCCTGCTTGACGTGATTCCATCAGAGTGACCATGGAGATGTCTAGTGTGGCTGTCTCTGTCCGCCCTGCTTGACGTGATTCCATCAGAGTGACCATGGAGATGTCTGGTGTGGCTGTCTCTGTCCGCCCTGCTTGACGTGATTCCATCAGAGTGACAGTGGAGATGTCTGGTGTGGCTGTCTGTGTTTGTCCGCCCTGCTTGACGTGATTCCATCAGACTGACCATGGAGATGTCTGGTGTGGCTGTCTCTGTCCGCCCTGCTTGACGTGATTCCATCAGAGTGACCGTGGAGATGTCTGGTGTGGCTGTCTCTGTCCGCCCTGCTTGACGTGATTCCATCAGAGTGACCATGGAGATGTCTGGTGTGGCTGTCTCTGTTTCCATAGGGCTTGTTGCTGTTAACCCTTTCACTCCCGCACACTATCCATCAACTGCAAAAACTTAACTCTTTGACTCCCTCACCCTGTCCACCAGCAGGAAGCTGGTAGATAAGGTGAAGGAACCAGTTTTAGTTTTTGCTTTGCTAGCATAAATGACAATGCAGAATGCTAGTGTACAGGGTGAGGAAGTCAAAGGGTTAAATTTTTGCTTTGCTAGCATAATTGACAATAGAGGATGCTTGTGGCTAGGGTGAGGGAGTCGAAGGGTTAAGTTTTTGCTTTGCCAGCATAGTTGAAAATGCAGGATGATAGTGGGTAGGGTGAGGGAGTCAAAGGGTTAAATTTTTGCTTTGCTAGAATGGTTGACAATTCAGGATGCTGGTGGTCAGGGTGAGAGAGTCAAAGGGTTAAGTTTTTGCTTTGCTATATGGTTGACAATGCAGAATGCTAGTGGATAGGGTGAGGGAGTCAAAGGGTTAAGTTTTTGCTTTGCTGGAATGGTTGACAATGCAGAATGCTATTGGATGGGGTGAGGGAGTCAAAGGGTTAAATTTTTGCTTTGCTAGCATGGTTGACAGCGCAGGATACTAGCGGATAGGGTGAGGGAGTCAAAGGGTTAAGTGTTTACTTTGCTAGCATGGTTGACAGCGCAGGATACTAGTGGACAGGGTGAGGGAGTCAAAGGGTTAAATTTTTGCTTTGCTAGCATAGTTGACAATGGAGGATGCTAGTGGATAGGGTGAGGGAGTCAAAGGGTTAAGTTTTTGCTTTGCCAGCATAGTTGACAATGCAGGATGCTAGTGGCTAGGGTGAGGGAGTCAAAGGGTTAGGTTTTTGCTTTGCCAGCATAGTTGACAATGCAGGATGCTAGTGGCTAGGGTGAGGGAGTCAAAGGGTTAAGTTTTTGCTTTGCTAGAATGGTTGACAATGCAGGATGCTAGTGGCTAGGGTGAGGGAGTCAAAGGGTTAAGTTTTTGCTTTGCCAGCATAATTGACAATGCAGAATGCTATTGGATAGTGTGAGGGAGTCAAAGGGTTAAATTTTTGCTTTGCTAGCATAGTTGACTGTGCAGGATGCTAGTGAATAGGGTGAGGGAGTCAAAGGGTTAAGTTTTTACTTTTCTAGCATGGTTGACAATGCAGGATGCTATTGGACAGGATGAGGGAGTGAAAGGGTTAAATTTTTGCTTTGCCAGCATAGTTGACAGTGCAGGATGCTAGTGGACAGGTGTATGTGTGTGTGTTGCTGTTGTCGTTGTAGTGTGTGTGTGTGTGTGTGTTGTGTGTGTGTGTGTGTGTGTATGTTGCTGTTGTCGTTGTGTGTTGTGTGTGTGTGTGTGTGTGTGTGTGTGTAGTGTGTGTGTGTGTGTGTGTGTGTGTGTGTGTGTGTGTGTGTGTGTGTGTGTGTGTGTGTGTGTGTGATTCTATATGCCCAATGACTGTGGTGACATTTAACTAGGGGGGGGGGGGGGGTTAATGTTTCACTGTGGCATTATCAATGTGATGTGTGTGTGTCATTCTATATGCCCAATGACTGTGGTGACATTTAACTAGGGGGGGTGGGGTTAATGTTTCACTGCAACCATGTTCCATATTTTGTCTCCGTCTCTGTCTGTCTATCTGTCTCTCTCTCTCTCTCTCTCTCTCTCTCTCTCTCCTCTCTTTTCTCTCTCCTCTCTCTCTCTCTCTCTCTCTCTTCTTTCTCTCTGTGTCTCTCAGTGTGTGTGTGTGTTCTCCTCTCTCTCTCTCTCTCTCTCTCTCTTTGTCTCTCTCTCTCTCTCTCTCTCTCTTTGTCTGTCTGTCTCTATGTCTCTCTCTGTCTCTCTATCTCTGTCTCTCTCTGTCTCTCTGTGTGCGCACGTGCGTGCGTGTGTATGTGTGTACGTGTGTGTGTGTGTGTGTGTATGTGTTTATTTGTGTCTGTATGTGTGGGGTGTTAGTCTGTCTGTCTGTCTGTCTGTCTGCTTGTCTGTCTGTCTGTCTGTCTGTCTGTCTGTGACGATACTCACATGACGAAGTCCAATGTTATCATATTGTAATGCTCTACCAAAGAAATAAGAGGGAAGCAGGGAGAATTTTTATGATATTAATCAAACAACACAACTCTTGAGAGTCACGTAGGAATTATCTCCCATATTGCAGAACTTCTCAAATCCAACACAGTTTGCGCTACCCATTCAGCTAGCATAGAATGCTCTACGTGTTGAGTTTGCAGCTGTGGTTTTGCTTGACAAATAGTATTTCACTTTCAGTCTAAGTTTGCTTGACAAATAGTTTCACTTTCAGTCTAAGTTTGCTTGACAAATAGTTTCACTTTCAGTCTAAGTTTGCTTGACAAATAGTTTCACTTTCAGTCTAAGTTTGCTTGACAAATAGTTTCACTTTCAGTCTAAGTTTGCTTGACAAATAGTTTCACTTTCAGTCTAACTTTGCTTGACAAATAGTTTCACTTTCAGTCTAAGTTTGCTTGACAAATAGTTTCACTTTCAGTCTAAGTTTGCTTGACAAATAGTTTCACTTTCAGTCTAAGTTTGCTTGACAAATAGTTTCACTTTCAGTCTAACTTTGCTTGACAAATAGTTTCACTTTCAGTCTAAGTTTGCTTGACAAATAGTTTCACTTTCAGTCTAACTTTGCTTGACAAATAGTTTCACTTTCAGTCTAAGTTTGCTTGACAAATAGTTTCACTTTCAGTCTAACTTTGCTTGACAAATAGTTTCACTTTCAGTCTAAGTTTGCTTGACAAATAGTTTCACTTTCAGTCTAACTTTGCTTGACAAATAGTTTCACTATCAAAGTTTGCTTGACAAATAGTTTCACTTTCAGTCTAACTTTGCTTGACAAATAGTTTCACTTTCAGTCTAAGTTTGCTTGACAAATAGTTTCACTTTCAGTCTAACTTTGCTTGACAAATAGTTTCACTTTCAGTCTAAGTTTGCTTGACAAATAGTTTCACTTTCAGTCTAACTTTGCTTGACAAATAGTTTCACTTTCAGTCTTAGTTTGCTTGACAAATAGTTTCACTTTCAGTCTAACTTTGCTTGACAAATAGTTTCACTTTCAGTCTTAGTTTGCTTGACAAATAGTTTCACTTTCAGTCTAATTTGCTTGACAAATAGTTTCACTTTCAGTCTAACTTTGCTTGACAAATAGTTTCACTTTCAGTCTAACTTTGCTTGACAAATAGTTTCACTTTCAGTCTAATTTGCTTGACAAATAGTTTCACTTTCAGTCTAACTTTGCTTGACAAATAGTTTCACTTTCAGTCTAATTTGCTTGACAAATAGTTTCACTTTCAGTCTAAGTTTGCTTGACAAAATGTTTCACTTTCAGTCTAACTTTGCTTGACAAATAGTTTCACTTTCAGTCTTAAGTTTGCTTGACAAATAGTTTCACTTTCAGTCTAACTTTGCTTGACAAATAGTTTCACTTTCAGTCAACTTTGCTTGACAAATAGTTTCACTTTCAGTCTAACTTTGCTTGACAAATAGTTTCACTTTCAGTCTAATTTGCTTGACAAATAGTTTCACTTTATCTAGTTCTACAATTTGCTTGACAAATAGTTTCACTTTCAGTCTAATTTGCTTGACAAATAGTTTCACTTTCAGTCTATAGTTTGCTTGACAAATGTTTCACTTTCAGTCTAATTTGCTTGCAAATAGTTTCACTTTCAGTCTAAGTTTGCTTGACAAATATACTTTCATCGTCTAAGTTTGCTTGACAAATGTTTACTTTCAGTCTAAGTTTGCTTGACAATAGTTTCTTTCAGTCTAATTTGCTTGACAAATAGTTTCACTTTCAGTCTAAGTTTGCTTGACAAATAGTTTCACTTTCAGTCTAAGTTTGCTTGACAAATAGTTTCACTTTCAGTCTAAGTTTGCTTGACAAATAGTTTTCACTTTCAGTCTAAGTTTGCTTGACAAA
>JAPXFY010000022.1:1190221-1195221 GCA_030674185.1 Monoplex corrugatus | reverse complement strand
TGACTGACTGACTGACAAGCAGCACAGAGGAGATACAGAGAGACACACAAAGAGACGAACACACCGACAGACAGGGAGACAGACAGACAGACAGAGCAGGAGATAGACAGACAGACAGAGAGGGGCAAATAATAAAAGATAAACACAAAAATTAAGAGACAAACAGAGAGAGAAATATCGTGACAAAGAGACACACGAGAGAGAGAAATATCGTGACAAAGAGACAGAGAGAGAAATATCGTGACAAAGAGAACAGGGGACAGAAATATCGTGACAAAGAGACACAGACAGAGAGAAATATCGTGACAAAGAGACACAGAGAGAGAGAGAGAAATATCGTGACAAAGAGACAACAGAGAGAGAGAGAAATATCGTGACAAAGAGACACAGAGAGAGAAATATCGTGACAAAGAGCACACAGAGAGAAATATCGTGACAAAGAGACACAGAAGAGAGAAGAAATATCGTGACAAAGAGACACACACAGAGAGAGAGAAATATCGTGACAAAGAGACACAAGAGAGAGAGAAATATCGTGACAAAGAGAACACAGAAGAGAGAGAGAAATATCGTGACAAAGAGACACAGAGAGAGAAATATCGTGACAAAGAGAACACAGAGAGAAATATCGTAACAAAGAGACACAGAGAGAGAGAGAAATATCGTGACAAAGAGACACACAAGAGAGAAATATCGTGACAAAGAGACACACAAGAAGAGAAATATCGTGACAAAGAGACACATAAGAGAGAAATATCGTGACAAAGAGACACACAAGAGAGAGAAATATCGGACAAAGAGACAGAGAGAGAGAGAGAAATATCGTGACAAAGAGACACACACAAGAGACAGAAATATCGTGACAAAGAGACACAGAAGAAAAGAAATATCGTGACAAAGAGACACAACAGAGAGAAATATCGTGACAAAGAGACACACAAGAGAGAAATATCGTGACAAAGAGACACACACAGAGAGAAATATCGTGACAAAGAGACACACACAGAGAGAAATATCGTGACAAAGAGACACACACAGAGAAATATCGTGACAAAGAGACACCACAAGAGAAATATCGTGACAAAGAGACACACAGAGAGAGAAATATCGTGACAAAGAGACACACACAGAGAGAAATATCGTGACAAAGAGACACACACAGAGAGAAATATCGTGACAAAGAGACACACACAGAGAGAAATATCGTGACAAAGAGACAACAGAGAGAGAAATATCGTGACAAAGAGACACAGAGAGAGAAATAAACGTGACAAAGAGACCACACAGAGAGAGAAATATCGTGACAAAGAGACACACACAGAGGAGAAATATCGTGACAAAGAGACACACAAAAAGAGAAGAGAGAAAACGGACAAAGAGACACACAGAGGACAGAAATATCGTGACAAAGAGACACACAGAGAGAAATTCGTGACAAAGAACAGAGAGAGAAAATCTGACAAAAGACACAGAGAGAGAGAGAAATATCGTGACAAAGAACAAGAGAGAGGAAATATCGTGACAAAAGAACAAAGAAATATCGTGACAAAGAGCACAGAGAGAAAATACGTACAAAGAGACAACAGAGAGAAATATCGTGACAAAGAGACACACAGAGAGAAATATCGTACAAAGAGACACACAGAGAGAAATATCGTGACAAAGAGACACACACAGAAAAGGAAAAACACAAGAAGAAACAGAGAGACAATATCGTGACAAAAGACCACAGAGAAATCGTGACAAGAGCACCAGAGAGAAATATCGACAAAGACACACAGAGAGAATATCGTGACAAAGAGACACAAGAGAGAGAATATCGTGACAAAGAGACACACAAGAGACGAAATATCGTGACAAAGAGACACAGAGAGAAATATCGTGACAAAGAGACAAGAGAAGAAATATCGTGACAAAGAGACACACAGAGAGAAATATCGTGACAAAGAGACCACAAACAGAAGAGAGAAAATATCGTGACAAAGAGACACACAGAGAAATATCGTGACAAAGAGACAACAGAGAGAAATGTCGGACAAAGAGAACACAAAAACAAGAGAGAAATATCGTGACAAAGAGACACACAGAACAGAAATATGTGACAAAGAGACACAGAGAGAGAAATATCGTGACAAAGACAAAGCAGAGAAGGAAATATCGTGACAAGAGACACACACAGAGAGAGAAATATCGTGACAAAGAGACACAAAGAAGAAATATCGTGACAAGAGACACACAGAGAGAAATATCGTGACAAAGAGACACACAGAGAGAAATATGTGACAAAGAGACACACAGAGAAATATCGTGACAAGAGACACACACAGAGAAATATCGTGACAAAAGACACAGAGAAGAAATATCGTGACAAAGAGACACACAGAGAGAAATATCGTGACAAAGAGACACAGACAGAGAGAAATATCGTGACAAAGAGACAAAAGAAGACAAATATCGTGACAAGAGAACAAGAGAAATATCGTGACAAAGAGACAGAGAGAGAAATATCGTGACAAAGAGAACAAGAGAAAATATCGTGACAAAGAACACAAAGAGAGAAATATCGTGACAAAGAGACAAAGAGAGAAATATCGTGACAAAGAGACAAACAGAGAGAGAAATATGTGACAAAGAGACACCAAGAGAAATATCGTGACAAAGAACACACAGAGAAAAATATCGTGACAAAGAGACACACAGAGAGAAATATCGTGACAAAGAGACACACAGAGAGAAATATCGTGACAAAGAGACACACAGAGAAATATCGTGACAAAGAACACACAGAGAAATATCGTGACAAAGAACACACAAGAGAAATATCGTGACAAAGGACACACAAGAGAAATATCGTGACAAAGAGACACACAGAGAGAGAAATATCGTGACAAAGAGACAAGAGAGAAATATCGTGACAAAGAGACAAGAGAGAAATATCGTGACAAAGAGACAAAGAGAGAAATATGTGACAAAGAGACACAAAGAGAAATATCGTGACAAAGAGACACAGAGAGAATACGTGACAAGAGACACAGAGAGAAATATCGTGACAAAGAGACACACAGAGAGAGAAATATCGTGACAAAGAGACACAAGAGAGAAATATCGTGACAAAGAGACACACAAGAGAGAAATATCGTGACAAAGAGACACAAGAGAGAAATATCGTGACAAAACACAAGAGAGAAATATCGTGACAAAGAGACACAAGAGAGGAAATATCGTGACAAAAGAAGAGAGAAATATCGTGCAAAGAGACACACAAGAGAGAAATATCGTGACAAAGAGAAAACCAGAGAGAAATATCGTGACAAAGAGACACAGACGAGAGAGAAATATCGTGACAAAGAGACACAAGAGAGAAATATGTGACAAAGAGAACAGAGAGAGAAAATCGTGACAAAGAGACACAGAGAGAAAATCGTGACAAAGAGACACACAAGGAGAAATATCGTGACAAAAGACACAAGAGGAAATATCGTACAAGAGACACAAGAGAGAGAATATCGTGACAAAGAGACACACAGGAAAATATCGTGACAAAGAAACAAGAGAGAGAATTCGTGACAAACACAAGAGAAATATCGTGACAAAGAACACAGAGAGAAAATATCGTGACAAAGAACAGAGAGAAGAAATATCGTGACAAAGAGACACAGAGAGAAATATCGTGACAAAGGACACAGAGAGAAATATCGTGACAAAGAGACAAGAGAGAAATATCGTGACAAAGGACACAAGAGAGAATATCGTGACAAAGAGACACACAGAGAGAAATATCGTGACAAAGAGACAAGAGAGAAATACGTGACAAAGAGACACAAGAGAGAAATATCGTGCAAAAGACACACAGAGAGAAATATCGTGACAAGAGACAAAAGGAGAAATATCGTGACAAGAGACACAGAGAGAGAAATATGTGACAAAGAAAAGAGAGAAATTCGTGAAAAGAGACACAAGAGAAATATCGTGACAAGAACAGAGAGAATATCGGAAAAGGCAACAGAGAGAAATATCGTGACAAAAGACACACAGAAGAAAATCGTGACAAAGAGACAACAGAGAGAAATATCGTGACAAGAGAACAAGAGAAATATCGTGACAAAAGACACACAAGAGAAATCGTGCAAAGGACACAAAGAGAATTCGTGACAAAGAGACACAAGAAGAAATATCGTGACAAAGAACACAAGAAGAAATATCGTGACAAGAGACCAAGAGAGAAATATCGTGACAAGAGACAGAGAGAAATATCTGACAAAGGAAGAGAGAAAACGGACAAAGGACACACGAATATGTGACAAGAACAAGAGAATCGTGACAAAGGACACAGGAAATATTGGGGGGGGGGGGGGGGGGGGGGGGGGGGGGGGGGGGGGGGGGGGGGGGGGGGGGGGGGGGGGGGGGGGGGGGGGGGGGGGGGGGGGGGGGGGGGGGGGGGGGGGGGAAAAAAAAAAAAAAAAAAAAAAAAAAAAAAAAAAAAAAAAAAAAAAAAAAAAAAAAAAAAAAAAAAAAAAAAAAAAAAAAAAAAAAAAAAAAAAAAAAAAAAAAAAAAAAAAAAAAAAAAAAAAAAAAAAAAAAAAAAAAAAAAAAAAAAAAAAAAAAAAAAAAAAAAAAAAAAAAAAAAAAAAAAAAAAAAAAAAAAAAAAAAAAAAAAAAAAAAAAAAAAAAAAAAAAAAAAAAAAAAAAAAAAAAAAAAAAAAAAAAAAAAAAAAAAAAAAAAAAAAAAAAAAAAAAAAAAAAAAAAAAAAAAAAAAAAAAAAAAAAAAAAAAAAAAAAAAAAAAAAAAAAAAAAAAAAAAAATCGTGGAGACACACAGAGACAGAAATATCGTGACAAAGAGACACACAGAGAGAGAAATATCGTGACAAAGAGACACACAGAGAGAGAAATATCGTGACAAAGAGACACACAGGAGAGAAAATATCGTGACAAAGAGACAACAGAGAAGAAATATCGTGACAAAGAGCACACACAGAGAGAAATATCGTGACAAAGAG
>JAPXFY010000022.1:1167721-1185221 GCA_030674185.1 Monoplex corrugatus | reverse complement strand
GTTAAAAAAAATATAGGAAGTAGTAATTCCAAAAAGTCAAATTTCTCATCTCCCCCACTGTAGCTGCTACCTTAATGTTTTTCTCCAAAAATTGTGTATTTCTGTTCTTTGTTGTGTTTTGTGTGCGCTTGAACAAGGCCAGTTGCCCGAAAATGAACGCCTGTCTGGTTGTGTTATTTTGGATAATTATGTCTTCTAACATTATTTTGTGTTTTTCTGATTCCTAATGACTTGAATGGGGGTGGTCACTTTAGTCTGGATTTCATGTTTCGATCTGTTGTAATTATTAATTAACTGTGTTTATGTTGCGTTGATGTACATGTACTGCTGTATGTATCTGACTGTTTACTACGTTCATGTATTTAGATGGCAATCCTTCTACCCCCCCCCCCAATCCCCATCCCCAAGTTTTCTACACACACACACACACACACACACACACACACACACACACACACACAATACAGACAGACATACATACACACACACACAACACACACATACATACACACACACGCGCACACACCATGTACACACACACACACGCACGCACACACACACGTACACACACACACACACACGCACACACACACACACACACACGCACACACACACACGCACGCACACACACACGCACGCACACACACACAGGTATACACACACACACACACACACAGGTACACACACACACACACACACACACACAGGTACACACACAGGTACACACACACACACACACACACACACACACACACACACACACACACACACTAAAAGAAGCTTGCAACTTGCTCGAATCAGCCTCATGGACTCGATTTCATGAACATTCAGATGAACAGTTTGTGTCACAACAAATGATAAAACTTACCGTTCAAAATGTATGTAAAAAATTGCAGTATTCTTCCATGTATCATTTGAGATCGATTGTTGCTGTTTGTTTTCGTATTCAGCTAAACGCATTGAAAACAAAATATTGTAAAAATGTCAAGTGTATTTGCGGCGAACAGTTCACACTGTTTCACTGTTTATTCTACTGCAAAATGCTACGTTCTTTTTTACCGAAAATGTTTACTCAAGAAAAGTATTCTGAAAATCATTTCCAGAAAATTACATCAGATCAAACGTTGTTAGTTAGAATTTCAGAATCATTAGTTCACAGTCCTGTTAATGCATTACTTTAACTTTATTCGGTTTGTGTTTTAGTGTTACAATTTCCCTTCACGTTGTTGAAGTTAATTGTTAGTGTTAAGTTCTCGTTCCATTTTACTGTTCCCCCACCTGCTAATGTCTTTTTCCTCTGTCTTCCCTCTGCCCAAATCCAACCCGTCCAACTATCGTTCTACATTTTATTTTGTTCAGGTTTTTTTTTTTTTTTTTTTTTTTAAATTTCCCCTTCCCCTCCTCCCCCGTCTAATATCACTTATAGTGAAAAGACGTTAAATTAAAGAACGAACACACACACACACACACACACACACACACACACACACACACACACACACACACACACACACACACACGCACACACTTTTTTTCACTGTAAACTGCAAGCAGCAGCCTTGGACATGAACTGCTGACGTTATTTAAACGGAATTCTTGTCACGTGATTATTGATTATCATCTTCATCACTGTGTGACTGACTCTTCCACATGTGATAATTATTTTGGACTCAGGTCTGTAATGTTGCTGTAATTGTGTAATATCATTGTCCTTGTCATTATCATTATCACTGTCGTCGACGTCTTTATCATCATCATCATCATCATCATCATCATAGTGATCGTTGTCGTCATCATCATCACCACCATTATTATCGTCGTCATCATCGTTATCATCATCTTCGTCGTCGTCGTCGTCGTCTTTGTCATCATCATCATCCTGTGTTACTGACCAACTTTATCATCACTGACTACTCAAACTACCAAATATGGATGCCTACAGTTTCAGGGTCCAACATGACTTGTAACGTGTACAGATCAGATTGGATCTTGACACTGGGATGGCTGGCTGGACTTGTACTGTGTGTACTGTGTGTATTGCTCAATGAATGAAGTCAGTTCCTCAAACAGCTACAGTGTGTAAGGGTGCAGTGTTGGTGTTTGTCCCTGGACTACAAGGAAGGAACAAGTGCATCACTTAAGTCTGTGCTGTATCCTTTTTGGGCCCTCACTGATCCCCCTTCCTGCCCTGACTCTGATTCACCCCGTCAGTCGTCCTGTTGTGGCCACAATGTATGGTGTACCTTGCGTCACAGGCTGATCCGATTACACAGTCTGCCGTCCCCTGTGTCACGTGACCCCATTACAAAGTATGGCGTCCCTTGTGTCACCAGATGACCCGATTACAAAGTATGGCGTCCCTTGTGTGTTTGCCTAACCCGATTACAAAATATAATGTCCCTTGTGTCACTGTATGACTGGATTACAATGTAGTGTCCCTTGTGTCATTTGCTCATCCGATTACAAGGTTATGGTGCCCCCTTGTGTGACCTTGACCCAGTTACAAAGTATGGTGTCCTTTGTGTCATGTGATGATCCCATTACAAAGTATGGTGTCCTTTGTGTCATAGGATGATATGATTACAAAGTATGGTGTCCTTTGTGTCATGTGATGATCCCATTACAAAGTATGGTGTCCTTTGTGTCATAGGATGATATGATTACAAAGTATGGTGTCCTTTGTGTCATATGATGATCCCATTACAAAGTATGGTGTCCTTTGTGTCATAGGATGATATGATTACAAAGTATGGTGTCCTTTGTGTCATATGATGATCCCATTACAAAGTATGGTGTCCTTTGTGTCATAGGATGATCCCATTACAAAGTATGTTCTTTGTGTCATATGATGATCCCATTACAAAGTATGTTGTCCTTTGTGTCATAGGATGATCCCATTACAAAGTATGGTGTCCTTTGTGTCATAGGATAATCCCATTACAAAGTATGTTGTCCTTTGTGTCATAGGGTGATCCCATTACAAAGTATGGTGTTCTTTGTGTCATAGGGTGATCCCATTACAAAGTATGGTGTTCTTTGTGTCATATGATGATCCCATTACAAAGTATGGTGTCCTTTGTGTCATATGATGATCCCATTACAAAGTGTGTTCTTTGTGTCATATGATGATCCCATTACAAAGTATGTTGTCCTTTGTGTCATAGGATGATCCCATTACAAAGTATGGTGTCCTTTGTGTCATAGGGTGATCCCATTACAAAGTATGTTCTTTGTGTCATATGATGATCCCATTACAAAGTATGATGTCCTTTGTGTCATAGGATAATCCCATTACAAAGTATGTTCTTTGTGTCATAGGATAATCCCATTACAAAGTATGTTCTTTGTGTCATAGGGTGATCCCATTACAAAGTATGGTGTCCTTTGTGTCATAGGGTGATCCCATTACAAAGTATGATGTCCTTTGTGTCATAGGGTGATCCCATTACAAAGTATGGTGTCCTTTGTGTCATATGATGATCCCATTACAAAGTATGGTGTCCTTTGTGTCATAGGGTGATCCCATTACAAAGTATGTTGTCCTTTGTGTCATATGATGATCCCATTACAAAGTATGATGTCCTTTGTGTCATATGATGATAATAATAATAATAATTACAATATTTATATAGCGCAAAATCTTGATAAAATCAAATCTAAGCGCTGAAGCAGACACACACGCAGGCACGCACGCTCGCACACACACGCACGCACACATACAGACACACACACACACACACACACACACACACACACACACACACACACACACACACACATGCATGGCTATAAATGGGGAGAAAGAATAAAAGCAATAAAAGCAAGAATAAAAGCAATGGAAAATTATAGAGAGCATAGCATACAATTATATATTATAACCATGTGATTCCCTCCGAGCGGAGACAGGCTGCAGAGGGGAGGGTTGAGTGAGGTTAGGATTTTATGCAGGAGAGAAAAGGTGAGTTTTGAGAGCGGACTTGAAGGAGACAAAAGTAGGTTGCTGACGGACTGAGAGAGGAAGTTTGTTCCAGGAGAGTGGACCAGAAACAGAGAAGGCTCGTGGACCATAGGTATTGAGCTTAGTGCGTGGAAAGCGAAGAGTCAGAGGATCAGAGGCAGAGCGGAGGGTACGTGAGGGAACATAGATCTCAAGTAGGCTTGACAGGTAATCGGGGGCTGCGTTATTGAGGCTTTTGTAGCACATGGTGTCTAGTTTGTACTGTATGCGCTTTGATACAGGGAGCCAGTGAAGTTGTGCCAGGAGAGGAGATATGTGGTCAGCTTTTTTCTTTTTGAGTACAAGGCGTGCAGCATTGTTTTGAATGCGCTGTAGGATGTGAATGGTGGAGGCAGGAAGACCAGACAGGAGTGAATTGCAATAGTCAATGCGAGACATTATGAAGGAGAGAACGAGTTTTGCAGTTGTTTCGACAGAGAGATACTTCCTGATCAGCTTTATACGATGGAGATGATAGTAGCAGGATCTGGCAGTTTGAGAAACAAAGTTGTTCATGGAGAGGGTAGAGTCAATGTAGACACCAAGGTTTTTAGCTGAATCAGAAATTGGGACTGATGTGTTACATAGTGGGAGAGAAAGAGGAGGCAGCTGAGAAAGTTTCTGACGGGTGCCAATGTGTCATATGATGATCCCATTACAAAGTGTGGTGTCCTTTGTGTCATAGGATGATCCCATTACAAAGTATGTTGTCCTTTGTGTCATATGATGATCCCATTACAAAGTATGTTGTCCTTTGTGTCATAGGATGATCCCATTACAAAGTATGGTGTCCTTTGTGTCATAGGGTGATCCCATTACAAAGTATGATGTCCTTTGTGTCATAGGATAATCCCATTACAAAGTATGGTGTCCTTTGTGTCATAGGATAATCCCA
This sequence comes from Monoplex corrugatus, assembly GCA_030674185.1. Classification (NCBI taxonomy): domain Eukaryota; kingdom Metazoa; phylum Mollusca; class Gastropoda; order Littorinimorpha; family Ranellidae; genus Monoplex; species Monoplex corrugatus. The sequence continues at coordinate 1,180,329 of JAPXFY010000022.1, read as the reverse complement.
TTACAAAGTATGGTGTCCTTTGTGTCATAGGATGATCCCATTACAAAGTATGATGTCCTTTGTGTCATAGGATGATCCCATTACAAAGTATGGTGTTCTTTGTGTCATAGGGTGATCCCATTACAAAGTATGGTGTCCTTTGTGTCATAGGGTGATCCCATTACAAAGTATGGTGTCCTTTGTGTCATAGGATAATCCCATTACAAAGTATGGTGTCCTTTGTGTCATAGGATAATCCCATTACAAAGTATGGTGTCCTTTGTGTCATATGATGATCCCATTACAAAGTATTTCTTTGTGTCATATGATGATCCCATTACAAAGTATGATGTTCTTTGTGTCATAGGATAATCCCATTACAAAGTATGGTGTTCCTTTGTGTCATAGGATGATCCCATTACAAAGTATGGTGTCCTTTGTGTCATAGGATAATATGATTACAAAGTATGATGTTCTTTGTGTCATATGATGATCCCATTACAAAGTATGGTGTTCTTTGTGTCATAGGATAATCCCATTACAAAGTATGGTGTCCTTTGTGTCATAGGATAATCCCATTACAAAGTATGGTGTCCTTTGTGTCATATGATGATCCCATTACAAAGTATGGTGTCCTTTGTGTCATAGGATAATCCCATTACAAAGTATGGTGTCCTTTGTGTCATAGGATAATCTGATTACAAATTATACTGTCCTGTGTGACCTTGACCCAGTTACAAAGTATGGTGTCACTTGTGTCAGTAGCTGACCCAGTTACAAAGTATTGTGTCCTTTGTGTCAACATGTGACCTGACTAGAAAGTATGGTGTTCCTTGTGTCGCTGGATGGTCCGATTGGAAAGTACATGTATGGTTTCCTTTGTGTCAGTAACTGATCCAATTGTAAATATGGTGTCCTTTGTGTTAACATCTGACCTGATTACAAAGTACAGTGTCTTTTGTGTCACTAACTGACACGATTAGAAAGTATGGTGTTCTTCGTGTCGTTAGCTGACCCAGTTAGAAAGTATGGTGTTCTTCATGTCATTAGCTGACCCAGTTAGAATGTATGGTGTTCTTGGTGTCATTAGCTGACCCAGTTAGAAAGTGTGGTGCTCTTCGTGTCATTAGCTGACCCAGTTAGAAAGTATGGTGTTCTTGGTGTCATTAGCTGACCCAGTTAGAATGTATGGTGTTCTTGGTGTCTTTAGCTGACCCAATTAGAAAGTGTGGTGTTCTTCGTGTCATTAGCTGACCCAGTTAGAATGTATGGTGTTCTTGGTGTCATTAGCTGACCCAGTTAGAAAGTATGGTTTCTTGGTGTCATTAGCTGACCCAGTTAGAAAGTATGGTGTTCTTGGTGTCATTAGCTGACCCAGTTAGAATGTATGGTGTTCTTCGTGTCATTAGCTGACCCAGTTAGAAAGTATGGTGTTCTTGGTGTCATTAGCTGACCCAATTAGAAAGTATGGTGTTCTTCGTGTCATTAGCTGACCCAGTTAGAATGTATGGTGTTCTTCGTGTCATTAGCTGTCCCAGTTAGAATGTATGGTGTTCTTCGTGTCATTAGCTGTCCCAGTTAGAATGTATGGTGTTCTTCGTGTCATTAGCTGTCCCAGTTAGAATGTATGGTGTTCTTCGTGTCATTAGCTGTCCCAGTTAGAATGTATGGTGTTCATTGGTGTCATTAGCTGACCCAGTTAGAATTATGGTGTTGATGGTGTCATTAGCTGACCCAGTTAGAAAGTGTGGTGTTCTTGGTGTCATTAGCTGACCCAGTTAGAAAGTGTGGTGTTCTTGGTGTCATTAGCTGACCCAGTTAGAATGTATGGTGTTCATGGTGTCATTAGCTGACCCAGTTAGAAAGTGTGGTGTTCTTGGTGTCATTAGCTGACCCAGTTAGAAAGTATGGTGTTCTTTGTGTCGTTAGCTGTCCCAGTTAGAAAGTATGGTTTCTTTGTGTCATTAGCTGACCCAGTTAGAAAATATGGTGTTCTTGGTGTCATTAGCTGTCCCAGTTAGAATGTATGGTGTTGATGGTGTCATTAGCTGACCCAGTTAGAAAATATGGTGTTCTTGGTGTCATTAGCTGACCTAATTAGAAAGTATGGTGTTCTTCATGTCATTAGCTGACCCAATTAGAATGTATGGTGTTCTTCGTGTCATTAGTTGACCCAGTTAGAATGTATGGTGTTGATGGTGTCATTAGCTGACCCAGTTAGAAAGTATGGTGTTCTTGTGTCATTAGCTGTCCCAGTTAGAAAGTATGGTGTTCTTTGTGTCGTTAGCTGACCCAGTTAGAAAGTATGGTGTTCTTTGTGTCATTAGCTGTCCCAGTTAGAAAGTATGGTGTTCTTGGTGTTGTTAGCTGACCCAGTTAGAAAGTATGGTGTTCTTTGTGTCATTAGCTGACCTAATTAGAAAGTATGGTGTTCTTTGTGTCGTTAGCTGACCCAGTTAGAAAGTATGGTGTTCTTTGTGTCATTAGCTGACCTAATTAGAAAGTATGGTGTCCTTTGTGTCATTAGCTGACCCAGTTAGAAAGTATGGTGTTCTTTGTGTCATTAGCTGACCCAGTTAGAAAGTATGGTGTTCTTTGTGTCATTAGGCTGACCCAGTTAGAAAGTATGGTGTTCTTTGTGTCATTAGCTGACCCAGTTAGAATGTATGGTGTTCTTGGTGTCATTAGCTGACCCAGTTAGAAAGTATGGTGTTCTTTGTGTCATTAGCTGACCCAGTTAGAATGTATGGTGTTCTTGGTGTCGTTAGCTGACCTAATTAGAAAGTATGGTGTTCTTTGTGTCATTAGCTGACCCAGTTAGAATGTATGGTGTTCTTGGTGTCATTAGCTGACCCAGTTAGAAAGTATGGTGGCCCTTGTTTCTGTGGGTTACCTCATGTCTAAAACTAAAAAAAACACTGTAATCTGTTATTGACAAATGATGGGGATGATCATGACGACATGACAACGACCACAACAACAACAATAACAACAACAACAAAGGTAATGATAATGATGACAGCAGTTAATCAGTATGCCAATGACAGCTTGTTGATCAGTATGCCAATGACAAATAATGGGGATGATCATGACGACATGACAAAGACCACAACTACAACAACAATAACAACAACAACAACAACAACAAAGGTAATGATAATGATCAGTATGCCAATGACAGCTTGTTGATCAGTATGCCAATGACAAATAATGGGGATGATCATGACGACATGACAACGACCACAACTACAACAACAACAACAACAACAACAACAAAGGTAATGATAATGATCAGTATGCCAATGACAGCAGTTAATCAGTATGCCAATGACAGCTTGTTGATCAGTATGCCAATGACAAATGGTTGATCAGTAGACCAATGACAGATGTTTGATCAGTAGACCAATGACAGATGGTTGATCAGTATGTTAATGACAGATGGGTGATCAGTATGTTAATGACAGATGGGTGATCAGTATGTTAATGACAGATGGGTGATCAGTATGTTAATGACAGATGGGTGATCAGTATGTTAATGACAGATGGGTGATCAGTATGTTAATGACAGATGGGTGATCAGTATGTTAATGACAGATGGGTGATCAGTATGTTAATGACAGATGGGTGATCAGTATGTTAATGACAGATGGGTGATCAGTATGTTAATGACAGATGGGTGATCAGTATGTTAATGACAGCTGGTTGATCAGTACGTTAATGACAGATGGTTGATCAGTATATTAATGACAGCTGGTTGATCAGTTTATTAATGACAGCTGGGTGATCAGTATGCCAATGACAGCTGGTTGATCAGTACGTTAATGACAGCTGGTTGATCAGTATGTTAATGACAGCTGGGTGATCAGTATGTTAATGACAGCTGGTTGATCAGTATGTTAATGACAGCTGGGTGATCAGTATGTTAATGACAGCTGGTTGATCAGTATGTTAATGACAGCTGGTTGATCAGTATGTTAATGACAGATGGGTGATCAGTATGTTAATGACAGAAATCAAAATGGCAGTGTACTGATGGCAGATATCAAAATGGCAATTTACTGACATCAGATATCAAAATGGCAATTTACTGATGGCAGATATCAAAATGGCAATTTACTGATGGCAGATATCAAAATGGCAATTTTCTGATGGCAGATATCAAAATGGCAATTTACTGATGGCAGATATCAAAATGGCAATTTACTGATGGCAGATATCAAAATGGCAATTTACTGACATTAGATATGAAAATGGCAATTTACTGACATCCGATGGGTGATATACTCAAGACACCAGACAACTGACGGACAGTAAGTGCCCAATGATGTAACGGACAGCTGACGGACAGTAAGTGCCCAATGATGTAACGGACAGCTGACGGACAGTAAGTGCCCAATGATGGAACGGACAACTGACGGACAGTAAGTGCCCAATGATGTAACGGACAACTGACGGACAGTAAGTGCCCAATGATGTAACGGACAACTGACCGACAGGAAGTGCCCAATGATGTAACAGACAGCTGACGGACAGTAAATGCCCAATGATGTAACGGACAACTGACGGACAGTAAGTGCCCAATGATGTAACGGACAGCTGACGGACAGTAAGTGCCCAATGATGTAACAGACAACTGACGGACAGTAAGTGCCCAATGATGTAACAGACAACTGACGGACAGTAAGTGCCCAATGATGTAACAGACAACTGACGGACAGTAAGTGCCCAATGATGTAACAGACAACTGACGGACAGTAAGTGCCCAATGATGTAACGGACAACTGACGGACAGTAAGTGCCCAATGATGTAACAGACAGCTGACGGACAGTAAGTGCCCAATGATGTAACAGACAGCTGACGGCCAGTAAGTGCCCAATGATGTAACAGACAGCTGACGGCCAGTAAGTGCCCAATGATGTAACAGACAACTGACGGACAGTAAGTGCCCAATGATGTAACAGACAGCTGACGGACAGTAAGTGCCCAATGATGTAACAGACAACTGACGGACAGTAAGTGCCCAATGATGTAACAGACGACTGACGGACAGTAAGTGCCCAATGATGTAACGGACAACTGACGGACAGTAAGTGCCCAATGATGTACCGGACAGGGGAGGAGTGACACAGGCCACTTGTGACGTGGCGATCACATGGGTGTCGCCATCAACAATAGTGTGTGTAGTGCTTCAAGTATTTCATGCATCATACAACACACTCCAGTTTCATCAAGTACTTCACACCACATACACACACACAGCATCATGTATTTCACACCACATACACACACACAGCATCAAGTATTTCACACCACATACACCACACCCAGCATCGCCCAGTGTTTCACTTGCACAGCGTGAACTTGGGGCTGGTGGTGTGATGGAGAAACCGGAATCAGCGCTATCAGGATCATGTTACTGCCATGGTCCCATAGATGGAGGATAACGTGTGTGTGTAGGGGGGGGGGGAGAAGGAGAAACGAAAGGGAGTCACTTTACTGCACGACGCCATTAGGGCGCCAGTATTAATGCCAGACATTACGTCAAGGCGCCATCCTGGTTAGTCACCAATCAGCGCCCTCCATCGTCAACAGTTCCGGCAAGGGACATAACCAATACCTCTTTCCGCGAAATCCGGTATGCCGTGCCGTGCCCTGCATGGAGAGCAAACAGCCGGTAATGGAGCTAGCGGGGCTTTCTCAGGCCAGCGAGGGAAACGAGTGTTGCTCAATATTGTGTGTGACAATGGGTGCATTCTGTAGGCCCCCTGTCTGACCTTAGCGGCCAGTGCTGGTATGGTATGTCTTCCCCCACACAGGCCGGCCGGCCCACTGTCACATGTGGGCAATTCCCGGACCTACATGTACATTCCTCTTTTGTCCGTTTGGGCTGTAGCGGGTTTTACATCGGTCTGGGTGTCATGATGATGATGATGATGATGATGATGATGATGATGATGATGGTGGTGGTGGTGGTGGTGGTGGTGATGATGGTGGTGGTGGTGATGATGGTGACGATGGTGGTGGTGATGGTGATGGTGACGGTGATAGTGGTGGTGATGATGATGATGATGATGATGGAGGTAACGATGAGGAGGAGGAGGATGACGACGACGACGACGATGATGATGATGATTGATGATGATGATGCTGAATGATGATGGTGATTTTTCAGTTTTTTAGAATTCATTTTAAACATGTACTATAGACAAATGCAAAACTGAACAGCACAGCTGTTGCATTGTAGCCAAAATTGCAATATATCCACATGGTGAAGGAAGCATAGATCTAATTAATAATAGAAAAACGTATGACATAAACAAGAAACAAATAACAGTAAAGCTCTGCCATCATCTCCTGGCACAAACTCAGTATAATGTTTCATCGTGTATATTGCCGTGTGTGTATTATACATCGTGTATTGCCATGTGTGTATTATACATCGTGTATATTGCCATGTGTGTATTATACATCGTGTATATTGCCAACATGTGTGTATTATACATCGTGTATATTGCCATGTGTGTATTATACATCGTGTATATTGCCATGTGTGTATTATACATCGTGTATATTGCCATGTGTGTATTATACATCGTGTATATTGCCAACATGTGTGTATTATACATCGTGTATATTGCCAACGTGTGTGTATTATACATCGTGTATATTGCCATGTGTGTATTATACATCGTGTATATTGCCATGTGTGTATTATACATCGTGTATATTGCCGTGTGTGTATTATACATCGTGTATATTGCCATGTGTGTATTATACATAGTGTATTTTGCCAACGTGTGGGTAGAAAGAAACTCTAGGGAGAGCTAGACAACAGAAGGTCTTCAGAGAAGTAACCCCCTTTAGACAAGTGTTTCGGCCCTGAATTCCTTACACTCTCGGGGGGCCGGGCCACATCCAGGTCATGACTCCTGGATGCCCTTCTGCTGTTGTCTATTTTTTTTTTTTTTTTTTTTTTTCCCACGCCGGGGAGCGAACCTGGGCGATTCTGCGCTTCAGAACTGCGGTACGCGGTTTTACCAATGTGCTAACGGGGCACACATCATCTGTAGGGAATTTAATCCTTATGAAGTTCACTTTTGGTTCCTCCTTGCCCAGATCCAGCTTGAGCTCCTTTCTGCTGCCTCTGCCATCGCTTTAAGGGCTCTAGTCCTCTTCTTCCCAGAAATGGCGAGTTGTTTCATGAGATCATAAGCGGAGGTGCCCACAAACCCTCTTGCCCCGACCTCTATGGCAAAGATTTTGACCCGCAGACCTGCTTTCTTCAGGGTGCTGGCAAGACCGGCGTATTTTTCGGTCTTGTAGATATGTGCTTCTTCCATTCTGCTTTCGTATGGCACAGTGAGTTCTATCAGAATCACTTGTTTCGAGGAGTCAGAGTGGAGAGCGATGTCTGGTCTCATGCCTGTCTTGCTGATGACATCTGGGTAATTTCTCCACTCTGGGAGGTCTGCTGTACACTCCCAGTCGACTGCTCCATCCAGAAGACCCTTTGGCAATGTGCTGGTTGTCATAGCACTTTCGGGCCAGACCTGTTTCCCTCCTGCTTTGTAGAACGTTGTCATAGCAATTGGTGCGTTTGGGGTCATGGTTTTTTCGCTAACCACGTCTGTGATCACTTTCAGAACTTGGTTGTGCCTCCATGTATACCTTCCTTGGGCTAGCGCTACTTTGCAAGAGCTTAGGACATGTTCCACTGTTTGTTTCTTCTGACAGAGCGGACATGCTGGGTCGTCTGATTTCCCCCATTTCACTAAGTTTGCATTCGAGGGGAGCAGGTCATATACAGATCTGAGGAGGAAGCTTATCCTTAGAGGAGCCATGTGCCACATATCGTTCCAGCTGAGACTTCTTTGGAGTGCACTGTCCCATGTTGTCCATTGCCCCTGTTGACCTTGCTGGACTGCCTTCTGCACTCTTTTGACATCTTCTTCTTCCTTCAACTCCTGTATGATCATGTCTCTTTTTTCCTTCCCTTTGGCTTTGGACCACCACTGCATTTTTGTTGCTCCCAGTCCCTGTCTGTTGGTTTGCGTGTGTCCAATTATTTCTTTGATGCTGAGGTTTCTCTTGGCATTGTTTACAGCCTCTTGGACTTTCCACTTTCTGCCAGTTCTCAGCTTTGGATGAACTGATCTCACGATATTGTCTTCCGATTCCTCCAGCATGCTCAACAGTCTTGTTTTTCCAACTTTGTATTCCTCCACTATGGATTTGAGAGGTAGCTTCAGCATTGCTTGACGACAGTAGAATGCAACATCAGTGAGACCAGGTGGGACACCGAGCCATTTTCTTGTGTATTTGTTGATTTTGGCTTCCATTGCTTCGACTGTGCTGGTGCAAATGTCATAGATTAGCAGTGGCCACAGCAGCTTTGGTATCAGCATGAACTGTAGACACCAGACTTTGTATTTGCCTGGCAGTCCGCAGTTATCTATTTTCTTCAGGCCTTCTTCTGCTGTTTGCTTGGTTTCACATCCCCTTTGTGTGTCTTTCAGGGAGTCATCATACCATCTTCCGAGACTTTTTACTGGCTCTTCTGTGACAGTGGGGATGGCTTGGTTGGCTACCATGAATTTGACTGAATCTGCCACTTTTCCTTTTCGCAGTGAGAGACTTCGGGATTTCTTTGGTTTGAACCTCATTCTTGAAGAGGCCACCAGCTCATCCAGCTGCTTTAAGATTTGGTGTGTCTCTTCCTCATCCGTGGACAAGACTGTTGTGTCATCCATGAAAGCTTTCAGAGGAGGCATTTGGTATCCATCTCCCAGATTCACTGGACCTGAATTCTTCATTGCAGCTTTCAAGATGACTTCCATTGCCAACACGAACAGTATGGGAGAGATTGCACAGCCCATTGCAATGCCCACCTCTAGGTCTATCCAGTCCGTGGTGTATTCTTTGGTAGAGAACCGCATTGAGAACCCTTGGAAATACTTCCTCAGCATTGTTCGGATGTTTTCTGGGATGTGATACATTTTAAGAGCCAGCTGGATCATATCGTGTGGAACTGATCCATATGCATTCGCCAGATCAAGCCAAACTACGTCAATGTCTCTCTTCTCTGTTCTTGCTTTTTGGATGGCATCCCAAATCAACGTGGCATGTTCCAAGCATCCAGGCATTCCTGGTATGCCTCCCTTTTGGACTGACATATCCAGATACTTGTTTTCAGTCAGGTATTTTGTCAATCTTGCTGCCATAACAGAGAAGAAGATTTTCCCCTCGACGTTCAGAAGTGATATTGGCCTGAACTGATTGATGCTGCTGGAGTTCTGCTCCTTCGGAATGTACACTCCTTCAGCTCTCATCCATTGGTCGCTGATCTTCTGGTTCCTCCATGCTGATCGAATCATCTTGTGGAGCCACTCGAGCACTTTTGGGCATTTCTTGTAGAGCAGGTATGGTATTCCGTTTGGTCCAGGTGCTGACTTGGCTCTGGCTTTCTTTACTACGTTCTTCACTTCATCCAGTGTTGGTGGTTTGTTATTGAATTTTCCTTCTGGCGCTGCAGGCCAAACCAGATTCTGGATTTCAAGTGGTGCCTCGCGCTGAGAATCGGAATATGTTTCCCTGAGATGCTGCTCTAGGGTTTCCTTGCCCACTGTGAGAGTCCCTGATTTGGGTTGTTCAAACAGCTTTCTTGCAAAGTCAAAGGGATCTTTGAAGAAACGATCTTGAGTCTTCTTCTTTTTGCTCTTTCTTCGCCTTGCTGATTCCACTTTGCTGAGAGCATTGTGTTTGGCCTTCAGATCTTTCCAGAGTTCCAGGAGCCCTTGCTTCTCGAATTCTGAGGCAGTTTTCATTCGCTGTTTAAGCTTCCTTTTCTCCCTCCGGATGCTCTCCATCTGTTGCTGTCTTCTGGATTTCTGGGGAGGCGTTTTTGTCTTTGGCTGCTTCACTCCATAAGTGTCCCTGCAGATAGAGTATATGATGTCTCCGTATGTGTCAAGTTTGTGTTCCAGCGTACTGTTCCCTATTAGCGCATTCAGCTTAAGGACAAGTTCCTCATCTAATTTCTCCCATTGTTCTTTTGCACCGGCAGGCGGCAAATTGAGTTTTCCACGTTTGGCGTTAAGAGCTTGTGCAAAATCCGCATCAGAACCGTCAGCGTGGATGTCCTTGGCACTATGGTTTAAATCCTGGCCTTGGTCATCCAACGTCTCACCTGCTAACGCAGTGCGCTGCTGCTGGTTCGTATGTGTCTTCAAACAGCCCATTTTTGTCCTGTGGATCTTCATGCCGCGTTTGGTGGTGAATCTCCTTCCACACGCACACGGAAATTCCATCTGGTCATTAATCATGATCCGTTGTGCGTTTCCAGTCGTGATGGAGTCAGTGCCGATGGATTCATCATTCTCTCCCCCTTTCGGTGAATCCTGGGAGCATCTTTCATTTAAAGAACTCGTGGCATGTTATCAAAGGCAAGGTGGGAAGCCAACCCACAAAGCCCGCAGATCTAGTCTTTCCCAGTGTCCTTCGGTCTTTCCCGAATGTCCTCCGAACTATTCCCGGAAGTCAATGGATTGACCATGTGCAGGTAGAAAGAAACTCTAGGGAGAGCTAGACAACAGAAGGTCTTCAGAGAAGTAACCCCCTTTAGACAAGTGTTTCGGCCCTGAATTCCTTACACTCTCGGGGGGCCGGGCCACATCCAGGTCATGACTCCTGGATGCCCTTCTGCTGTTGTCTATTTTTTTTTTTTTTTTTTTTTTTTTTCCCACGCCGGGGAGCGAACCTGGGCGATTCTGCGCTTCAGAACTGCGGTACGCGGTTTTACCAATGTGCTAACGGGGCACACATCATCTGTAGGGAAATTTAATCCTTATGAAGTTCACTTTTGGTTCCTCCTTGCCCAGATCCAGCTTGAGCTCCTTTCTGCTGCCTCTGCCATCGCTTTAAGGGCTCTAGTCCTCTTCTTCCCAGAAATGGCGAGTTGTTTCATGAGATCATAAGCGGAGGTGCCCACAAACCCTCTTGCCCCGACCTCTATGGCAAAGATTTTGACCCGCAGACCTGCTTTCTTCAGGGTGCTGGCAAGACCGGCGTATTTTTCGGTCTTGTAGATATGTGCTTCTTCCATTCTGCTTTCGTATGGCACAGTGAGTTCTATCAGAATCACTTGTTTCGAGGAGTCAGAGTGGAGAGCGATGTCTGGTCTCATGCCTGTCTTGCTGATGACATCTGGGTAATTTCTCCACTCTGGGAGGTCTGCTGTACACTCCCAGTCGACTGCTCCATCCAGAAGACCCTTTGGCAATGTGCTGGTTGTCATAGCACTTTCGGGCCAGACCTGTTTCCCTCCTGCTTTGTAGAACGTTGTCATAGCAATTGGTGCGTTTGGGGTCATGGTTTTTTCGCTAACCACGTCTGTGATCACTTTCAGAACTTGGTTGTGCCTCCATGTATACCTTCCTTGGGCTAGCGCTACTTTGCAAGAGCTTAGGACATGTTCCACTGTTTGTTTCTTCTGACAGAGCGGACATGCTGGGTCGTCTGATTTCCCCCATTTCACTAAGTTTGCATTCGAGGGGAGCAGGTCATATACAGATCTGAGGAGGAAGCTTATCCTTAGAGGAGCCATGTGCCACATATCGTTCCAGCTGACCAGACAACGACAAGTTGTCAGTCAGTTTAGATGTTTGTATTATACATCGTGTATATTGCCAACATGTGTGTATTATAAACTGAGTGAACAGTTTCATGTCTAGGTTGTTATTAATGTAAATATGGCAGCCATCTTATTTTAAGAGTATGCAAGTTCCACGTTAGTTTTCCATTGTATTCTTCCATTTGACATTTTATAGAAAGATGTGGTATCTTTTAAAACAGATTGTGTTTGGTAGTCTTTTCGAATTTGGATTTATAAATGTGCATTTTTCCGAACAGAATAATGAAATCGAATGGCGAATCTGCGTGCATACTTTCGTCGATACCAGACAACGACAAGTTGTCAGTCAGTTTAGATGTTTGTTCAGATGAGACAGTCTGATGTCAAGAATGTTTGTATCCTTCCCCAAAATTGTTTCGTGTGTAAACAATTCCAAAGTATATGATGAATACTGTCTTTCGTTTCCAAAGAAAAATCACACTGAAGTTATTCACAAGTCCCACCCTTTCATTATGACTTCAGCTCCAATAAATCTAGGTACAATACATATCTATAGGCATTTCAAAGGTATAATACATATCTATAGGCATTTCAAAGGTACAATACATATCTATAGGCATTTCAAAGGTACAATACATATCTATAGGCATTTCAAAGGTACAATACATATCTATAGGCATTTCAAAGGTACAATACATATCTATAGGCATTTCAAAGGTACAATACATATCTATAGGCATTTCAAAGGTACAATACATATGTGTAACCATTTCAAAGGCACAATACATATCTATAGGCATGTCAAAGGTATAATACATATCTATAGGCATTTCAAAGGTACAATACATATGTGTAACCATTTCAAAGGTACAATACATATCCGTAGCCATGTCAATTTAACTTCTTTTATTTCATAAACTTTCATAAATACCGTTTTCCATGGAACAGCTGTTCTTAATTTTTCTGACCGTTTATAAGATTTTGGAAGTGTATCATCTG
>JAPXFY010000022.1:1155221-1165221 GCA_030674185.1 Monoplex corrugatus | reverse complement strand
ACAACAACTGCAGCAACAGCAAGAGAAGCAACAACAGCAACAACAACAACAGCAACAACAACAACAGCAACAACAACAACAGCAACAGCAACAACAACACACTGCTACAGAAACACTATGTCAACGTGTGTTCAAGGTTTGTATAACTTGTGTCTTCACAATATTCTGTCAACTGTTGTTGGTTGTTGTGTGGGTCTGTTGACACAGCCCTCAGTCCTCATTTCACCATTTGATGTCTTCAGGTCAATTCCAGCTGGCAACCCGACATCTGGCCTGTTGCCTGCACATTTTAACCCTTTGACTCCCACACCCTGTCCGCCAGCATCCTGCAGTGTCAACCGTGCTAGCAAAGCAAAGACTTCATCTTTTGACTCCCTCATCCTATCCACCAGATTCCTGCAGGAGGCTGGTGGATAAGGTGCGGGAGTCAAAAGGTTCAGTTTTTGCAGCTGGTGGATAGGGTGCGGGAGTCAAAAGGTTCAGTTTTTACAGCTGGTGGATAGGGTGCGGGAGTCTAAAGGTTCAGTTTTTACAGCTGGTGGATAGGGTGCGGGAGTCAAAAGGTTCAGTTTTTACAGCTGGTGGATAGGGTGCGGGAGTCAAAAGGTTCAGTTTTTACAGCTGGTGGATAGGGTGCGGGAGTCAAAGGGTTCAGTTTTTACAGCTGGTGGATAAGGTGCGGGAGTCAAAAGGTTCAGTTTTTGCAGCTGGTGGATAGGGTGCGGGAGTCAAAGGGTTCAGTTTTTACAGCTGGTGGATAAGGTGCGGGAGTCAAAGGGTTCAGTTTTTACAGCTGGTGGATAGGGTGCGGGAGTCAAAGGGTTCAGTTTTTACAGCTGGTGGATAGGGTGCGGGAGTCAAAGGGTTCAGTTTTTACAGCTGGTGGATAGGGTGCGGGAGTCAAAGGGTTCAGTTTTTACAGCTGGTGGATAGGGTGCGGGAGTCAAAGGGTTCAGTTTTTACAGCTGGTGGATAGGGTGCGGGAGTCAAAGGGTTCAGTTTTTACAGCTGGTGGATAGGGTGCGGGAGTCAAAGGGTTCAGTTTTTACAGCTGGTGGATAGGGTGCGGGAGTCAAAGGGTTCAGTTTTTTCAGCTGGTGGATAGGGTGCGGGAGTCAAAGGGTTCAGTTTTTCAGCTGGTGGATAGGGTGCGGGAGTCAAAAGGTTCAGTTTTTACAGCTGGTGGATAGGGTGCGGGAGTCTAAAGGTTCAGTTTTTACAGCTGGTGGATAGGGTGCGGGAGTCTAAAGGTTCAGTTTTTACAGCTGGTGGATAGGGTGCGGGAGTCAAAGGTTCAGTTTTTACAGCTGGTGGATAGGGTGCGGGAGTCTAAAGGTTCAGTTTTTACAGCTGGTGGATAGGGTGCGGGAGTCAAAGGTTCAGTTTTTACAGCTGGTGGATAGGGTGCGGGAGTCTAAAGGTTCAGTTTTTACAGCTGGTGGATAGGGTGCGGGAGTCAAAGGGTTCAGTTTTTACAGCTGGTGGATAGGGTGCGGGAGTCAAAGGGTTCAGTTTTTCAGCTGGTGGATAGGGTGCGGGAGTCAAAAGGTTCAGTTTTTACAGCTGGTGGATAGGGTGCGGGAGTCTAAAGGTTCAGTTTTTACAGCTGGTGGATAGGGTGCGGGAGTCTAAAGGTTCAGTTTTTACAGCTGGTGGATAGGGTGCGGGAGTCAAAAGGTTCAGTTTTTACAGCTGGTGGATAGGGTGCGGGAGTCAAAATGTTCAGTTTTTACAGCTGGTGGATAGGGTGCGGGAGTCAAAGGGTTCAGTTTTTTCAGCTGGTGGATAGGGTGCGGGAGTCAAAGGGTTCAGTTTTTCAGCTGGTGGATAGGGTGCGGGAGTCAAAGGGTTCAGTTTTTCAGCTGGTGGATAGGGTGCGGGAGTCAAAAGGTTCAGTTTTTCAGCTGGTGGATAGGGTGCGGGAGTCAAAGGGTTAACGTTCCAGTCATTCTGGTTCTCCTTTCATAGATCCCCTCACCGCTTCTGTTTCAAGATTGTGCCAGTGCACAGGCTTTGGCACTGGTTTTGGCTCTGGTTTTGGCGTTGGTTTTGGCACTGGCTTTGATACTGGCGCTGGCACTAGTTTTTGTCACAGGCTTTGACACTGGCGTTGGAACTAGTTTTTGGCACAAGCTTTGCTATTGGCTTTGGCACAGGCTTTGACACTGGCATTGGCACTGGTTTTTGGCACAGGCTTTGCTATTGGCTTTGGTACAGGCTTTGACACTGGCGTTGGCACTGGTTTTTGGCACAGGCTTTGATATTGGCTTTGGCACAGGCTTTGGCACAGGCTTTGGCGCAGGCTTTGACACTGGCTTTGGCACTGGCTTTGGCACAGGCTTTTACGTTGGCTTTGGCACTGGTTTTTGCGCAGGCTTTGACACTGGCTTTGGCACAGGCTTTGGCACTGGTTTTGGTATAGGCTTTTGCACAGGCTTTGACACTGGCTTTTGCATGGGCTTTGGCACAGGTTTTGGCTCTAGTTTTGGCACTAGGTTTGGTACAGGCTTGGCACTGGCTTTGGCACAGGCTTTGACACTGGTTTTGCTCAGTCTTTGGCACTGGTTTAGACAGGATTTGGCACACACACACATACACACACACACCACAACACACACACACACACACACACACACACACACACACACACACACACACACACCACACACACACACACACACACACACACACACACACACACACATACGTCTAATATCACTTATATTGAAAAGACGTTAAATCAAAGAACGAACGAACACATACATACACGTAAAAACTAGACTCGTATGGAGGGCCGTGACGGCCAACGCCAAGCGGCATGGCACATGACAGTGACAATGACATGTACAGTATTGCATCCAAATGCTTTCTCGTAAACAAAGTTCGTCAGTTCTATACACAGACATACTTAAAACATGTACAACGTGTAACTCGTCGTCAATGTCTAACTGACAAAGTGGACACGTTGTTTGTTTGTTTGTTTGTTTGTTTGTTTGTTTGTTTGTTTGTTTGTTTGTTTGTTTTACACGGGGGTCACAGACGTTGCTAGTGTGAAGTGTATATACACACGTCTCTGACTATTGTTGACTAGTTATAATCGACAAACTTGTTACACTGAAATACTCGTTTAAAGCTTGTATATAGAATTTAACTTTCCTTGCTGTTTGTATCTGAAAGCCAGTTTTGTTTGAACTGGTCAACAAAGTGCTGTTTAAACTATGGATGTAGATATATGTATATATATGTGGTGTTTGTGTGTGTGTGTGTGTTTGTGTGTGTGTGTGTGTGTGTGTGTTTGTGTGTGTGGGTGTGTGTATGTGTGTGTGTATGTATGTTTGTGTCTGTGTGTATATGTGTGTGTGATTGTGTGTGTGTGTGCGTGTGTTGTGTGTGTATGTGTGTGTGTGTATGTATGTGTCTGTGTGTATATGTGTGTATTTGTGTATGTGTGCGTGTGTGCGTGTGCGTGTGTGTGTATGTTTGTGTCTGTGTGTATATGTGTGTGTTTGTGTGTGTGATTGTGTGTTTGCGTGTGTTGTGTGTGTGTGTGTGCGTGTGTGTGTGTGTGTTTATGTGTGTGTGTATGTGTGTGTGTATGTATGTTTGTGTCTGTGTGTATATGTGTGTGTGTGTGTGTGTTGTGTGTGTGTGTATGTGTGTGTGTGTATGTTTGTGTTTGTGTGTATATGTGTGTATTTGTGTATGTGTGTGATTGTGTGTGTGTGTGCGTGTGTGTGTGTTGTGCGTGTGTGTGTGTGTTTGCGCGCGCGTGTGTGTGTGTGTGTGTGTGTGTCTGTGGAATGAGGAATTTGTTCCTTCCTTTTCCCAGGTCAGACAGGATTCATTGCACAAAGGCAAAATGTCTGTCAGCCACACCTCTCACATTCGTGTTTTCCCAATCATTCCATCTCTTCTTTCTATGTCTGACACAGTGCATGTGGTACACCTCTCTCCGTGTTTCTGTCTACTTGACTTACTGACTGACAATCTATTGGCTGACTGATTGACTTACTACATGTGGGACACCTCTCTCCATGTTTCTGTCTACTTGGTTTACTGACTGACAATCTATTGGCTGATTGATTGACTTACTACATGTGGTACACCTCTCTCCATATTTCTGTCTACTTGGTTTACTGACTGACAATCTATTGGCTGACTTATTGACTTACTACATGTGGTACACCTCTCTCCATATTTCTGTCTACTTGGTTTACTGACTGACAATCTATTGGCTGACTTATTGACTTACTACATGTAGTACACCTCTCTCCATGTTTCTGTCTACTTGGTTTACTGACTGACAATCTATTGGCTGACTTATTGACTTACTACATGTGGTACACCTCTCTCCATATTTCTGTCTACTTGGTTTACTGACTGACAATCTATTGGCTGACTTATTGACTTACTACATGTGGTACACCTCTCTCCATATTTCTGTCTACTTGGTTTACTGACTGACAATCTATTGGCTGACTGATTGACTTACTACATGTAGTACACCTCTCTCCATATTTCTGTCTATTTGGTTTACTGACTGACAATCTATTGGCTGACTTATTGACTTATTCATTCATTGTTTCCTTCTGGATGAATGCTAAAGATCCCACGGCAGTTGAAAATCGTGAACAGCAGGGCATTTCCCCGGCTGCCTTGGTATAAAACATTTGGAGAAAAAGGTTGATTTCCCAGGTCCCACCCTTTGAAGACCAATTAGCGTTCTTGACTTTCTGAAGTCTTGGTTTAAAAAGTGAAAATGAATATGAATTTGAAGCGAGGGAGAGGGGATGGGCGCCGCCCTCGTGGTGCTGGCCCCGGGAAAAGTTGAGGTCTCTGCCACCTCACTCCCCTACGACCTCAGGGTTATGGAACTATCTAGGTAAGACCTCAGGACCTGACCAGCTGATGGGTTTACGTGCAGGCTTAAGGCTTGTGCCGTGATCATTCTGGATTTTCTCCATACACATGGCACTTGTGACGTTAGTGCATGTGGACTTCATTCCGAGCGCAGAGACGTCATCTTGAGAAAATGAAACTGAACTGAAACTGAACTTCATTGTTTCATTGATATGTTTTGTCTTTTTAGTTTCCTGCTTTGTGTATTCCATTGTCCTACTCATTGATATTGTTTTGTCTTTTTAGTTTCCTGCTTTGTGTATTCCATGTGTCCTACTCATTGATATGTTTTGTCTTTTTAGTTTCCTGCTTTGTGTATTCCATGTGTCCTACTCATTGATATGTTTTGTCTTTTTAGTTTCCTGCTTTGTGTATTCCATGTGTCCTACTCATTGATATGTTTTGTCTTTTTAGTTTCCTGCTTTGTGTATTCCATGTGTCCTACTCATTGATATTTTTGTCCTTTTAGTTTCCTGCTTTGTGTATTCCATGTGTCCTACCTCATTGATATGTTTTGTCTTTTTAGTTTCCTGCTTTGTGTATTCCATGTGTCCTACTCATTGATATGTTTTGTCTTTTTAGTTTCCTGCTTTGTGTATTCCGTGTGTCCTACTCATTGATATGTTTTTGTCTTTTTAGTTTCCTGCTTTGTGTATTCCATGTGTCCCACTCATTGATATGTTTTGTCTTTTAGTTTCCTGCTTTGTGTATTCCATGTGTCCTACTCATTGATATGTTTTGTCCTTTTAGTTTCCTGCTTTGTGTATTCCATGTGTCCTACTCATTGATATGTTTTGTCCTTTTAGTTTCCTGCTTTGGTGTATTCCATGTGTCCTACTCATTGATATGTTTTGTCCTTTTAGTTTCCTGCTTTGTGTATTCCATGTGTCCTACTCATTGATATGTTTTGTCTTTTTAGTTTCCTGCTTTGTGTATTCCATGTGTCCTACTCATTGATATGTTTTGTCTTTTTAGTTTCCTGCTTTGTGTATTCCATGTGTCCTACTCATTGATATGTTTTGTCTTTTTAGTTTCCTGCTTTGTGTATTCCATGTGTCCTACTCATTGATATGTTTTGTCTTTTTAGTTTCCTGCTTTGTGTATTCCATGTGTCCTACTCCCCACTGTCCTCTCCTCTCTTTCTACGTTCACATATATATTTTGATATTTTTATATTTCTTATTTCCTTGTTCCTGTCTTATTTCATTCTTTCTGTTTTGTCCTGTTTCGTGTGTTTATATATTGATTTTACATGTACCGTGGTGCACATGTATGTGCCTCTCTCTCTCTCTCTGTCTGTCTGTCTCTCTGTCTGTCTGTCTCTCTCTCTCTGTCTCTCTCTCTCTCTGTCTCTCTCTCGTCTGTCTCTCTCTCTGTCTCTCTCTCTCTCTCTGTCTCTCTCTCTCTGTCTCTCTCTCTGTCTCTCTATCTGTCTCTCTCTCTTTCTCTCTCTCTCTCTGTCTCTCTCTCTGTCCTCTCTCTCTCTGTCTCTCTCTCCCTCTGTCTCTCCTCTCTCCTTCTCTGTCTCTCTCTCTCTGTCTCTCTCTCTCTCTCTCTCTGTCTCCTCTCTCTCTCTGTCTCTCTCTCTGTCTCTCTCTCTCTCTCTGTCTCTCTCTCTCTGTCTCTCTCTCTGTCTCTCTATCTGTCTCTCTCTCTTTCTCTCTCTCTCTCTCTCTGTCTCTCTCTCTCTCCTCTCTCTGTCTCTCTCTCTGTCTCTCTCTCTCTCTCTCTCTCTCTCTCTCTCTCTCTGTCTCTCTATATATAATATGTAGCCGTGCACACCCAACGGCGTGTAGCAGACGTCTTTTCTTCTCAAACGATTTTGAGTACAGTTAACTCCCTTGGTTCAGCGATTCTCAAAAATATTAGGAAATTCTATTATTTAAACCCTTAAAAGTTAAGAAATGAATAACTTGTGCACTCTAATTCAGCAGAAGAGTATGTATTTCTTGTAGGAAATGTCCTCGAGGCGAAGTTTCCCCTCGTTTGCCTGAAATCAATAATTTTGTTGTCCGATCGTTCGGTACTATTCAAATTTCCGACCAGTGAGCCGTGATGATGATCGGAAATTTGTATAATAACGAAATAAATTGTGGAAATTTTAAGATCACGATTAGAATGTTGGTATTCTAACCTTTCATTTGGACTACATCACACCTTTAATCATTAGATATTAAGCTTGCATTAAAGAAAGTTCAGGCCAAGTCAAAGTGCGACAAACCGCCAAAATGACCGCCATCTTGCCGGGATGTAGAATCGAATTCTTAATATTTAAAATCTGACTTAGAATACATAATTACATTTACATTTTTGCTCCTTTTATAAACAGAAATGATATTGCAATGAAATATTGCTAAGCAGTAAAGTATTAGAAGAGATCTTGGCATTCCGTATTGTGGTCGAACAGTGCGTGTCCAAATTAGGATCATTTGTGTTTTCTATTGCCTGTTCACCGATCTATTTCTGCACTGAGAGATTGATTTACCTATTCAAAGTATGTCCACATAAACTTATCGATCATCGTGTATTCACTCATTTGTTTGATATTTTTCATGGACTAATATTGATTGATTAAATACGTAAAAATACGGCTAAAATCCCTTTCAGCAGAGCGTAAACATTGACTTAAATCACTTATAGTTTCGATCTGTGTGAATGTTGTGCAAAAAGATGTAGAATACAACAATCTGTATGTTGTGTAGAATTTTCTGATATATGATATGTTGGTATTTGTTATGTGGACCGCAAGATAAGCACCGCTAAGCTTGCTCGAAGAAACACAAATCTGGCCCCTAAGGGGTTGCAGAGAGTCGTTTTGCCTGCGGGCTCGCGGTGCGGTCAATGCGGTTCACATGCGGAGTATATAAGCGGATGAGTGCGAGTGTCATGTATACAGTCCCTAATCGTTATCACGCTGGGACGTTAATACCACCGAAGAAGAAAGAAGAAGTGTCATGTATGCCTTTCTCCTCTGGTCTGGTCTTGAACGGTTGGGTCAGAATAAAAAGGGAAACACCATCTCTGTCTTCCCTGGGTCTTCTTCGTCAGGCTGCATTACCATCTGCGCTCCTCTGCTCTTCTGCCTCCTGTCTTCACCTTCACCCTTACCACCACACCATCACATATACATACATACATACACACACACATACAACACACACACACACACACATATATATATATATATATATATATGTATTATATATTGTATTGTTATTATGTGTGTGTGTGTTGTTGTGTGTGTGTGTGTGTGTGTGTGTGTGGTAGAGAGAGACAGAGAGAGATGCACAAAATGTCCTATCAGAAACTTGGTTGGCAAAGCCCTTGAGCCAGACAAAAGTTAACATACAAACTTCATTCATACCTTAACCCTTTGACTACCCACCCTGTCTATCAACTGCAAACACAACTTTTTGACTCTCACCCTATCCACCTGCTTCCTGCAGGAAGATGGTAGATGGGGTGTGGGAGTCAAAGGGTTAAGTTTCTGCTTTGCTAGCATAGTTGACAATGCAGGAGCTGGTGGACAGGGTGGGGAGTCAAAGGGTTATGTATTTGCTTTGCCAGCATGGTTGACAATGCAGGATGCTGGTGGACAGGGTGTGGGAGTCAAAGGGTTAAGTTTCTGCTTTGCTAGCATGGTTGACAATGCAGGATGCTGGTGGAAGGGTGCGGGAGTCAAAGGGTTAAGTATTCTCTTTGCTAGCGTGGTTGACAATGCAGGACGCTGGTGGACAGGTGTGGGAGTCAAAGGTTAAGTCTGTTGAGTGGGGTTTAAAGCAGGTGAGGTGAAAGAGTGTGGAAGTCTGTTATTATTCTTCTCTTTCATTCTCTCGTCAATTTAAATAATCTGCTTGGGAGTTGGCGTGAGTGTAAATGTCTGGAGTGTCTTCTTCTCTTTTTCATTTCTGCATAACTGAAGTTGCCCTAGGTGTCATCTCTATTTCGCCCGTTTGTTCAGAGAACTGAAATCACTCCTCTGTATATGCTGTTTTGTGTGAAGATGGCCGTCGGCGGCCATTCGCCATGTTCGGAGGACTAAAATCACTGCACTGTATGTTTTTGTTGTTTTGTGTGAAGATGGCCGTCGGCAGCCATTCGCCGTGTTCCAATGACTAAAATCACTGCACTGTATGTTTTTGTGTTTTGTGTGAAGATGGCCTCGGCAGCCATTCGCCGTGTTCAGGGGACTAAAATCACTGCACTGTATGTTTTTGTTGTTTGTGTAAGATGACCATAGGCAGCAATCGCCGTGCTCAGGACTAGATTACCACGTGTGTGTTAGCGTTTTGTGTGAAGATGGCATAGGCAGCAATCGCCGGCTCCGGACTAGAATTTCTACACTGTGTGTGTTAAGTGTTTTGTGTGAAGATGCATAGGCAGCAAATCGCCGTGCTCACAGGACTAGAATTCCACACTGTGTGTGTTATGCTGTTTTGTGAAGATGCCATAGGCACAAATCGCCGTGCTCACAGACTAGAATTACTCACTGATGTGTTTATGCTGTTTGGTGAAGATGGCCCTAGCAGCAAATCGCCGTGTCACAGATAGATTACTCACTGTGTGTGTTTATGCTGTTTTGTGTGAATGGCCATAGGCGCCATTTCGTCCGTGTTCGGAGGACGGAATCAGTCTCAGTGTATGTTTGACGTTGTTTGTGTGTCAGTGAGCATGGGTCTGTCGGAGCGTGTGGGGATTGGATCCCGTCTGTGCTGACAAGTGTTCTTGTGTACTACGTCTTTCAGATTGTGTCCAACTGTCTGGACATGCATGGTCATTCCCTGCTTTCTCTATCCATCATGGGTAGGTGTTGTCTGTCTGTCTGTCTGTCTGTATGTATGTATGTATGTATGTATGTCGGTTTGTCTGTCTGTATGTCTGTCTGCTGTCTGTATGTCTGACTTTCTGTTGTATGTATGTATGTATGTCTGACTTTCTTGTTTATGTATGTATGTCGGTTTGTCTGTCTGTATGTTGTATTATTATGTTGTCTGTTTGTTTGTCTGTCTGTCTGCCTTCCGTCTGTCTGTCTGTTCTGTTTGTTATCTGTCTGTCTATCTGTCCTGTCTGCATGTCGTGCTGTCTGTCTGTCTTCTTCTCT
>JAPXFY010000022.1:1132721-1150221 GCA_030674185.1 Monoplex corrugatus | reverse complement strand
CCTTTGTTGTCCTTTGTATGGCAGGCATGGACCTATACACGTTCACGCCTCACTGACCATTGTATGCCCTTTGTTGATCTTTGTATGGCAGACATGGACCTATACACGTTCACGCCTCACTCACCATTGTATGCCCTTTGTTGATCTTTGTATGGCAGACATGGACCTATACACGTTCACGCCTCACTCACCATTGTATGCCCTTTGTTGTCCTTTGTATGGCAGGCATGGACCTATACACGTTCACGCCTCACTGACCATTGTATGCCCTTTGTTGATCTTTGTATGGCAGACATGGACCTATACACGTTCACGCCTCACTCACCATTGTATGCCCTTTGTTGATCTTTGTATGGCAGACATGGACCTATACACGTTCACACCTCACTGACCATTGTATGCCCTTTGTTGTCCTTTGTATGGCAGGCACGGACAGATGCAGCTGGATCCGAACCCCGGCCATCATGTACTGCACACAGACGATAACGGCGGTGTCCGGTGTGATCCTGATGGCTCTGTGGGAAGACTTCAGCCATCATGACCCTGACGTCCTGGTGCCCTCTGGACTGTTTCAGCGCCTGAAGCTGACCTTCATGTACAGCCTCTTCCTCTTCCTCTGCCTCCTCAACCTGCTGGACGCTCTGACTGGCCGGACTACCACTCGCCACCTCACAACCAACGTCAGCAGTAAGAGCTGGGCTGACGTCACAGATGCTGTGGAAACGTCAGCAGTAAAGCTTGGCTGACGTCAATGATAGCGCGGACAACGTCAGTAATGGAACTGGGCTGAGTCACAGATGGCGCGGGCAACGTCAGCACTACGATGATGTGATGTGACGTCACCGATTGTGTGAAAAACGTGGGTGGTGCAGACGCCTATGATAGATATTACTTGTACTTCATGAATGTTTCAGCTTATGGGAAAAACATCCTCAGTCTTTGTCGAAGTTCGTCAACTGATTTGTTAGTGATAGTCATCGTCACAAATGGCAGAACTCAAGTCACGCGCAATCCACACACAATCAAAGGAAAGACAGCAACAACCAAGTTTGTCTGAAAGAGAAAAAAAATCTGTGACTTAGCTGATAAATGCATTAGAAACGTCACTGATGGGGGGTCAAAACACGTCACTGAATGACGTCATAAGTCAAAACGTCATAGTGTCATTTTATGTCAACTATGACGTGGGACTGTTTGTTCAGGGAACAGAGCGAAAGAGCTGTGGTGATGTGTCCAAGGAACAGACAGTGTCTGTGTACGTCATTACAGAAGTGTGTCTCTTTACCTGGCACTTCTGGTTGTGTGGGAAGAGGCGTTCTTCACAAACTGGGTCACTGTCCTCTGTATTTGTTGATGTGTATTGGACTTTTTAAACGTTTGTTGATTTCTTAACTGACTTATATCTATTTATTGGTGTGTATTGCACTGTATTAAATGCTTATTGGTTTGTTTGTTTTTGCTTTGTTTGTTTGTTTGTTTGTTTGTTTGTTTGTTGTTTGTCTTGGGGGCAGAAAGTCTGGTCACACAAGCTTATTTCTTTATTTATTTGTTTATTCATTTATTCGTTCATTCAGTTGTCCATATATTTATTTATTAGGTGATATGCATGGAGAGATATCATTCTCTGTACGTGTTTATTTATGTATTCATTTGTTTAAATGTGATTTTATATATGTATTGTTTATTGATTTGTTTACATTCTGTCTCCTAGGACTGATAATAGGGTACATACATTAAGTGCATTTTTTGGCTCTAGGCAATTGAGATGTATATGTGGAAGCAATTTTAGGTAATGAAGGTTTTAGTGTTGTTAGTTATATTTAATTAAGTTTGTATTCAGGGGTGTCTTTTAAATATTCTGTGTGATAAATTGGACGAAGTGGTCAACGCCAGGGGCATCTCTTTAGATTATGTACGCGAATGCATTGATATGCGTACTTAATTTTCTGTTCCTTTTTTTTTTCCTGTTGAAGTATTGTGTATGTTTTGAAAGGGTTATAGCCCTAATAAAGCTCCTCGCAGTTGGTTGGGTTTAAGTAACAATAACAAAAAATATGTATGTATTTATTTATCAATTTATTCAGTTGTTTTAATGTGGTTGGTTGTTTATTTTGCTTGCTTGCTGAACTGGTGGTTGTGTGCAAAGGACCTTGGTCTCAAATTTATATATTGATTTATTTGTTTATCTGTATGTTTATTTACCCATGGTTTTGTGAAATTTCATGTGATTGTGCAGAGGACAATTCACCAGATAGTGGCATCATTGAATGGTGATATTCCCGTTTTGCTGATATTCCCACATGGGTGATCTGTTCTAGAACATTGTCCTCAGTCTGTTCATTTCTCACTCAGTGTGTTTTGTTTGTGTCATCTTGCTCCACTGTAATGACAACAGACAAACATGGCGTAGCAAAACTCCAACAGACGAGCAAATCAGCAGAAAGCCACTTTTGTGGAATCTGTGCAGGCTTTGTTTCTTAACGCCATCCACTCCCCCCCCCCCCCCCCCGTAAGTTCCCTCCCCTTGTTCCTTGCCTGCCATCCACTCTACTCCCAGTCCCTCCCCTTGTTCCTTACCTGACATCCACTCTACCCCCTAAGTTCCCTCCCCTTCTCCCTTAACTGCCATCCACTCTCCCCCCTAAGTTCCCTCCCCTTGTTCCTTACCTGACATCCACTCTCCCCCCCCCCTAAATTCCCTCCCCTTGTTCCTTACCTGACATCCACTCTCCCCCCCCTAAATTCCCTCCCCTTGTTCCTTACCTGACATCCACTCTGCCCCCCTAAATTCCCTCCCCTTGTTCCTTACCTGACATCCACTCTCCCCCCCCCCTAAATTCCCTCCCCTTGTTCCTTACCTGACATCCACTCTCCTCCCCCCCTAAATTCCCTCCCCTTGTTCCTTACCTGACATCCACTCTGCCCCAGTTCCCTCCCCTTGTTCCTTACCTGCCATCCACTCTACCCCCAGTTCCCTCCCCTTCTCCCTTAACTGCCATCCACTCTACCCCCAGTTCCCTCCCCTTCTCCCTTAACTGCCATCCACTCTACCCCCAGTTCCCTCCCCTTCTCCCTTAACTGCCATCCACTCTACCCCCAGTTCCCTCCCCTTCTCCCTTAACTGCATCCACTCTACCCCCAGTTCCCTCCCCTTCTCCCTTAACTGCCATCCACTCTACCCCCAGTTCCCTCCCCTTCTCCCTTAACTGCCATCCACTCTACCCCCAGTCCCTCCCCTTCTCCCTTAACTGCCATCCACTCTACCCCCAGTCCCTCCCCTTCTCCCTTAACTGCCATCCACTCTCCCCCCTAAGTTCCCTCCCCTTCTCCCTTAACTGCTATCCACTCTCCCCCAGTTCCCTCCCCTTCTCCCTTAACTGCTATCCACTCTCCCCCCTAAGTTCCCTCCCCTTCTCCCTTAACTGCCATCCACTCTCCCCCCCTAAGTTCCCTCCCCTTCTCCCTTAACTGCCATCCACTCTCCCCCCCCCTAAGTTCCCTCCCCTTCTCCCTTAACTGCCATCCACTCTGCCCCCTAAGTTCCCTCCCCTTCTCCCTTAACTGCCATCCACTCTCCCCCCTAAGTTCCCTCCCCTTCTCCCTTAACTGCTATCCACTCTGCCCCCTAAGTTCCCTCCCCTTGTTCCTTAACTGCCATCCACTCTCCCCCCCTAAATTCCCTCCCCCTCTCCCTTAACTGCTATCCACTCTCCCCAAAATCCCTCCCCTTCTCCCTTAACTGCCATCCACTCTCAAAAAAAAAAACTTTACCTTCACTGGACAAAAGGAATCATATTCATTCCAACGTCTGTGTTTAGGACAAATACCACATGTTTCAACAGGAAAGCTGGAGGCAAAGAGAGCGCCTGGTAGACCCAGGGAGAAGATGTTGGACAGACCTGCAGAGTGGCTGAAGACAAAGAGGGTGGAAGAAGTGCTTGAGGCAACAAGGGATAGAAACAGATGGAAGGCCATGATCGCCAACGCCATGTGGCAAGGCACCTGATGATGATGGCCACATGTTTCCTCTGTTCTGTCATTCTCTTTGCCTCTGACGTCCTCCTTTGCTTTCTGTCATTTTCTGCCTTGCTGGCCCATTCACCTGTATGTGTTCTATAAAGTCTTCCACACTTTGTGCTAAGATTGGTAACTGGCCACATGTATTAACTGTATTGTTTTGGCTCTAAAGAATTGTGACGTGCAGAAACAATTTCAGGGTAATTTTAGGCCCGTTTTTATACTGGTTTTTGTGTCCTTGGTTATGTTTATATATTTGTACCAAGGTTTGTTCTTGTAACCCCACAAGTAATGAACTGAATGGAGAGGTCAACGCAGGGGCCATGACCTTAGATTTTTACCTACTTTTCCAGTGTTTTGTTTGTTTGTTCGTCAGGTTCAGAGAAGTGTTGAGATGGTTATAGTCCTGATGTGGCTCTGGGAAGCCACCTGGGCTTTAAACAATAAACAATAAACAATAATGATAATGATAATGATCTGTATTCCTCAATCAACAGCCGAGAAATCCTCTTTGATACAGACATTCTGAAAGCCATTAGATAATCCTTATTAGTTTGACTTTCCTATCCCTTCTGTGTGTGTGTGTGTGTGTTGGGGGGGGGGATTTAGAGTGTTCCAAAAAACTAATGAACAGAAACCAGAAATACTGGAAGACAGAATGAGAGTGCATATTTAATTTGTAAGACAACACAGGCGCAAATTGTCTGCCAACTAGCCTTTGTTAATTGTACACTTAAGAAAAACAATGCCAACTGTCCTTTGTCAATCATACACTTAAGACAAAGAAACAATGCAACTGGGCCTTTGTCAATCGTACACTTAAGACAAAGGAACAATGCCAACTGGCCTTTGTTCAATCGTACACTTAAGAAAAAAGAACAATGGCAACTGTCCTTTTGGTACACTGAAGACAAAGAACAATGCCAACTGTCCTTTGTCAGTCGTACACTTAAGACAAAGAACAATGCAACTGTCCTTTGTCATCATATACTTAAGACAAAGGACAATGCCAACTGGCCTTTGTCAGTCATACACTTGAGACAAAGAACAATGCCAACTGTCCTTTGTCAATCATATACTTAAGACAAAGAACAATGCCAAGTGTCCTTTGTCAATCATACACTTAAGACAAAGAACAATGCCAACTGTCCTTTGTCAATCGTACACTTAAGACAAAGAACAATGCAACTGTCCTTTGTCTGTGGTACACTTAAGACAAAGAACAATGCCAACTGGCCTTTGTCAATCATACACTTAAGACAAAGAACAATGCCAAGTGTCCTTTGTCATCATACACTTAAGACAAAGAACAATGCCAACTGTCCTTTGTCTGTGTACACTTAAGACAAAGAACAATGCCAACTGTCCTTTGTCAATCATACACTTAAGACAAAGAACAATGCCAACTGTCCTTTTTCAGTCGTACACTTAAGACAAAGAACAATGTCAACTGTCCTTTTTCAGTCGTACACTTAAGACAAAGAACAATGCCAATGTCCTTTGTCAATCATACACTTAAGACAAAGAACAATGCCAACTGTCATTTGTCTGGTACACTTAAGACAAAGAACAATGCCAAGTGTCCTTTGTCAGTTGTACACTTAAGACAAAGAACAACGCCAACTGGCCTTTGTCAGTGGTACACTTAATACAAAGAACGATGCAAGTGTCCTTTGTCAGTCGTACACTTAAGACAAAGAACAACGGCAACTGTCCTTTGTCTGTGGTACACTTAAGACAAAGAACAACGCCAACTGTCCTTTGTCAGTCGTACACTTAAGACAAACAACAACGCCAACTGTCCTTTGTCAGTCGTACACTTAAAACAAAGAACAACGCCAACTGGCCTTTGTCAGTCTACACTTACACAAAATGAACAATTACACAAAACTCAAGGGGAAAAAAAGAAGAAGAAAAAACAAGAACACTTCTCTACTGTTTCGTTTGCCGTGAGAATATGACTCAGCTAGTGAACATTTATTTGTCTGTTATTTATCACAGTGCCTGCAAGTATTATTTACTGGATGCAAATGGCATGTTGTGTTTTGCAATATGTTGCTTGATGTATTGAATATCATTCATTACTGTCTTCTTTTGAACATTATGGTTCTCTTCATTCTTACAGTATTGCCTACAGTGCTTTTTGTGTGTTACACTGTGTGTGTGTGTGTGTGTGTCTGAGAGAGAGAGAGAGAGAGATGTTCACCATATCTCAACCCCACTATCGTCGTAGGGTGGCAGGACAAGTTAAGGCCCTTGATACTTAATGCTGACGTGTTGTGTCGTCATTTATGTCACAAAACATTAACACTGATGATGTATATGGACCAATCAAAACTGACCTCTTCTGTCTGTTCCGCAATGATTATGTCACACCAAACACACCAAAGACTGCCAGTGCTATAATTCTGTTCTGAGCCATTGTCTCCTTTTACTCTATGTGTATGTGTGTGTGTGTTTGTTTTTTTTTACTCTGTGTGTGTGTGTGTGTGTGTGTGTGTGTGTGTTTGTGTTTTACTCCGTGCGTGTGTGTGTGTTTTGTGTGTGTATGTGTGTGTGTGTGGAACACTGATATTGCTATACTTATGTTCTCGTTCATTGTCTTTTTCCATTGTATTACTTATCTCTTTGTCTCTTTGTGTCTGGTGGGGGGGGGGGGAGGTATATCAAAGACTGATAGTGCAATACTTATGTGTTCGTTCAATGTGGGGGGGTTTTTTGGGTTTTTTTCTTTTTTGTTGTTGTTGTTTTGTTTTTGTTTTGTTTTGTTTTTCTTGTTCTTTTTTGGGGGGGTTGCCTTGCCTTTGTTATTTATCTTTTCATGTGTGTGTGTGTGTGTGTGAAAACTAGAGGTAGGCCAATAAGGGACGTTGCTACAAATATTTGAATCTTGTGGTAAAAAGCTTTATTTTTTTATTGTATATTTGGTTGCTGTTGAGAAACTGCTTTACCTTTTTTTTTTTTTTTTTTTTTTTTTTGTCTCGTGCTGGCCCATAAACGGGTTGATATTATGTAGACTCTATATAGTAATTAGTATTAAACTTGATTTTGACACTGCCGGTGTCTGCTTGATTGTTTCAGCCTTTGGTGTGGTCATTGATTGATTGATTGATTCATTCATTCATTCGTTCATTCATTCATTCGTTCATTGCATTCTACATTTTTAGTCATTGTAGTCTTCCATCAAGAACCAGGCAAACAGGAAAATAGAATCAGAATGTGTATTTCAGACAAGACAGGCGCAAACTTTCGGCCAACTGGCCTTTGTCAAGCGTGAATGTAAGATCACAAACAAACAAACACCAAATACAAAAATTAGGAGACAAAGATTGTAACTTCCCTGACGCTGCATCCGGTGGGAGAAGAGGACAAAGAAATCTCCCTTAGTGTAATGATCCTACAAAACGAAACAAACAAAACCAAAGAAAACACGCTTGCTTGGAGCGGTCATTGCTCGTGTAGGTTTCTGTGGCACAGAGCAGAAAACTGTAGCTATTTTTAGATCGGTGTCTTGTTACGTCATCCTGCACATGTCCAGCTATGCTTTATGTTCATTGGTTGAATATGCCTGTAGTAGTCACGTGTTTACCTCATGCAATGTTGTGATTGGTTCAGTGTGTATGCTGTGGTCACGTGCTTCCCTCGGTCGTCTCTTGTGATTGGTTGAAAGTCGATATTGTCATTGTATTGTTTTACTATCTCTCTGGCTATTGGTTCAGAGTGCAGTTTGTGGTCACGTGCTTTCCTGGCTTTTTGTTACTCTTTTGTGATTGGTTGAAAGTCGATGTTGTGATTGTATGGTGTCGTTATCCTTCTCGCTACTGTAACTTGTTTGACAAAATAAAACCTGAATTTGTTAAACACAAGAAGTGCGTGTCCGTGTGTTTGCACATGGCATGTATGCGTGTATCATGGCTGTTCCAACCCGACTCTTTAGCTGCAGAAGACCCTAGCTGTGAGCTGGCACACTAAACACCATTCATCACTTGTAGGGGGTTTTTTTTGTTTCTTTGTTTGTTTGTTTTTTTATCATTGTTATTTTTTGTCTGCTTGAGTCACACAATACATGTACATCAGAGTGGGGCACTTGGACACAATCTGTTCTGTTCACCTTCAATGTTTTTCTAATTAAGTTACATCAGTATTGATGAACAGAAACAACAGGTTTATCACTCAAAATAGTATATCTTATATTTAATTCAAGGAGATGTTTTACTGCAGTCAAATGTAATTAACATTAAGTATTATGTTATGTTGTATTTGTCGGTGAATGCAGAATATTATGTTGGCAATTTGGGCCCAGCTTGTGAGAATACTGGTGACAAACAGATGTAAGAAAGGTAAATTCACTCATTTTAGAAAGCAAAGATTTACATACATGTACGACAACGTCCAAGCTGTGCCTATATGTCTGTACTGACAAAGAGATGTCCTCCAAATGTATTCCATACCACAGAATGTGTTGTCATCATTCTCGCAAGTCACTACACTCGCTCGATCCTGGTAAGCAATACAGTATTTGAAGTTTAGCTAAATAAAGTGGGATAAAAACGACATTTTTGTTGTCACTATAAAAATATTTGCAAATGTATTCTCCTTCTGGTTAAAGGAAACGATACACACGAGTCTGTACACTTTCTTACACATGACGTTCTGCCGAGTCTGTGTTAGGGGATCATAAAGTTGACATGAGTGTGGCATTTGGTCCCACAGTTTCTCTCTCTCTCTCTCTCTCTCTCTCTCTCTCTCTCTCTCTCTCTCTCTCTCTCTCTCTCTCTCTCTCTCTCTCTCTCTCTCTCTCTCTCTTTTACAAGTGTGTTTACTTTCCAGGAGTCTGTAATGGATTTCAAGTACTAGCAAGATGTCAAGCAGATGTTTTATTCCTCAACACTACCCATGGCATGATCTGAGACTGTGCCACTTCCCTTCATTAACAGTAACAGTGTCCTATCTTGGTCAGCGCTGCTTCCTTTTGTAACCAGTACCACAGTCCTTTTGTGAACAGTACCACAGTGCTTTTGTGACCAGTACCACAGTCCTTTTGTAACCAGTACCACAGTCCTTTTGTAACCAGTACCACGTCCTTTTGTAACCAGTACCACAGTCCTTTTGTGACCAGTACCACAGTCCTTTTGTAACCAGTACCACAGTCCTTTTGTAACCAGTACCACAGTCCTTTTGTGACCAGTACCACAGTCCTTTTGTAACCAGTACCACAGTCCTTTTGTAACCAGTACCACAGTCCTTTTGTGACCAGTACCACAGTCCTTTTGTGACCAGTACCACAGTCCTTTTGTAACCAGTACCACAGTCCTTTTGGTACCCAGTTCATACCACAGTCCTTTTGTAACCAGTACCACAGTCCTTTTGTGACCAGTACCCACAGTCCTTTTGTAACCAGTACCACAGTCCTTTTGTAACCAGTACCACAGTCCTTTTGTAACCAGTACCACAGTCCTTTTGTACCAGTACCACAGTCCTTTTGTAAAACCAGTACCACAGTCCTTTTGTAGACCAGTACCACAGTCTTTTGTAACCAGTATAAATACCACAGTCCTTTTCGTAACAGTACCACAGTCCTTTTGTGAACAGTACCACAGTCCTTTTGTAACCAGTACCACAGTCCTTTTGTGAACAGTACCACAGTCCTTTTGTGAACAGTACCACAGTCCTTTTGTAACCAGTACCACGTCCTTTTGTAACCAGTACCACAGTCCTTTTGTGAACAGTACCACAGTCCTTTTGTAACCAGTACCACAGTCCTTTTGTGAACCAGTACCACAGTCCTTTTGTAACCAGTACCACAGTCCTTTTGTGAACCAGTACCACAGTCCTTTTGTAACCAGTACCACAGTCCTTTTGTAACCCGTACCACAGTCCTTTTGTATAACCCAGTAATCCACAGTCCTTTTGTAACAGTACCACAGTCCTTTTGTAGAACAGTACCACAGTCCTTTTGTAACCAGTACCACAGTCCTTTTGTAACCAGTAACCACAGTCCTTTTGTGTAACGCCTTGTATACGTACCACAGTCCTTTTCGTAACCAGTACCACAGTCCTTTTGTAACCAGTACCACAGTCCTTGTGTTGTAACAGTACCTCTTTTGTAACACACGTCCTTTGTAAATACCACAGTCCTTTTGTAACCAGTACCACAGTCCTTTTGTAACCATTACCACAGTCCTTTTGTAACCAGTACCACAGTCCTTTTGTAACCAGTACCACAGTCCTTTTGTAACCAGTACCACACTTGCAGTACCATCCTTTTGTAACACAGTACCAACAAGTCTCTTTGTAACCAGTACCACAGTCCTTTTGTAACCAGTACCACAGTCCTTTTGTAAACCGTACCACAGTCCTTTTGTAAACCAGTACCTCACAGTCCTTTTGTAACCAGTACCACAGTCCTTTTGTAACCAGTCAAGTCCTTTACCACAGTCCTTTTGTAACCAGTACCACAGTCCTTTTGTAACCAGTACACAGTCCTTTTGTAACCAGTACCACAGTCCTTTTGTAACCAGTACCACAGTCCTTTTGTAACCAGTACCACAGTCCTTTTGTAACCAGTACCACAGTCCTTTTGTAACAGTACCACAGTCCTTTTGTAACCAGTACCACAGTCCTTTTGTAACCAGTACCACAGTCCTTTTGTAACCAGTACCACAGTCCTTTTGTAACCAGTACCACAGTCCTTTTGTAACCAGTACCACAGTCCTTTTGTAACCAGTACCACAGTCCTTTTGTAACCAGTACCACAGTCCTTTTGTAAACAGTACCACAGTCCTTTTGTAACCAGTACCACAGTCCTTTTGTAACCAGTACCACAGTCCTTTTGTAACCAGTACCACAGTCCTTTTGTAACCAGTACCACAGTCCTTTTGTAACCAGTACCACAGTCCTTTTGTAACCAGTACCACAGTCCTTTTGTAACCAGTACCACAGTCCTTTTGTAACCAGTACCACAGTCCTTTTGTAACCATACCACAGTTACCAACCACAGTCCTTTTGTAACCAGTACCACCTTGTCCATTATTTGTAACCAGTACCACAGTCCTTTTGTAACCAGTACCACAGTCCTTTTGTAACCAGTACCACAGTCCTTTTGTAACCAGTACCACAGTCCTTTTGTAACCAGTACCACAGTCCTTTTGTAACCAGTACCACAGTCCTTTTGTAACCAGTACCACAGTCCTTTTGTAACCAGTACCACAGTCCTTTTGTAAACAGTACCACAGTCCTTTTGTAACCAGTACCACAGTCCTTTTGTAACCAGTACCACAGTCCTTTTGTAACCAGTACCACAGTCCTTTTGTAAACAGTACACAGTCCTTTTGTAACCAGTACCACAGTCCTTTTGTAACCAGTACCACAGTCCTTTTGTAACCAGTACCAGCAGTCCTTTTTAACAGTACACAGTCCTTTTGTACCAGTACCACAGTCCTTTGTAACCAGTACATCACAGTCCTTTTGTAACCAGTACCACAGTCCTTTTGTAACCAGTACACAGTCCTTTTGTAACCAGTACCACAGTCCTTTGTAACCAGTACCACAGTCCTTTTGTAACCAGTACCACAGTCCTTTGTAACCAGTACCAACAGATCATTTTGTAACCAGTACCACAGTCCTTTTGTAACCAGTACCAACAGTCCTTTTGTAACCAGTACCACAGTCCTTGTGAACAGTACCACAGTCCTTTTGTAACCAGTACCACAGTCC
Organism: Monoplex corrugatus; assembly: GCA_030674185.1. Taxonomy (NCBI): domain Eukaryota; kingdom Metazoa; phylum Mollusca; class Gastropoda; order Littorinimorpha; family Ranellidae; genus Monoplex; species Monoplex corrugatus. Next base: position 1,138,488 of record JAPXFY010000022.1, on the reverse strand, counting down.
TTTTGTAACCAGTACCACAGTCCTTTTGTAACCAGTACCACAGTCTTTGTGAACAGTACCACAGTCCTTTTGTAACCAGTACCACAGTCCTTTTGTAACCAGTACCACAGTCCTTTTGTAACCAGTACCACAGTCCTTTTGTGAACAGTACCACAGTCCTTTTGTACCAGTACCACAGTCCAGTCAAGGATAATCCGACACGTGAATAAACAAGATGTCACCATGGTAACTGATCAGACATGGATGGATTTTCCGTTAGCTTGGCTGACATCCCAGCTGCAGGAAACTATCAAGGAGCCGAAAGCGAAAGGAGGAAAGATTTTCACAGGCCACTTACACAAGTTACGGAACTGTCGGAAATTGTATCACCATCTGAAAGTATCAGATGCTGGAAACAATGACATTACAAGTTCATAGCGTGACACATCTATTGTTTCCTGGATATGGGAACAAACACAATACAACAAAAAGCCTGTTTCATAAGTATGTATTCACCAACACAGTGACTAACTGTCCTTTGTGTTTAGCTTTTGTGATTTTCCGCTTTCTCACTGTGAAGAGAGAGAGAGAGAGAGAGAGAGAGAGAGAGAGAGAGAGAACACAGTCATTTCAACAGTATAGCCAAATAATAACTCACTTAATTCCACTTCATTCCATTACTCTATGTGCTCCCATGGCAACATTATCTACTTCACGTTAATCTCACTGAGCAATGCTGATGTTATCATGGAATTAAGGGCGAATAAATCACAAACGACTAGGGTGGAATTTTTCAATGTTCGTCCAGACAGAGTCAAGAGACAGAACTTTTTCTTAACAAAACATGGATGCTGACAAGACCTTGACTTATTTGTAAATCACTTTCATGAGAGAAAACTCGCCACTTTTTAACAGATTGTAAAGAAGGGAAAGACCCGTGTCAGTTGCTTGCTGACACTGGAATGTCTATCACAGCGTGTGATGTGATCAGGGGGGTCAAGGGTCAGGCTAGGCGCCACGCCTCTCGAGCAACTAAAGAAGCCCCTTTTCTGCTCATTTTGCACAGCCGTGAGGTGTATTTGAACATACGTGTGTGCGTGTGCGCATGAGTTTGTGTGCGTGTGAACATGCGTTTGTATGATGTGTGTTCGCACCATAAGATTAACATAAGGTATGTAACCCGCTATAGTCACATGAAAAACATGGTGAACCGCAATAGTCTCCCTTGAAATAGTAATGGCTATTCAAGTCACAAGAGTGCAAAGCGTTTCACAAAATCATAAAAGACAGAGACAGACACATGTACACACACATACACAAACAAACACGCATACACACACACACACAAACAAGCATACACACACATATATATACACATATATATATACACGCATACACACACGCATGCACACACACATACACACACGCACGCGCATATACACACATACACACAATGTATACACACACACTCACACTCACACACACACATACACACACATACACACACACACACAGAGACAGACAGACAGACAGACAGAGACAAGACAGAGACAGAGAGAATGAGAGTGAGAGAGAGAGAAAGATTACAATTTTTTTAAAAAGTCCTGAAAGCAGATGTGACTGAAGTGAGCCAAGCTGAATGACCAGTGTGGACAGGGAGTTGGTTCCTACTGTTGGACTTTGGTCAGCCGATCTACGATGACCACAACATTACATTCTGAAAGATGGAACACAAAACAGTCTGGAATCAGACGACAATCAAAGTTTCCTGCATGATGTAAAGGTGTTAAGAATGCCAGAGAGATCCTGAAGGCCTGTTCCAGGGACAGATGTCATGCATAGTAAAGAAAGTTTGTAACTGATTTTAAATTGAACAGGAAGCCAGTGCAGTGATTTATAATAATAATAATAATAAAGAGCATTTATATAGCGCCTAATCTGATGAAAACAAGAGCCCTAAGCGCTTACAGGTATCACGCAGACACAACCAAACACACACACACACACACACACACACACACACACACACACACACACACACACACACACACACACACACACACACACACACACACACGCACACGCACACACACACCAGCCGACATTCAAGGCTCAAAAGACAACAAGGGGGGATTTGGGGAAGTTAGGTGGTAGAGTCTTTATAAGTATCATGAGAGGGACTGGAAGAGATGGGTTTTCAGAGAGGACTTGAAAGAAGTGAGAGTTGCAGAGTGGCGAACAGAGACAGGGAGCTGATTCCAGATTACAGGGGCCTGATAGGAAAAGGAGCGTTGACCATAGGTTTTAGTGCGACAGGATGGTATGCGGAAGGTACGAGTATCAGCCGAGGAACGAAGTTGACGAGAGGGGGTGTACAGATGGAGGAGGTCAGAGATGTAAGGGGGTGCAAGACCATTGAGAGACTTAAAACATAACAAAGCAATCTTGTAGCGAATTCTCTTTTCAACAGGTAACCAGTGAAGAGATTTGAGAAGAGGAGTGACATGAGAGGAACGAGATTTTCTGAAGATGAGCCTAGCAGCATTGTTTTGAACTTTTGAAGCTTTTGAATGAGAGAGAAAGGACAGCCCGAGAGAAGGGAGTTGCAGTAGTCGAGACGAGAGAGAACAAAGGCACAGAGGAGAGTTTTGGTGGCTTCGACAGAGAGGATATTGCGAATAGAAGAAATTCTGCGTATCTCAAGATAGCATAATCTGCAAACATTCTGGACGTGTTTTTCAAAGGACAGGGTGTTATCAAGAGTGACTCCAAGATTGCGGACAGTGGAAGATAGTGGAATGTCAGATCCAAGCAGAGAGACAGACAGAGGAAGGGAAGAACACTTAGCCAATGTGGTGGGAGAGATAAGGCTAAGTTCAGTTTTAATGGGGTTGAGTTGAAGTTTGTTTACAGTCATCCAGGAGTGAACATCAGAAATGCAGCCTTGGGTTTGTCTGATTATAGAGGGCAGTTGTGGGAGGGAACCAGAAGTATAGAGTTGGTTGTCATCAGAAAAGCTATGATGGGACATAGAGTGAAGTCGCATAATTTCAGAGAGGGGTTGTGTGTACAGCACAAATAGGATGGGACCTAAAACAGAGCCTTGAGAAGAGGAGAGATCTGCTGACATGAAAAAAGCCAAAGAGCATCATTATGAACTTTTCGGAGCCTGTGGAAAAGAGATCTTGGAAGACCAACCAAGAGTGTGTTACAATGACCAAGTGGAGACAGAGCAAATGGACAAACAAGTTCTTAGATTTGATTTTATCAAAATTTTGCGCTATATAAATATTGTAATTATTATTATTATTATTATTAATATTATTATTATTATTATTACTTTAGAGGGTTAGCGGAAAGTCAGTGGCAAATACAAGTCATTTTTCTCACATCTACATCTAGACAGGCCACATCACAGCTGTATGAAATAAGTCGTTTAAAGAAAGGTGTGTGATCGAATGTGACATGGAGGTAAAGAAAGGTGTGTGATCGAATGTGACATGGAGGTAAAGAAAGGTGTGTGATCGAATGTGACATGGAGGTAAAGAAAGGTGTGTGATCGAATGTGACATGGAGGTAAAGAAAGGTGTGTGATCGAATGTGACATGGAGGTAAAGAAAGGTGTGTGATCGAATGTCACATGGAGGTAAAGATAAAGGTGTGTGATCGAATGTGACATGGAGGTAAAGAAAGGTGTGTGATCGAATGTGACATGGAGGTAAAGAAAGGTGTGTGATCGAATGTGACATGGAGGTAAAGAAAGGTGTGTGATCGAATGTGACATGGAGGTAAAGAAAGGTGTGTGATCGAATGTGACATGGAGGTAAAGAAAGGTGTGTGATCGAATGTGACATGGAGGTAAAGAAAGGTGTGTGATCGAATGTGACATGGAGGTAAAGAAAGGTGTGTGATCGAATGTGACATGGAGGTAAAGAAAGGTGTGTGATCGAATGTGACATGGAGGTAAAGAAAGGTGTGTGATCGAATGTGACATGGAGGTAAAGAAAGGTGTGTGATCGAATGTGACATGGAGGTAAAGAAAGGTGTGTGATCGAATGTGACATGGAGGTAAAGAAAGGTGTGTGATCGAATGTGACATGGAGGTAAAGAAAGGTGTGTGATCGAATGTGACATGGAGGTAAAGAAAGGTGTGTGATCGAATGTGACATGGAGGTAAAGAAAGGTGTGTGATCGAATGTGACATGGAGGTAAAGAAAGGTGTGTGATCGAATGTGACATGGAGGTAAAGAAAGGTGTGTGATCGAATGTGACATGGAGGTAAAGAAAGGTGTGTGATCGAATGTGACATGGAGGTAAAGAAAGGTGTGTGATCGAATGTGACATGGAGGTAAAGAAAGGTGTGTGATCGAATGTGACATGGAGGTAAAGAAAGGTGTGTGATCGAATGTGACATGGAGGTAAAGAAAGGTGTGTGATCGAATGTGACATGGAGGTAAAGAAAGGTGTGTGATCGAATGTCACATGGAGGTAAAGAAAGGTGTGTGATCGAATGTGACATGGAGGTAAAGAAAGGTGTGTGATCGAATGTGACATGGAGGTAAAGAAAGGTGTGTGATCGAATGTGACATGGAGGTAAAGAAAGGTGTGTGATCGAATGTGACATGGAGGTAAAGAAAGGTGTGTGATCGAATGTGACATGGAGGTAAAGAAAGGTGTGTGATCGAATGTGACATGGAGGTAAAGAAAGGTGTGTGATCGAATGTGACATGGAGGTAAAGAAAGGTGTGTGATCGAATGTGACATGGAGGTAAAGAAAGGTGTGTGATCGAATGTGACATGGAGGTAAAGAAAGGTGTGTGATCGAATGTGACATGGAGGTAAAGAAAGGTGTGTGATCGAATGTGACATGGAGGTAAAGAAAGGTGTGTGATCGAATGTCACATGGAGGTAAAGAAAGGTGTGTGATCGAATGTCACATGGAGGTAAAGAAAGGTGTGTGATCGAATGTCACATGGAGGTAAAGAAAGGTGTGTGATCGAATGTGACATGGAGGTAAAGAAAGGTGTGTGATCGAATGTGACATGGAGGTAAAGAAAGGTGTGTGATCGAATGTGACATGGAGGTAAAGAAAGGTGTGTGATCGAATGTGACATGGAGGTAAAGAAAGGTGTGTGATCGAATGTGACATGGAGGTAAAGAAAGGTGTGTGATCGAATGTGACATGGAGGTAAAGAAAAGTGTGTGATCGAATGTCACATGGAGGTAAAGAATAGTGTGTGATCGAATGTCACATGGAGGTAAAGAAAGGTGTGTGATCGAATGTGACATGGAGGTAAAGAAAGGTGTGTGATCGAATGTGACATGGAGGTAAAGAAAGGTGTGTGATCGAATGTCACATGGAGGTAAAGAAAAGTGTGTGATCGAATGTGACATGGAGGTAAAGAAAGTGTGTGATCGAATGTGACATGGAGGTAAAGAAAAGTGTGTGATCGAATGTGACATGGAGGTAAAGAAAGGTGTGTGATCGAATGTGACATGGAGGTAAAGAAAGTGTGTGATCGAATGTGACATGGAGGTAAAGAAAATGGGGTCAGTACCCAGATGGACAGTGATCAATGAAGAGGACGAATTTCGACCTTGGATGAAATGGTGAAACGCTTTTGTCTTATCTATACTTAGCTGAAGCTTTTTCTCAGTCATCCCACGGTTAAAGGTCAAGTGTAGGCCTATTATGTGAGTGGTAAAAGTCATCTGATAAACATCTGTCAAACTGGAACACTGATAGCACTGGTGCACTGACCTGGTAACGGACAGACACTAGCTCCCC
>JAPXFY010000022.1:1120221-1127721 GCA_030674185.1 Monoplex corrugatus | reverse complement strand
ATGTTCTTTTTCTGTCTGCCTCCTTTAAGACTGTCTTGTTTGTTTTCTTTGTGGTTCAGAGAACTCAACATTCTTCTTAGAAATCACATTTCAGCTGCCTCAGTCTTGTTCTGACTTTGCGTGTTGACTGTCCACGCTTCACATCCCTATAACGATATGGGTTCTATACAACACTGAAGAACTGTCTTCCTGATATTATTTCATAGGCATTTGTTGGTAAGAACGCTTTTCACTTTCTTGAATGCTGTTTTAAGCTTTCTTGTGGAGTTCCTCAGGGCTCTGTACTCGGGCCTGTCCTGTTTACCCTCTATACTTTTCCTCTTGCCAATATCATTAATCAGCATGAAATGAAACACCATTTATATGCTGATGATACCCAACTCTACAATAGCACTAGCCCTGAAAACCTTAGTTCTCTTCTGTCGGAAGTCTCCAGCTGTTACACTGACATCCAAAATTGGATGACCCAAAATAAATTACAGTTAAACGGAGATAAAACTGAAGCCATGCTTGTAGGCACCAAAAATAAACTAGATGCTGTTTCAATCAATAACATTCAACTCGGAGACAACACCATCCCTCTTTCGAACTCTGTCAAAAACCTTGGTGTAATTCTTGATAAATCTCTTTGTATGCAGAAATTTACCATCCAGACCTGTCAATCATGCTACCCTCAGATTCGACGCATTGGCTGCATTCGCCGATTCCTTTCAACCGATGCTGCATCTAAACTAGTAACTTCCCTTGTTCTGTCACGCCTGGACTACTGCAATGCTCTTTTATCTGGCCTACCAGCTTCTCGTCTCCTTTGCCTGCAACGCTTACAAAATACAGCTGCCCGCCTCGTCCTTAGAAAGAAAAAAATTGATCATGTTAGTCCCCTCCTTCGGTCTCTGCATTGGCTTCCTGTCGCTGATAGAATCAAATACAAAATAACACCTTATGCTATAAATCTACTCATCATTCTGCTCCATCCTATCTCTGTGACAAGATCAAAATTCGTACATCAGCTCGCACCTTGCGCTCTTCCTCTGATACTCTTACCCTACAAATTCCCAAGGTTAGACTCTTAACCGTTGGTCAGCGCTCTTTTTCTGTCTCAGGACCAGCTGCGTGGAACAATCTTCCCCTATCGCTCCGGACCACATCTACTCTTTCCGCATTTAAGTCAGGTTTGAAAACTCACCTCTTTCCACGTCAATGAATTTCTGAGGCCTTTTTCGCCGTTTTTTTACTGCTATTTTTCCATTGTTCATAATTTCAGCATTGTATGGACATTTATGCCTATTTTTGACTTAATTGATTGTTTTACAAATGTTCATCTTTGAGTGCGATCCTGCATGTGATTGGTGAGTGAGCGCGCTTTGATTTGATTTACCAAGATTTAGCGCGATATAAATATTGTAATTATTATTATTATTATTCTGTTGGCTATTTTAAATGTGCATCTGCAATGTCTGGTGAGATGACTGTTCCCAGATACTTAAACTAAACAACTTGTTTCAATGTGGTGCCATTCGCAGAATGTTGTTAAGAAACGCTGGAGGCGGTGAGGCGTGGCGTGGGTCAGGCGGAGCAGACCTCCACAGCAGCAATGAGTAGGAATCCAGTGATGGCCAACAAGACGGGCAGCACACTGCCCCTCGCTCCACTACCCATACCTGTCTGCAGGCTCTCAAAACACGTCACGTACAGAAAGGCACCTGTCGACAGGGACATCAGCACGCTTCCTGTCAGCATCTGCGCATGCCTGTTGACGTGGCCGGAAGTGACGCAGATACCAATGGCCACACCGACAGGCGTGGTGAGGGCGAAGAGAAGCAGCATGAGGAAAGCTCTGGACGTTTTCTGGCCCTTTAGAGTTGTCGCCAGTTCCACTCCTGCAATAAAGTCATGACTGTGTTGTATTGTTGTATTGTGTTGTATTGTGTGGTATTGTATTGTATTGTATTGTATTGTATTGTGTCGTGTCGTGTCGTATCGCATCGTATCGTATTGTATCGCATCGTATTGTACCGTATCGTCTCGTATCGTTTAGAATCGTATCGTACAGTATCGTATCGTACCATATCGCACTGCACAGTATCGTATCGTATTGTTGCGTTGCGTTGCGTTGCGGTGTAGTGTAGTGTAGTGTACTGTACTGTAGTGTACTGTAGTGTACTGTAGTGTACTGTAGTGTACTGTACTGTAGTGTACTGTAGTGTACTGTACTGTAGTGTACTGTAGTGTACTGTAGTGTACTGTACTGTAGTGTAATGTAGTTTACTGTAGTGTAGTGTGGTGTAGTTTACTGTAGTGTAGTGTAGTGTAGTTTACTGTAGTGTAGTGTAGTGTGTGTAGTTTACTGTAGTGTAGTGTAGTGTAGTTTACTGTAGTGTACTGTACTGTAGTGTACTGTAGTGTACTGTAGTGTACTGTAGTGTACTGTACTGTAGTGTAATGTAGTTTACTGTAGTGTAGTGTGGTGTAGTGTACTGTAGTGTACTGTAGTGTAGTTTACTGTAGTGTAGTATAGTGTAGTTTTACTGTAGTGTAGTGTAGTGTAGTTTACTGTAGTGTAGTGTAGTTTACTGTAGTGTAGTGTACTGTAGTGTAGTGTAGTGTAGTGTAGTGTAGTGTAGTGTACTGTAGTGTAGTGTAGTTTACTGTAGTGTACTGTACTCTAGTGTACTGTATGTAGTGTAGTGTAGTGTAATGTACTGTAGTGTACTGTAGTGTAGTTTACTGTAGTGTAGTGTAGTGTAGTTTACTGTAGTGTAGTGTAGTGTAGTGTACTGTAGTGTACTGTACTGTTAGTGTAGTGTACTGTAGTGTACTGTAGTGTACTGTACTGTAGTGTACTGTACTGTAGTGTACTGTACTGTACTGTAGTGTAGTGTAGTGTACTGTAGTGTACTGTAGTGTAGTGTAGTGTACTGTAGTGTAGTGTAGTCTAGTGTAGTGTAGTAGTGTAGTTTACTGTAGTGTAGTGTAGTTGTACTGTAGTGTATGTAGTGTAGTGTAGTTGTACTGTAGTGTAGTGTAGTTTACTGTAGTGTAGTGTAGTTAGTTTATGTAGTGTAGTGTAGTGTAGTTTACTGTAGTGTAGTGTAGTGTAGTTTACTGTAGTGTAGTGTAGTGTAGTTTACTGTAGTGTAGTGTAGTTTACTGTAGTGTAGTGTAGTGTAGTGTGTACTGTAGTGTAGTGTAGTGTAGTGTACTGTACTGTAGTGTAGTGTAGTGTAGTGTAAGTGTACTGCAGTATAGTGTAGTGTAGTGTAGTGTACTGTACTGTACTGTCGTACTGTAGTGTAGTGTACTGTACTGTAGTGTAGTGTACTGTAGTGTAGTGTAGTTTATTGTACTGTAGTGTACTGTAGTGTACTGTAGTGTACTGTACTGTAGTGTAGTGTAGTTTACTGATGTAGTGTAGTGTAGTGTACTGTACTGTAGTGTACTGTACTGTAGTGTACTGTACTGTACTGTACTGAAGTGTACTGTACTGTACTGTAGTGTACTGTAGTGTACTGTACTCTAGTGTACTGTACTGTAGTGTACTGTACTCTAGTGTACTGTACTCTAGTGTACTGTACTGTACTGTTGTGTACTGTAGTGTACTGTAGTGTACTCTAGTGTACTGTACTGTAGTGTACTGTACTGTAGTGTACTGTACTGAAGTGTACTGTACTGTACTGTAGTGTATGTACTGTAGTGTAGTGTACTGTAGTGTACTGTACTGTAGTGTACTGTACTGTAGTGTACTGTACTGTACTGTAGTGTACTGTACTGTAACTGTAGTGTACTGTACTGTACTGTAGAGTAGTGTACTGTACTGTAGTGTAATAATAATAATAATAATTACAATATTTATATAGCGCAAAATCTTGATAAAATCAAATCTAAGCGCTGAAGCAGACACACACGCACGCACGCACGCACGCACGCACGCACACACACGCACGCACACACACACACACACACACACACACACACACACACGCATGGCTATAAATGGGGAGAAAGAATAAAAGCAATAAAAGCAAGAATAAAAGCAATGGAAAATTATAGAGAGCATAGCATATACAATTATATATTATAACCATGTGATTCCCCTCCGAGCGGAGACAGGCTGCAGAGGGGGGGGGGGTGAGTGAGGTTAGGATTTTATGCGGAGGAGAAAAGGTGAGTTTTGAGAGCGGACTTGAAGGAGACAAAAGTAGGTTGCTGACGGACTGAGAGAGGAAGTTTGTTCCAGGAGAGTGGACCAGAAACAGAGAAGGCTCGTGGACCATAGGTATTGAGCTTAGTGCGTGGAAAGCGAAAAGTCAGAGGATCGGAGGCAGAGCGGAGGGTACGTGAGGGAAGATAGATCTCAAGTAGGCTTGACAGGTAATCGGGGGCTGCGTTATTGAGGCTTTTGTAGCACATGGTGTCTAGTTTGTACTGTATGCGCTTTGATACAGGGAGCCAGTGAAGTTGTGCCAGGAGAGGAGATATGTGGTCAGCTTTTTTCTTTTTGAGTACAAGGCGTACAGCATTGTTTTGAATGCGCTGTAGGATGTGAATGGTGGAGGCAGGAAGACCAGACAGGAGTGAATTGCAATAGTCAATGCGAGACATTATGAAGGAGAGAACGAGTTTTGCAGTTGTTTCGACAGAGAGATACTTCCTGATCAGCCTTATACGATGGAGATGATAGTAGCAAGATCTGGCAGTTTGAGAAACAAAGTTGTTCATGGAGAGGGTAGAGTCAATGCAGACACCAAGGTTTTTAGCTGAATCAGAAATTGGGACTGATGTGTTACATAATGGGAGAGAAAGAGGAGGCAGCTGAGAAAGTTTCTGACGGGTGCCAATGAGGATAGCTTCTGTCTTGTCGTCATTAAGCTGAAGTTTGTTGAACGTCATCCAGTTCTTAATGTCCGAGTAACACTCAGTGGTGCGAGTCAACAGGCGCTGTATATTATCAGGTGAGTCACTGTCTTGAAGTTGGGTGTCATCAGCATAGAAGTGGTGTTTTATAGAGTGGGAGTTGATGATGGTGGACAGGGGGAGATATAAAGAGTGAAAAGAACAGGGCCAAGGACAGATCCTTGTGGAACACCACAGGTCAGGTATGCAGGTTGAGAGTAAGTGCCATTGATGAGAACAGTGTGTTTTCTGTTTGATAAATACGAAGTGAAAAAGGAGAGAGCAATGTAATAATAATAATAATAATAATGTTTATTTGTATAGCGCATATTCCATATAAAAACATGCTCACCAGCGCTTTACATTTCGCAAGAAAGGCAAAAGGTGACAAAGATGTTCACAATTACATACACAATAAGATAACAACAAACATTAAAGCTATACAAGTAAGAAGACACATAAGAAACCACAGAATATTAAAATTTAAACACTGACTTATGTAATGAAGAAAGATTAACAGATTTTTCATATGAATAAAGAGGCATACTGTGTTTATATATTGCTGCGTGTGTGTGCTTGCGTACGTGTGTGTGTACATGTGTGTGTGCGTGCGTGTGCGTTGCTGTGCGCGTGTGTTTGTAAGAATGTGTGTGTGTGTGTGTGTGTGTGTGTGTGTGTGTGTGTGTGTGTGTGTGTGTGTGTGTGTGTGTGTGAGAGAGAGAGAGAGAGAGAGAGTGTGTGTGTGTGTGTGTGTGGCGTGTGCTATGTTTGCATGCGTGTGTGTGTGTTTATGCATGCAATAGTTGTACATAAAATTATAATCAATATTTTGAATGAAGATAAAAACAGAAAAATTCTAATCCATATACAGGAAAAACATTACAACTTCAGTATTACAGCATTAACACCTTGACAATCAAAATTCCTCACAAATTATGAACTATTCGCATATCATACATCACAATTTACATACAAACAAAGATTTGAAAAAGTTTCTTAAAGTATTTCAGTCTCTTTCCCACTCAATTTCTCCCCTATCCCTTCCTCAGCTGTACACATACAGTGATACACACACATGCTCACTCAAGCACACACACACACACACACACACACAACACACACACACACACACCACACACACACACACACACACACACACGCACACACCACACACACACATACACACATGCACGCACACACACTGCTCTATAGCCCTTACAAATACTGTTATACAGCAGAGAATCTGATGACAGACTTGCATCTAAGGCCTTATTAATGAGAAAAGTGGTTTTCAGTCAGGAGGTTGAGAAACTTAGTTTCTGATGACAGTTGGTAGAGAGTCCAGTTGTAGTTGATACGACTGTGTGGTTTAGGTACCTGTTGTATGTAGTGTACTGTAGTGTTACTGTACTGTACTGTAGGTGTACTGTGTGTACTGTATGTAGTGTACTGTACTGTAGTATACTGTAGTGTACTGTACTGTACTGTACTGTAGTGTACTGTACTGTAGTGTACTGTACTGTAGTGTAGTGTACTGTACTGTAGTGTACTGTACTGTAGTGTACTGTACTGTACTGTAGTGTACTGTACTGTAGTGTACTGTACTGTAGTGTAGTGTACTGTACTGTAGTGTACTGTACTGTAGTGTACTGTACTTAGTGTACTGTACTGTAGTGTACTGTAGTAGTGTACTGTAGTGTGTTACTGTACTGTAGTGTTAACTGTTACTGTATGTGTTACTGTATGGTGTATACTGTACTGTAGTGTACTGTACTGTAGTGTAGTGTACTGTATTGTAGTGTAGTGTACTGTACTGTAGTGTACTGTACTGTACTGTAGTGTACTGTGCTGTAGTGTACTGTAGTGTACTGTACTGTAGTGTACTGTGCTGTAGTGTAGTGTACTGTACTGTACTGTAGTGTAATGTAGTGTACTGTACTGCACTGTACTGTAGTGTAGTGTACTGTAGTGTACTGTAGTGTACTGTACTGTAGTGTACTGTACTGTAGTGTACTGTACTGTACTGTAGTGTACTGTACAGTACTGTAGTGTACTGTAGTGTACTGTACTGTAGTGTAGTGTACTGTACTGTAGTGTACTGTACTGTACTGTAGTGTACTGTAGTGTACTGTACTGTAGTGTACTGTAGTGTACTGTACTGTACTGTAGTGTACTGTAGTGTACTGTTCTGTAGTGTACTTAGTGTACTGTAGTGTACTGTAGTGTACTGTAGTGTACTGTACTGTACTGTACTGTAGTGTACTGTGTTGTAGTGTAGTGTACTGTACTGTAGTGTACTGTACTGTAGAATATTGTGTTGTATTGTATCGCATTGACAGTGATCGTTTTGACACATGTCACCAGTTGAAAAGCTTTTAGAACAATGGTGTGTTTGTCATCATCACCCGTGACAGTGATCGTTTTGACACATGTCACCAGTTGACAAAGCTTTTAGAACATTGGGTTCTTTAACCTGTTCTCAGTACCGCATACAACACACAACAGTCTGACTTGAGCGTCTCATAGGACAGACTAGCGCCCAGCCCACCACTCGAGGTCTGCTGGACGTATCCAGGAGGACACTTGTGTTACCTGTGGGCTGTTTCA